>CM037795.1:23609233-23656535 GCA_021229015.1 Solen grandis | reverse complement strand
TGTTTTTCATTAGAAATTTGAACTGCTATTGTGTCTTATTTTTCATTCATATTGACAGTAGAATCGAGAATTAGCTCCCAAGATGACTTTTTTTTCTGTAATATTTACACCAGAATGCACAGACAACATGTATTTAAGTAAAAACAACAAACTTGTTTCAATTTATATTTTAATTTTATTATTTCTGCATACTTTTAAATACCTCCCTCCCACTTTATATACAGACTTGGGACTGTCTTGCACTTCTCTTGCATGTACATTTTCTCTGAATTATTTTTTGTTGTGATTATAGAAAAATAACCCCAAACCTTAAGTATTAATTAACTAAACTTTAATTAAAAGACAACATTCTAGCTACTAATACAATAACTATTGTGAACTATTCCGAAAGCACAAGAACCACACACATGCAGGAAATAAATACAAGTAAAGCATAGACACTTAAGTTACTTATAAATGTTAAAGCGTGCAAGAGAGGGGTACATGGTGGGTTAAGGCATCTATTTTATGTAGAGACAAAACAAAGGAAACCAACACAGCACAATTTATATATATACAATAATGAGTTGAGCATGCAATAATGAGTTAAGCATTCAAAGAAAGGTTCTGAATAAAATCCAGCTTGAAAAATACCCAATATACCAATATAACTCCTGTTACATAGTGTCTACTAGTACTTATATATATATATATATCAGTACTATTTGTTTAAATATGGTATCCAAAACAAATCATGAGATGAAATATGCACTACCAATGTAATCTGTAGATTTCTTTAGAGCAGTTTGAATCAAAGGAATGTAAAAACAAAGTTGCAAAGTGCGCTATAAAAGTTCCTGTTCCTAACCTGAACCCCCAGGTCTCTTGCATTAGAGATTGCTGGTTAATGGCTAAAACAGTGATATGCGGACCGCCACCCATGAAGATATGTTACAAAGCAGGTTAGCATTCTACAGAGGAGCGTTAATAGCCAATAGGTGCATACAACAGGGTTACACACACACAAGCTTACACATGCAGTTGTGCATTATATATATTATATATATTAGTATACAAAATAAGTATTAAAAAATGCAAACTAAGTGTAAAGTGTTACAGTTCACAGCATTGACACATAAAAGAAAAAATTCTGAACTATAAAAAGCTATATCAAACACTAAACATGATTATTTTGTGTCCAGTTACATCTCAGTAAAGTGTGAAAAGCATTTATTAGCTTATTAGTTCATTGTTTGAGTATTTGAAATAATTTCTATATTCTTTTAGGGTTTGAAACAATTGAAATGAAGCACATATACCTACAATATAACAATTGTTTAACAAAAAATCAATAGTTTTTTTAAATAGTTTGGTGTCCTGTTACATCTTAATTGAAATTACTGATTTTAGTAAGTTGTATAGCAACTAGATTTTAATTCTTTCTTTTTTTTCATAGTAAATTGTTTGACAAGACCATTTTATGTACCAATTTGGTGGGTTTCAGACTCATTTTCTGTAAAAAGTTACAAAAACTCATGGTGTCCAAGTTACATCTTCCAGAAAAGGGTAAACAAAAAACTGGAATTTAAAGGTTTTATTCTGCCAACAGCAGCACCACAATTTCAGAATATGACAACATACACCTTAAGAACATTTTACAACTTGTTTTAATTATATGACTTTTCATGAAAAATGTGGACACCAAAGTATTGGGGATGTAACAGATATTCCTGGACAACAAATTTTGGATCATATATATATTGTTAGCAGTTAGAAAGGAATTAAGTAATATATAAGCCTTACTGCAGATGTTACAGAACATTGCTCTAGATATTCTTCATGTGTAACTTAGTTTTCCATGCTCCATTAAAAGGGAGTTAACATTGCTGACTTTGATTATGGGGTTGGCGTATTGAATGAATTTTTTTTAATTACTCTTAAAACACTTAAATGAGATTGGAAAAGATGGGTTGATAAAGAAAATATTGTATTATAGTCGATAATTTTGTTTGTACCACTTGTTTTCATTCGCCAAAAAAGTTTGACTAGATCGTAAATCAGAGCTGTAACAACTTAACTAATGACTGTCTTTTGATTCTACCAGCAATTGAATAATAATGATATCTGAGAGTATCCTTCATTCACCCATACAATCAGTGTAATTTGCTGAAAAACTGAAGTGTCAACTGTCAAACCTACTTTTACCATAAAATACACAGGTGAAGGTCGTGTCATAGACTGCTTATCGATTTTTCTCGGTCCAGCGTATATCAACGTGAGCAATTTTGATAACCAGTCTGACTGCTTAGGTAATTCACAAAAAAAAAAAATCATGCGCTGTTGTTTTTTTACCGCTATTCATAATACAATTTAATGTGGATTTTTTCTGAGGAAGGGGAATTTTAGAGGATATTTTGGGGGAAAAAAAGTGGTTGTATGACTTTGGGAAGTAGCCGGTAACTGAATACTGCAAAGAAGGGTAAAAAGGCCCTGAGGCGAAAGAAAAGAAACTGCAAATATCTTATGATATTGTGGAAAATGGGCCCTCTGTAAGCCCTAAAATCGAGTGAGTACTTTTGGACAAGAAGAATTTTCAAATTTGTACTGTATACATATATGGAAAATGGGCTTAGCCCCTGGCAGCCATTTATTTACGGAATCAAAATAATTTGAACAATCTTGGTAGAGAGTGACCCAAGGAACATCTGAGCCAAATAACTTTGAATCCAGCTAGTACTTTTGACCAAGAAAATGTTTCAAATTTGTACTTTATACATGTAAGGAAAACAGGCTCAGCCCTCTGGTGCCCATATTTTTCAACGGATCAAAAAAATTTGAACAATCATAGTAGAGAGTGTCATAAGCAACATCTGTGACGAATAACTTTGAAATCAGCCAATACTTTTTGAGGAGAAAATTATTGACTTTTTTACTATATACATATAAGGAAAACGGGCTCTGCACCCTGGCAGCCATGACGTCTTTCATCCAATCAAAATAATTTGAACAATCTTGGTAGAATGTGACCCATGGAACATCTGTGCAAAACTTTGAAATCCAGCAAGTACTTTTGGCCAAGAAGAATTTTTAAAAAAAGGCCCCCAGGCGGCCATGTTTTCCAACAGATCAAAATAGTTTGAGCAATCTGAGTAGAGAGTGACCTTAGGAACATCTGTGCCAAAAATTTTTGAAATCCATCCAGTACTTTTGGAGGAGAAGATTATTGAAGTTTTTACTTATATACATAAGGAAAACAGGATCTGCCCCTGGCATCCATGTTTTTCAACGGATCAAAATAATTAGAACAATCTTGGTAGAGAGTGACCCAAGGAACATAGATCTGTGCCAAATAACTTTGAAATCTGGCCAGTAGTTTTGGAGGAGAAGGTTTTCAAAGTTTTTGTATGTTTTTTTTTCTTTCCATTGCCATAGCAACCTGAGTTCTACATTGAATTAAATTCTTTGAACAACTATGAAAGGGCATCACCTGAGGAACATTCCTGTGCAGTTTCTTCAAAATTGGCCCAGTGGTGTAAGCGGAGATGTCGTTTAAGTTAAATGTTGACGATTGATGACATACACCAGAATTCATCGGTCACAATAGCTCCCCTTGAACACGTGCTCAGGTGAGCTAAAAAAAAGGAATCATGTATATACAGTACTGTCATTTTGCTTTCATTTTTCAATTGAAGTTAAGGATTAAGGGCATTTTCTATATAGACATGCAAAGGAAAATTTAAACTATATCAGATTTTTTTTTAAATTTTACATATTTATAGAGAAATTCAGAGTCATAAAGGAAACATTTTTATGGAAAAAAAATGGAGGTCATTGTCATACTTTCTGAGGTATTTGCCCCTGAATGTGATATTTTAGCACATTGAGGCCATACTCAAGGGCAGATAACTCAAAATTATTCTTACTGATACCTTATATTATTTCTCATTAATGTTTGTTATTTCAAGTCATTATGTAAAATTTGAAACCAACTGATCTAATAGAAGTTCTGCTATGTTTAGCATGTTATAGTATAAAATCTGTTTGCATAGAATTTCTACAAATTTTGTACAGAAACAGGGAATAAAGTACTGAAAATTGATTTTGAAACCTAATGAGGTGTTGTTTGCCATTATTTTGAGTGATTTTGAGAAGTCTCGGAACCAAACCAATTCAGCACCTAGACAACTAGGTACTTAGACAATTTTGCACCAAATAAAACAATTATTTTACAAACTTTATAGCATTGAACCTGATCACAGGTTGGATTCTGAAAAAATGGGAAGATCATTTTAAGTTACCAATCATAAAAATACTTTACAGGGTTTACAGAATTAGTTGAGTAAAGAATAAAGATATATATATATATATATATTGAATGACCTTAATGAATATTATAATATATTAAAGTACTTTATTTAGTGTCTGTTTTTCAAGCACTCATTAACTTCTGAAGGTGATATTGTATTATGAGATGTAGTGATTCTTAATTAAAAATGAAGATTCATTTACAGACATTTTGCATCTAGCATCTAATTAACACTTCGATGGTTAATGTCTATCTACCCGCAAGACACTTTGGTTGTTACTGTCTACATACTCCCATTGCACTTCGGTGGTTACTATCTACGTACTCCCATTACACTTCGGTGGTTAATGTCTACATAGTCCCATCACACTTTGGTGGTTACTATCTACGTACTCCCATCACACTTCGGTGGTTACTGTCTACGTACTCCCATTACACTTCGGTGGTTACTATCTACGTACTCCCATCACACTTTGTTGGTTACTGTCTACGTCGTTCCATCACACTTCGGTGGTTACTATCTACCTACTCCATATACACTTCGGTGGTTATTATCTACATACTCAGATTACACTTTGGTAGTTACTATCTACGTACTCCCATCACACTTCGGTGGTTACTGTCTACGTACTCCCATTACACTTCGGTGGTTACTGACTATGTACTCCCTTTACACTTCGGTGGTTACTATCTACGTACTCCCATTACACTTCGGTGGTTACTGTCTACGTACTCCCATTACACTTCGGTGGTTACTACTACGTACTCCCATTACACTTCGGTGGTTACTATCTAAGAACTCCCATCACACTTTGGTGGTTACTGTCTACCTACTCCCATCACATTTCAGTGGTTACTGTCTACGTAGTCCCATCACATTTCGGTGGTTACTATCTACGTACTCCAATTACACTTCGGTAGTTATTATCTACATACTCCGATTACACTTTGGTGGTTACTTAATCTACGTCATCTCATCACACTTTGGTGGTTACTATCTACGTACTCCAATCACACTTTGGTGGTTACTGGCTTGTGACATACTTCTATCACACTTCGGTGCATGGTTTTTCATCAATTAATGCATGGGCGTGGAAGCTCGATCCACCCCTAAAATGTGTGCGGTATCCATTTTAAACATGGGTAGTTTTCTACAGAAAACTACCTAGGCTGTGTTACAATCGATATTATACCAAAACAAACAATTATCCTCCATTTCATTTATATTCTATAACCCTGTACATTTTGAAATTATGAAACTTTTTCATTAAAATAAAGACCTATTAAACAAAGATTGATAACTAGTCTAAATCTCACAAAAGCATGTAACAAATTGTCCAACTTAAACAATGTTTCTTGAACTTTTTTCACAAAATCCGTTTAGGACATCATGTGTAGGTACAGTGGTTACAGTGTCTGTACACAAAAGGTTTGCGTGACACTGGACGAAATCATGAGCTATTAAAATGAACTGGCAACGTTTAAAAGTTTGACATGTATGTACACTGTGCAATGTCATTACCACCTACTCTCTTGCAAATTCTTGGACCACAGCCTTGAAAACTTGTTGCAGTGTTGATTTTTGCAGTTTCTTCCAAGGTTTAACGACACATGGAAAGAATGACTTGAGTTTTGATATATGTTAGTCTTACAGTGGTAGGTTAGGAATTTCATGTTGTCTCTAGTTGATGAGTTTGTTTTACAAAAGTAGACTGCATCATCCAGCTTGTATCTAATTGAAGGAACCGGCAGTAGTAAGATATGGTATTGCTATTAGTTGGTAAACAATTTTGTTCATGAAGATAAGGTCAAAAGAGCATCTGCATTGTTCTAATGTTGGCCATTTTAAATTCTTTAACATTAAAGTGACACTGGTTGGATTTTGATGGGTGAAAGGTTTGTTAAGAACAGACCTTGCATTCCTTTGTATCTGCTTTATTTGTTTCATATGAGTTTGGTACTGAGGATTCCAGGTGGATGAACTGTATTCCAGTTTTGTCTAACAAGTGACTGGAAAGCACATTCTTTTACTGTCTTTGGGCAGTGTTTCAAATTTTGTTTAAAAAAACCCAGAACCTTTGAAGCTTTTGGAGTTATATTATCTGTATGAGTATTGTATTTCATATTATCAGTGAGTTCAACACCCACTTCTAATACTTGCCCTTTCATTGAATAGTTGAATACAGACTTGTTGCATTTTGTTCATTATGGCACACTTGTTAACACTGAATTTCCATCTGCCAGGTTTCACTCCATTGAACAAGTTTGCACAAGTCTTGTTGAAGAATTTAGTGATCTGCAGACGTTTTGATGGCCCTATAGATGATGCAGTCATCTGCAAATAAATCTATACTGGAAGAAATATTTGAAGCAATGTTGTTGATAAAAATTAAGAATAAGGTCAGTCCAAGCACTGTTCCCAGGGCACGCCTGATGTTATGGTGGAGAGGTGCGATGACTCACCAATCACAACCTGTATTAACGTTGTTGACGTCCCTGCAGGAAAGTGTTTACCCAGGTATTGTCAAGAATGCCGAAGTAGAAAAGTTTCTCTGCCAGCCTTCCTGTATGTCTTATCGAGTGCCTTGGCAAAATCCAGAATCGCCATATCAACCTGAAGACCCTGATTTATGTGTTTCAAGATGTAACAGTAATCCATGGACAGAAGCAACTCTGTTGGTTTTCATGTAAGATTTTGTTGAGATTGAGAATCGTTGAAATGACTGATGGACGGACGAAGGGCATTCCTATAACCCCCCTCCCGCTTCGCGGCGGGGGATTAAAAAACATACAGGAGCAAGTTCCGGTGCATTAACTAAAATGTATGAATATTTAAAACATGTAAATTGTGATGAATCAGAAGCTCCTAATGCTAACTATAATGCTAATTATGTCGGATATAATTCGGTATTTGTTGTACTTGATTATGGTGATGATGATGATGATGATGATGATGATGATGATGACGACGGTATTTGTTTATATGTAAGCTATATCGGATTAAATATCTGCTGATTATTTAAATGCAAAATACACCTACATATAAACAACTACCATTAATAATGCAAGAGTAATTGGGTGTGAATTAAGTATTTCACACTTTCCGCCTATTGAATATTCAAGGCGACGAAACGACTTTTCATTTACTATACATAATCAGGTCGACGAAACGACCATCACCCCATTTGTGCTATCGTTCTACTTTCGATTTGGTGATATTGGCGATATCCCCTAATGGTAATTTAAAAATTAAAGGCATTAACATTTCTGCATTAAAAATAAATGACAGCTCAACATACTTATATTACCGAGATCCTTGAACAATAATGTATCCATTCCAATCAGATTGTTATCCTCAGGACGAATAAATATGCTTTTAAAACACAATTTAAGGCAACATGTGCAATTGACCTACTTTTTTAACATTCAAATGAGCTAAGCCGGTGTATAGGTAAGATATCTCTCTTCAGATAAGACCTAATAGTAACGAAGCAGAGAAGACAGAAGATTTGCGTTCGAATACCTGTCGAACACTGAAATATGGATTTAACAGCATTTTAATCAATTATTAAAACTTCATCACGGCGCGCATTTCACTCTTTTCAGTTGGCGTCATCATGTCCGTCTTCTAATGTTATGAACAATATTAAATTTGTTTATAACTGTTTTGTTTAGAATCTTTAAGACGCCGAATATCAGAATGATATCTTTCAAATAACAATTGACGTTTTCCCGCATTTTCACGATTAAATTGTCGTTTTTATCGGGAAAAAACAACAACTGGATAAAGTAATAATTAATTAATAAGGTGTGCGTCAATGTTTCGTTACCATGGTTATTGTCAAATGACGCATAGTTCGCGACGGTAATATACACTCGGGATAGAATTATTAAACTTCAAATCTTAAGTTGCCCTCCCGGACTACATTGAAATATATTTATTTTACTTGTTGAATAAAAAACAAGTTTCACTCCACTAACTTTTTTGAACATACCTCGTATAATCATGACAATACTGAAGTTTTGCTGCTTTTTTTTTTTTTTTTTTTTTTTTGGCGGGGTGGAGAACCCTTTATCCACCGATGGAAGGGGCACTTTTTTTCAAAAAAAAATAAAGAAAGGAGGGAGGGGTACCTATAGCTTTAGCTCGGTATCCAGTCAAAACGGACCCAAGTCAAAACGGCCCCAAGTTAAAACGGTGCCAAATTGGTCAAAACGGCCCCAACTGAGTGAGAAGATCGGTCAAAACGGCCCCATATAAACGGCCCCATTATATTTTATATATGAATGGTTACAACGTGTGTACAATTATTAAGGAACGTGTTATTCATTTGAAGTGTGAAAAATCCAATGTGTGAGTTTGTATTTGTATCTGTACGAAATAGAAAGGTTATTTATATTATAAGAATTTCTTACATTTATTTTCGATAAATGTTTAAAGATTTACTGACATCATGAGTGATATTTTTTATAATTTAAATTGGCCAGTTAACCCTTCATATCTCTCATTCTTAAGATGAATTTAAATGAAGATGTGTGTGTGTGTGTGTGTGTGTGTGTTCTAAGTTAAACCATCATAATCTTTCTCTCTTTCTCTTTCTTTTCTCTCATTTGAATTGGAATTTATACTGCACGATATATCAGGGAAGGGGAAATGAATCACAAGGAAAAATTATATTTTGTGTATTCTTTTTATTTACTTTATTATTTTTTTTTCATTTCTATTTTCATTTCTTTTCTCCATTTCTACAATATAGAAAAAATTTTCTTTTTTTTTCTTTTAATTTTTTTTTTTTCATTCCATAATGTTTATATTATATACAATGGTTACCTCATGTTTAGTTTACTTCTGTCGTCCTGAGAATACGCGGCTTGTAGATTGTTGACACCTCCTTCAAGAGTCCGGTCGCCGAAATGCTGCCTTCCTTGTACCTATAAATTACAACTAAAACACAAACTTAATATGTCCACACAGAATATAACCGAACAACATGCATTATGACGAATTTAACGATGAGAAATATATATATAATATTTTATTTGCATAAAACAAATTACATGTTTATAGCATTTACAGCAATTATATGTTCATCACAAAGGCAAAGAAAGTATGTGAAGAATAAGTTTATCTAAGGAGATTTAGTAAGGATAATATATCAGCATCACATAGTCAATAATCATACATTTTAAGCTACATTTTCTTTAGATTGCATAATTTTAATAATTTATACATTTATTCTTAAAACAAAAACATAATATATAAATTTGCCAAATATACATGTATTTATTTATTTATATTTTTTGTTGTTGTTGAATTGTTTGACATTAAAGTTAAAATCATATTACATGTTTACATCATTCACAGAAATTACATGTTTATTACAAATGTAGAGATCATGTAAAAGAAACAGAATGAAAAATAAACAATAATTTTATCTAATGAGTTTTAGTAAAGATAATATATGTGAAACCTAATCAACATTACACAGTCATTATTCGTACATTTCTAGCTGTATTTTTTGTAGGATTACATAGATTTAATAATTCATACATTTATTCTCAATAAATTTGCATGATATATAAATTTTTTTTATGAATTGTTTGACACAAGTTAATAAATTCTATTTTCTTGTATATTTAAATTTTTTTTTATGGCGAGGTTATGAGAAGAGGTTCTAAATCGTGATAAGGTTATTCGAAACTTTGGTATCTGGATAATATCTAGATATTTTTCTCGTTCGAATGTGTGTTTATAGAGATTGTAATTTTGTAGGCGTTGCGAATTATTAATTTTACTATACCAGTTTTGATAATATATATCGATTATTCGTTGTTTTATTAGATTTATATTAATATTTGTTGTTAACTGGTCCCTCCAAATATATGATAATCCCGATTCTTCTAAAATACGTTTAATATATGATGCCCAGTTATTTCCATTGTATGTGTTGTCATTATTTGCGTCTTGTTTTAGCATTTCATATGTTTTATAAAGAATAGTTCTTGGATTTAACTTTAATAATTTTATCCAGTATTTAATTAATATAATTTTTCTATAAATATGCATAAGTAATCTTTCTAATTCACCATATAATGCTTCTCTATTTGTGTTTATTTTTACTCCTAATATTTTTCTGCAGAATTTTGTGTGTATGTTTTCAATATCTGGCGCTAGGTGTGTTCCCCAAATTTCTGCACCGTAGTTAAGAGTTGAACCTACTAACGTGTCGAAAAGCTGTATCTTTTTAGATATAGTTATTTCAAATTGGTTAAATATAGTAAATAAAAAAAATGAAAAATTCTGTGTTTCTTCCGTTTTCAAAAATCATATATATATATATGTTGTAGCGAGAGTAAACCGTGAAAACAGCGGTTTCTATTGATCTCTCCTAATTAATTACATCATAAAGATAGATTTAGCACATTTCCTTTATTTATTCAAACTTTTATATCTTCACGTACCTTTAATTAGTGTTCTCAACACAAACGCCGACAATTATACTTTATTCCGTAGTGTGGATGTTTGTAGCAATAATTTAATCATCGCATTAAAACTGACATCTCAATTCCCATTAAAATTTCAACAGTTTCATTTATTTATAAATTTATGAATTCTTCGAAGGATTAACCTAATGATCATTTATTTATCATGAAACAAACCGTAGTAGATGTTTGTATCAATATTAATCTCTTTATATCAATAATATAATTTCATAATAACAGTTTAAAACATATTTCTGTTGACTTCGAAGCTCTTAACAACTCATCCTTATATTTATACAATAATTTACAATAAATTTTACATGGGGTCCGTTTTAACCAAAGTGGCACCGTTTTGACTATAAATGGCACCGTTTTGACTATTTTGAATGAGGAGGGGTCCGTTTTGACTTTTTTATGGGTCCGTTTTGACCAATTTGGCACCGTTTCAACTTGGGTCCGTTTTTACTTGGGTCCGTTTTGACTGGTAACCCTTTATTGAAGTGTAGTATCTTTAGTTAAGAGATTTTCAGACATTTCACCATTGGTAGAATGGAAATTTCACATAAGTTTTATCCTTTTCTTAGGAGAGAGAGAGATCGCGAGAAAATGCTTTAGTTAATGAAAAAAATTATTATTAATAACCCAGCCACATAAGAAAATAAATGAATGGGTTTTTGCCTCAAAGCATTCTTGATGATTTCATCAGCTGGCTGATCAGAAAAGAAATGCTGAGAGAGAGGGAGAGAGAGAGAGGTAAGCTATCCTTGACTGGCATTATTCTATACCTACACCGTTTGGAGTGCGCGTGCGTGATTGGCTTACAGCAAGCAGAAGGCGTGGCTTAATCGGAAATACTTTTTATTTAAAAGGTTAGATTTCTTTTAAAAATAAGTGTTAAATGAACGTTTTTGGACACAAAACAGTTGTTAGCTTCTATATATTCAATATACGACACGGTAAAGGCGTATCAGACGTTACTGACGAAAAGAATATCAAATCACCGATTCTGATTTCCACTTGACATGAGACGCAGAGGCGTGACAACCAGTACCAAAAATTTCTTGTCGCGCCGAGCGGCTCATTGATGGGACTAGCTATAAGGTTATCCGGAGCGGATCTCAGTAGAGTTTAGATACTGTCCCAGTTCACATTCTTATAATTATATATGGTTCTAGGAGTTTTCTAGTAAATGACAGGTGTGTTGAAACTGCTTAAATATTGTGGTTGCTGACAAAGGAGTCTGCCAACTTTCGTGCCAGACCCCTTTGGTCCAATAGGCGGTCCAATTCTCGCAAAGTCATGTTTTCAGATATCTCCTTTTCTACTGAAGGTATGTGAAAGTAAGTGTACCCTACTAGAGAACATTACAATACCGTCCAAATGATACCTTATGTATTAGAATAAGTCGAGAAATACAAATGTTTTTTTTGTAAAATAGAAAATAACTTTCATGGTGGTAACTATGTACAATGTGTTGTTTTTCTGCTACACTGGTTGAATTTAAATCGTAATTAAAAAAACAACAAAAAACAATAAACAAATCAAAATGAAAATAATTACTTGCAGTAGAGAAAAAAAAATTTATCATATGGTTACATTTTCCTCTGTGATTTTTCTATACTTTATTAAAGTTTTCAATAAATTGAATGATTCAAGGAATTCAAAGTTCCATTTATTTGTACAAAGGACACAGATCTTCAATAGTTTCAATTTCGTATTAATCAAAGAATTATTGGCACTAATAATTTGCTAAAAAATGAATATTAAAACTTGCAATAAATGTGCTTACTGTAAACAAGAACCAGAAACAATTACACACTTATTCTTTATTTGTCCTATTGTAAAAAGTTTCTGGAGAGATTTTGAATAATTGTTTGGATATCTATTTTGAGTTAAACCAAAAAAATAATATTTTTGGAAATATATACTTCCATAAAATTTTAAACACTTTGCTTATTATGGCAAAGCAGTATATTTTCAGAAGTAAAGAAATTGGACATAAACCAAATCTGCCATCTTTTAAAAATAAAATTATCAAACAATATAATGTAGATGAATTCAATTCAATAAAGAATATGAAACCCAATAAAAAATTATGGGCCCCTTTTATCAACCTCATCAAACAATAAACTCAAATGTGAATATACCAAAATTACATGTTGAAACTGAAATAAATTATCTGCATTTATCATGTTTGTTATTGTTGTTTAAAAATATAAAATGTAGCATATAACTTGCTTTAAGTTCTCTGCTTCTGTAGTTTATTGAATGTTGATGACAACATTATTGTATTACACATTTTTTGTATATTTGAAGTGTACTACTGCAAAAAAAGTTAATCTTATCTTTAAAAATTCTTTTTCTTTTGGATTGTTGATATATACAATACTTATGTAATTGAGAATAATGAAATTAACCAATGGTAAAGTTGCACATCATATCCATCTGTATATCTTTAGAAAAGCAGAACAGCATCAGTAATTGACACGAATTCATAATATTGATATTATTTGTCAATGTTTTTTTTTTTATCTTGTAAACCCACATCATTTTCTTGATATTCATTATGTATTTACATTTCTTTGTCAAAACAATATATACAGCAAAATTTTAAAAATGATAAATCAAACCTATCTGGCGATATAATATGCATGTTCTTATATGTATTTATAAGAGTTGTGTATAATTATGAAAATAAACGGGTTGCAGTTGCAATTCCAAATAAAAAAAAAAAAATTCAATGATCTGCTGTGCGCCAAAATATTTTCCGTGACTTTAACAGGAATTTCCTGTCTCTTTGAATGTATGTCTTAGATCAAAAGTAAACTACAAAAATGGAAGTAAAATGTCACTTACACAAAAGAGAGAGGAATTCACACTGGTCATTAAAAGAAGAATAGTTCAGCCAGAGGGTCCGGATAGTGCCTGTTTTCTGAAAGTGAAATAATCGTAAACGAAACTGCTGAATATCCCATGATTCATCGGGAATTCCGAACTCCACTACATGTACACCAGCCGCGTGAGTACACCAGCGAGGGTAGCTCCGCCCAAAACTCCTCCCACAAATAAGGTAAGGTATAAAACGCTGACATTGACTATTAAATTTAACTAAAAAAATAAGAGGAAAGGTTTCTGTTTAAATTCAATGCTCTTTTGATTTAAAAAAGGATTAGTATGTAGCAAGACTAATTATTATGTATTGCAGATAAAAAACAAGCGTAGATAATTGAAATGTTCAATTTTAAACGAAATCTTGTTTGAAAACCAGTGTAGGTAGTTGCTTAAGGAACCAGCTTATTATCTCTTTAGTAAGTATTATCTCTTTAGTAAGTATTCATAAAAATGACTTATTATCTATTTATTGAGTTGTAGAGGGGAAAAAACGATAGAAGGTGCAAAGAAAAGCTTATTTCTGTTATTTGAATATTTAAGATGTAAAACCAGTAAAGAAAGGTGCTTAATCAAGGCTTAAGTAGTAGAAAACTAGGAGCTTTAACGGTGGGTCCGCTGGGTCCTGTCCTAAAACTAGACCAGAAGATTGAGGTCACTACCCGTGGATCCTAAATCCATATCAGTAGGTCAAGCTACGTCATCATGGTCAATGATCTAGGTCACCGACTGCGCATGCCCATGATTCAAGGTTAAGGTTGAATTGTGATCACTCCATTTAGGTCATCGACTGCGCATGTCCATGATTGAAGGTCACGAGAACATCCCTCTCGGATAGCTATTACATAAGAGGTTAATTATGGTACAGCGTTCAGAGCGGAGTTATTCTAAAGCGATATTTACAGTCTTTCTCTTTGTTTTTCTCTCCATCATTGGATAGAACTAATCAGTGAAGTTTTCATTTATTATAATATTAGAGTATGATTTAAAATATGTTCTCCTTACAAAATAGTAAGGAGTTTTTACCGCAGTTTAAAACAAAATGTTTATGATTCTTTTCTACTTCTATCACTCTTTTTTCTCTTTCTACAATATTATTCTTAGGATTTTTCCGGTCTTTATTCTCTCATTAAAACTTCAATTCCAGTAAATAAGGTGGAAATGAATAAATACAGCATTCGTGTGACGAACAAGTCCTAGCAATAAATATGAAAACAAACTTATCTTGTATTTTGATTTTATATGTAACCATGATGAGACTTTCATAAAGATTTATTAATAGCACCTGTTGCGGCACTGAACCGTCGCGAGTTAATCCGGCTTAGTCTAGCGACGAAAAACGGGAGAGAACGCTTTTTCATAAGGCGCAGTAATCGCTTTTTATTTATTTTTGTCAAACATACGTGGTCGAAGTAGTAGCAGTTGTTATTGTTGTTGTTGATGATGATGGTGAAGTTTTTTTGGCACAACGCGGACTGAAGGAATGTAAACAACTACCTTACCTGTCCTCGGACGTATAACTCTGCGTTTACTAAACCGAACCTTTTAATCTCTCTATGCATATTAATGCTATTTTTTTCTCTATCATTCTTTTCTCCCCTCATATTTCCTCGTACACACGTGTCAATGTGTATGTTTTGACAATCGGTGTGAAACGATTCACACCATTTTAGATATTATGTCTAATCCAAATCACACGCAGACACACTAGCGGTATTTGATTCGCGGAGAGTTAATCCGGCTTAGTCTAGCGACGATAAACGGTATATGCGGTTTTTCATAAGGCGAGATAGTCGCTTTTGGCATTGCCCTACGCTACGTTTTTCACTTTCTCCGTGTAAGTAATCGAGAAATTTATTCATTTATTTATTAGTTTATTTGTTTATTTATTTATTTGTTTATTTATTTGTTTATTTATTTATTACTTATTTATTTATTTATTTATTTATTTATTTATCATTTATTTATTTATAACAAATACGCAACGCATATGTTACTTTGGTTATTTATTCGCTGCCTAACAGAAGTATTAGTATATTGTTTTATATATTTATTTATTTATTGTTGTATTTATTAATTTATTTTTGTCAAACATACGTGGTCGTAGTAGTAGTAATAGTTGTTGTTAAAATAATGAAATTCGTTTTAGTTGTAATAATAATATTGGTTATATATTCGCTGTTTTACAGGAGTATTACTAGTTATAGAAATGGTGATATTATTAATACGATTGAATGAATCGGGACCTTGTACACTTGCTTTTACATAGTAGTAGTAGTTGTTGTTGTTGTTTCTGTAGTAATGTTGATATAAATGCGTTGAAAATTCCAATTTATTTATTTATTTATTTATTTATTTATTTATTTATTTATTTATTTATTTATTTATTTATTTTGTATATTATACAAGCAATTAATTTGAAATAAAAAATACTAGAAACCGGAGAGAGGAGCAGCAGTGACTAAGAGCCATAACTCTACCTGGTCCAAGTTTTAATTACATTCCCTTTTGTTTTTAGTTTTCAATTTTAGTCGGGAGCATAACTAATAAACTACTTATAGTTTACTGACTGGAAACTTTAAATATAAATAGATTGTGAGATTGGGAAGTGCAATAACCAAAAATCGCAACTCTACCTTGATTATTGTTTTAATTATCTCCCCTTATTAAATTTTACAATGAATTTCTCTATAGATAATAACTTATTTACTATATATTTGAATAATTTTTTGTTGGGAGCAAAACTCATAAACAAAACAATTTAAGGACTAGAAACTTGAAACATAATATGATAGCAAGTTGAAACGGTGCAGCTACTAAGAACCATTACTCTGGTTCTTTATTTTAAAATTATCTCCCTTAATTTTTCAATTACATGCTCAGAAAGGGGCATAGTGTCTTCCGAACACATTTTGTTATATTTATAATTTCATATCACTTACTCACTCACTCAATTACTCATTTACTCACTCAATTACTCACTTACTCAATTACTCATCGACTCACTTAATTACTCATTTACTCACTCAGTTACTTACTTACTTACTCATTCACGCAATTACTCACCAACTCAAGCAATTACTTACTGACTCACTCAATTACTCATTTACTCACTCACTTACTCTCTTCGTCATCACTAAATTACTCATTTACTCACTCAATTACTCACTCAATTACTCACTGACTCATTCAATTACTCATTTACTCACTCAATAACTTACTCAGTTACTCACTTACTCAATTACTCACTCATTTACTCACCGACTCATTCAATTATTCATTTACGCACTCAGTTACTCTGAGTGAGTAATTGAGTAAGTGAGTGAATAACTGTGTGAGTAATTGAGTGTAATAATAATATTGGTTATATATTCGCTGTTTAACAGGAGTATTACTAGTTATAGAAATGGTGATATTATTAATACGATTGAATGAATCGGGACCTTGTACACTTGCTTTTACATAGTAGTAGTAGTAGTACTCAGAGTAAGTGAGTGAGTAATTGAGTGAATAACTGAGTGAGTAATTGGGTGAGTAATGAGTGAGTAAATGACTAATTGAGTGAATTGCGTGAGTGATTGAGAGAGAGAGAGTGAGTGAGTGACATGGAATTATAAACATAACAAAATGTGTTCGGAAAACACTATGCCCCTTTCTGAGCATGTAATTGAAAAATTAAGGGAGATAATTTAAAATAAAGAACCAGAGTAATGGTTCTTAGTAGCCGACCGTTTCAACTTGCTATCATATTATGTTTCAAGTTTCTAGTCCTTAAATTGTTTTGTTTATGAGTTTTGCTCCCAACAAAAAATTATTCAAGTATGTAGTAAATAAGTTATTATCTATAGAGAAATTCATTGTAAAATTTAATAAGGGGAGATAATTAAAACAATAATCAAGGTAGAGTTGCGATTTTTGGTTATTGCACTTCCCAATCTCACAATCTATTTATATTTAAAGTTTCCAGTCAGTAAACTATAAGTAGTTTATTAGTTATGCTCCCGACTAAAATTGAAAACTAAAAACAAAAGGGAATGTAATTAAAACTTGGACCAGGTAGAGTTATGGCTCTTAGTCACTGCTGCTCCTCTCTCCGGTTAAAAGTATTTTTTATTTCACATTAATTGCTTGTATAATATACAAAATAAATAAATAAATAAATAAATAAATAAATAAATAAATAAATGTCTCGATTGCTTTTATGGAGAAGTGTGCATGTATATGCTTGGATAATTTTGCCCCTAGTACGTAACATTACTACTACTACTACTACTACTACTTCTACTACATATTTTCTTCTACATAAACAACAACTTCAAAAACAAAATGTAAAGAAGCGTTGTGACAACATCTCAGAATCTCGATTTATTCCAACGCATTTATATTAACATTACTACAGAAACAACAACTACTACTACTATGTAAAAGCAAGTGTACAAGGTCCTGATTCATTCAATCGTATTAATAATATCACCATTTCTATAACTAGTAATACTCCTGTAAAACAGAGAATATATAACCAATATTATCATTACAACTAAAACGAATTTCATTATTACAACAACTATTACTACTACTACGACCACGTATGTTTGACAAAAATAAATAAATAAATACAACAATAAATAAAACAATATACTAATAGTTCTGTTAAACAGCGAATAAATAACCAAAGTAACATATGCGTTGCATATTTGTTATAAATAAATAAATAAACAAATAAATAAATAAATAAATAAATAAATTTCTCGATTACTTACATGGAGAAAGTGAAAAACGTAGCATAGGACAATGCCAAAAGCGACTATCTCGCCTTATGAAAAACCGCTAATACCCGTTTATCGTCGCTAGACTAAGCCGGATTAACTCGCCGCGTATCAAATACAGCTTTCTCGATTACTTCCACGGAGAAATTGAAAAACGTAGCGTAGCACAATGCCAAAAGCGACTATCTCTCCTTATGAAAAACCGCTAATACCCGTTTATCGTCACTAGACTAAGCCGGATTAATTGCCGCGGATCAAATACAGTTACTGGTGTGTCTGCTGATTGTGATTATAGAAATTAGATATAAAAAGCTGAGAATCGTTTCACACCGATTGTCAAAACATACACAATGACACGCGCTTTACGGGGAAATATGACGAGAAAGAGAGAAATGATAGAAAAAAATATATATATATAAATACGCATAGAGAGATTAAAAGGTTCGGTGTAGTAAACGCAGAGTTATACTCGATTACTTACACGGAGAAAGTGAAAAACGTAGTGTAGGACAATGCCAAAAGCGACTATCTCGCCTTATGAAAAACCGCATATACTCGTCTATCGTCGCTAGACTAAGCCGGATTAACTCTCCGCGGATCAAATACCGCTACTGGTGTGTCTGCTGATTGTGATTATAGAGATTAGACATATTCTAAAAAGGTGAAAATCGTTTCACACCGATTGTCAAAACATACACATTGACACGTGTGTACGAGGAAATATGACGAGAAAGAGAGAAATGATAGAAAAAAAAATAGCATTAATATGCATAGAGAGATTAAAAGGTTCAGTTTAGTAAACGCAGAGTTATACGTCCGAGGACGGGTGAGGTAGTTGTTTACATTCCTTCAGTCCGCGTTGTGCCAAAAAAACTTCACCATCATCAACAACAACAACAACAACTACTACTACTTCGACCACGTATGTTTGACAAAAATAAATAAAAAGCGATTACTGCGCCTTATGAAAAAGCGTTCTCTCCCGTTTTTCGTCGCTAGACTAAGCCGGATTAACTCGCGACGGTTCAGTGCCGCAACAGGTGCTATTAATAAATCTTTATGAAAGTCTCATCATGGTTACATATAAAATCAAAATACAAGATAAGTTTGTTTTCATATTTATTGCTAGGACTTGTTCGTCACACGAATGCTGTATTTATTCATTTCCACCTTATTTACTGGAATTGAAGTTTTAATGAGAGAATAAAGACCGGAAAAATCCTAAGAATAATATTGTAGAAAGAGAAAAAAGAGAAAGACATAGAAAGAGAAATATAATTAGCTACAATGCGTATATACAAAAAAGGAAGTATTACGAGAAAGATGAAGAAAAATTAAAGAAAAGCGTTATGAAAGAGAGAGAGAGAGAGACAAAGAACTATAATCAGCGATGGTGCGTGGATGAAAACGCGTTGAGAGAGATAAAATGTACGAGGTAAAAATATATTGAACGATTCTCGAGATTGCGCGGGGGATATATGCGTAATGCATATGCTGTATAATAAATAAATAAATTAATAAATTAATCAGTAAATAAATTAAATAATAAAAATCTCCATTGCTTACACGGAGGTGAATAACTTAGCGTAGGACAATGTTAAAAGCAACTATCTCGCTATATGAAAAGCAGCTCATTTCCGTTTATTGTCGCTTATCTAAGCCGGATTATCTCGCGACGGATCGTGTGTGTCTATTGATTATAGAATTTAGACACAAAAAGGTGAGAATCGTTTCACATCGATTGTCAAAACATACGCATTGGCACGCGTATTACAAGGAAATATGTTGAGAAAGACAGAAAAAATGAAAATAAAAAGTAATAATACGCATAGAGAGATTAAAATGTTCGGTTTAGTAAACGCAGAGTTATATCCGAGGACGGGTGAGATAGCTGTTTACATTCCTTCACTCTGCAATTCGTAAGGCCTTAGGTCAATAATAGGTGATAGCCGATCGATACGGGTGTTACGGGTGTAGATTATGTTTACAGAAATGTTTAAGTGGTCAGTTACCGTTAATTAATTTTGAAGGAATATTCTCTCGACCCGTGGGAATGTGTCCGTTATACGGCGCGAGGTATTCCGGATAGCGTTGTTTAATTGTTCAGAAAGAAAATACGTTATTATTCGCATAGACAATACTCATTATTTAACGTCGCTCATTCAATGCTTCTGCGACAATAGCGAAATCGATGACGTAGTTCATTAATTGTCCCGAATAACAATAAGATATTATATAAGAATTAATATTGCGGTTTACTTATCCTCGAAAATGATAGACACGTTACCTCGTTTAAGGGGTGGGTCGGGGATTATGTCATACCCTAAACAATAGGTCATTATTATTAATTGTTTAGGGAGACAATTAAAAATAAATATTGCGGTTTATCAAGAATGTTACGTGACCTCGTTAAAGGGGTGAGGTCGGGGATTATGTCATACCCTAAACAATAGGCCATTGTCCTAATTAATGACGTCATAGCGTGCTTTCGTGTAGTGCCTCTGCCTCGATATCTGGCCAACACCACTTACATTACTACTATCACCTTAAGAAAGGTTAAGGTAAAATGAGGTTCATGCAAATAAGCCTTGTTTACTTGAATTAACATTCAACGGATAGTACTTTAGTCACTAAGAGATAAAATACAAAGCATTATTTTTTTGTAAAAAAACATTTCACCAAGTCAGATCTGTCCACTGATTGTTCAAGAAAGAGACATAATTATTTGTCACGAGTACAGTAGTTATTCTGGTTGTTAATAAAGGTGAATGACCGGGTTATACAAATAATCCTTGAAATTTTATTGAAAAACGCGCGCGCTTTCCGGTGAGATACTTACTGATAATGCATGTGACTATTCAGGGGTAAATGACCTATGGGTTATTCACTGATGGTCACTATATCATAGTAAAATCAGCACTTTTCTCCTGGTAAGATAATAATCTATGTCCTCAGACCTGGGTTAAAACATCCATCACCTTTGGATTTGTAGTTGGGTGTGATACCACAGAAATTCATTTTAACTAACGTAACTAATTATAAAGATAGAGAACCAGAATGAGTGGAGAAAAAAGAGAGATGGATAGAAGAGAAACAGAATGAGTGATAGAAGTAGAAAAGAATCATAAACATTTTGTTTTAAACTGCGGTAAAAACTCCTTACTATTTTGTAAGGAGAACATATTTTAAATCATACTCTAA
Organism: Solen grandis; assembly: GCA_021229015.1. Classification (NCBI taxonomy): domain Eukaryota; kingdom Metazoa; phylum Mollusca; class Bivalvia; order Adapedonta; family Solenidae; genus Solen; species Solen grandis. The sequence continues at coordinate 23,634,911 of CM037795.1, read as the reverse complement.
TATTATAATAAATGAAGACTTCACTGATAAGTTCTATACAATGATGGAGAGAAAAACAAAGAGAAAGACTGTAAATATCGCTTTAGAACAACTCCGCTCTGAACGCTGTACCATAACCTCTTATGTAATAGCTATCCGAGAGGGATGTTCTCATGACCTCTCTATCGCTTAGAGAGTCAGCTCTGGCGAGCTGTTTACGATTTGTTGACCACCTGTAACATTTCCCTAAACATGGTCAATTCTGGAAGAGTGTGCGAATAGAGTTTTCAATCTGTTGAGTGTTGTCCTAGCAACGCCAACTTTGAAGCGGGAATTGGATGTCTCTACTAACCAACTGTTTACACAGTGATGTTCACCTAGAACCATACAACGACCTCAGTTATGGTCATGCGTAAAAACAGCTTAGATTCATAAACCATGACACTGTCCCAGATAATGTTAACCTTCAATCATGGACATGCGCAGTCGATGACCTAAATGGAGTGATCACAATTCAACCTTAACCTTGAATCATGGGCATGCGCAGTCGGTGACCTAGATCATTGACCATGATGACAAGGTTTGACCTACTGATCTGGATTTAGGACCCACGGGTAGTGACCTCAATCTTCTTGTCTAGTTTTAGGACAGGACCCACCGGACGCACCGTTAAAGCTCCTAGTTTGCTACTACTGGCTTATTGTATGTTTATTAAGTATTATAGATGGAAAATCAGCGAAGGTGGGGGCTTAGCAAGGCCAGTTGTATATTTATTAAGTATTATAGATGGAAAACCAGCGATGGTATGTGCTTAAGCAAGGCCAGTTATATATTTATTAGGTATTATAGATGGAAAACCAGTGAGGGTATGTGCTTAAGCAAGGCCAGTTGTATATTTATTAAGTATTATAGATGGAAAACCAGTGAGGGTAGGTGCTTAAGCAAGGCCAGTTGTATGTTTATTAAATATTATAGATGGAAAATCAGTGAGGGTAGGTGCTTAAGCAAGGCCAGTTGTATGTTTATTAGGTATTATAGATGGAAAACCAGTGAGGGTATGTGCTTAAGCAAGGCTTATTTATTGTTTATTAAGTATTATAGATGGAAAACCAGCGAGGGAGGGTGCTTAAGCAAGGCCTTATAATTGAAAACAAGTGAGGGAGTTGCTTAAGCAAGGTTAGTTGTATGTGTATTAAGTATTTATATGGAAACCGTCATCAGTGCCTATAATGGAATGCTAACATGACCGACGAATATGCCATCCTGTCACAAGAATAAATCATGTCTTTGTCTGTATATGTGATATTACTTATTTTATTTCATTTAAACATTTGCGAAACTTATTATTTACACCACAAACATACATATACTGTCTACGTTATCTGTGGACACACGGAATGTTCGAAACCACTGACACACCATGTAACCAACAGGTTCCTCTAGTGCTGTTGTGTTGGCGCATCTTCAGCCCAGGGATGTGACATGGTGGAAGGATAGACAGGGTCAGCAGCTGTCTAAAGTTACCGTTCTTGACATGCAGATGTTGATGCAAAGTCACCTGACCATTCTTCTACGTGTTCCTCCATGGGCCGCTCTGCTATTTGCTGTTTCACCTGAAAATGCAATCGAAGCATAATTATACATTTTCTTATTAACGGTATCTCTAAATAACTAATATAAATAAATCATTACTTAAAAAGATAATTGATATATGGGAATATAAAATATAATATTTTCAGTACTATTCATAATTGTTTGACATAGGAAATATATAACGAAATCACCACGATTACAAATTGAAGAGTATAGCTGAATAACTAAGATGATCAGACGCTTCTTTTCAACATCATCGATTTCCATCTTAAATACTTAATTAACTGAAAATAAGGCTTTTTAAAAAAAATAAACCTTACTTTACCACTACAATTACTGGTTTTCCATCTAAATACTTAATAAACAGACAATAAACCTTACTTTAACACCTACCTTCACTGGTTTTCCGTCTATAATACTTTATAGACAATAAATAAACCTTGCTTAAGCACCTACCCTCACTGGTTTTCCATCTAAATACTTAATAAATAGACAATAAACCTTACTTAATCACAAACCTTCGCTGGTTTTCCGTCTATTATACGTAAAAAACAATAAATAAGCCTTGCTTAAGCACCTACCCTCACTGGTTTTCCATCTAAATACTAAATAAATAGACAAACACCTGTCTTCACTGGTTTTCCGTCTATAATACTTATAAACAATAAATAAACCTTGCTTAAACACCTACCCTCACTGGTTTTCTATCTAAATACTAAATTAATTGACAATACGCCTTACTTTAACACCTACCTTCGCTGGTTTTCCATTTATACTACTTAATAATAAATAAATAAGCCTTGCTCACTGGTTTTCAATCGAAATACAAAATAATCAATAAACAGAAAATAATCATTGATTAAGCCTCTACTCTCACTGGTTTTCCATTTACAATACTAATAAACAGTCTAACCAATGCAGGTTTTCCATCCAAAACGCTTTTAGAAATAAAATATATAAGCACCTACCTACGCTTGTTTTCCATGTAAAATACCTAAATTACAGATAATTTTTTTTTAATCAATAAACAGAAATTTAAATTTACTTTGTCTGCTTATAATATCTTTTTGACCACTTTCATACGCGAAAACTATCTTCAATATTCATTTAAATACGCAATAAACTATTAACTTTTAAAACTACTCCTTCTATTTCTATATTGTCATTGTTTTATACCTAACCTTTATTGGGGCGGAGCTAGTTAAAGTAATTTGAATACCTTCGCTGGTGTACTCACACGGCTGGTGTACATATAGCGATGTACATGTATGCTCATGGCGAATAAAGGGGCGTAACCCTACCTCTACACCGGCTCTAGTCTGGTTCCCGGCGTACTATCCTACGTAATAACATAGTGACAGGGGCAGGTAATCCAGGCTAGTCTTTTAGTAGACCCCACAAACTCAGTGTAGAATTCGGTTCTTAAAGGAATACGCTCGGCTGATAACAACTAGGTTTTAATTGAAAAATATTGATGTAAATAAACCAATTTAATTACTCATTTCATTGAATCAATCGTAATAAGAAAGAAATTGCAAGTTAAAGACGTCTATTTACACCAATTTGCTCCGAGACATGGGCGCAGACATTGTTTACGTCTCGTGGTCTCGCGAGACTTTTTTTACAACAATCGTGACGTCACAGACACACTTCCGGTTGCGTACATACATTGAAATATAGAAGGGAATTACATTAGGCTTTGCATATTTACATGTAATTTATATCAAGGGGGTAAAATTAACATTTATATTGGTCTTATTATATTTGTTTGAAAAATGTTTATTATTTGAATATGATGAAAATATATTATTAAAAGATTAAACTATGATCATTTTATTGTTTTCTTACTCGTGAGTGAGAGAGTCTGGAGCCCTCGTCCTATGACCTTTGTATGCCAGAATGGAAATGAATGCAACTTCTAAAACAGAATCATTCAGAACTAAGGTGTGAAAGTCCGTATGGTCCGTAATGTACGTAAGTTCATCTAAATTTCCAACAACTAAGTCACTCGATTTGCAACATACATTTTCCATATTGGATGGCATCATAACACAGTTATCACACAGACAAAAGTCCTCAGCACATAAATATTCCTCCTCCCGTACGTCATTGTCTTGAAGCAGTTGCAGCTCTTCCTCAGTATATTCGGGCTCAAAGTCGTAAGGAACTATACATTCCATTTTAAGAAATATCTCAAAAACTTTATAAACTTCCTGCTATAGTGATCGAACCAAAACTAAAGTCAATACCCCTTGTCACGCAATCATTTATGCATATTCTCACAAACATCGCTATTTTAATTGCGCAAATTATTACAGCAATTATCAACAATTTTTAAACAGTTTTTTAATCAAACATATAAATATATAAAAGGGGCGGTATCATGTAAGTAGAAATCTAATTGCAATGACGGTAACTGTGAAATACTATAGAGACGAATCAAAGGGACACCGTGTTGTAATTATGATTAACACACCTAATTGCTCGCAATTTAGCAAAATAATGTAAATTATGCTAACTACTTTCTGTATATCACACTAACATGAGCTCATTGCGATACGATACTTTTACTTATATATATTTATTTAAACAGACTTTTTCCGTAAAATAGCATAATATAGAAAAATTTCTTTGTTATTATAATTCAGACTGTTCATATATCTTTTTTATGATTATACTCTACATGTCCGTTTCAGTAAAACGTGCACATCAATTGTCTTTTGACATGGTGACTCGGTCGCACGCTTCGTTTTATGGCCGTGTTTTATGGCCCTGAGGTGCGATTTTATATGCCGCTTAGTCTGTTACAAAGACTTGCCAGTGATTTCTTATACAATCAGTTTAACACCACAATCAGTTTAACACCACACAACTTTTCAATAACCGCAGTTGCAAGCATTTCACGGTAAAAATGACAAAGATGTATTATAGAAATAAAAAATATCGCGGAGCAAATTGGTTTAAAATAGACGTCTTTAACTTACAATTTCTTTCTTATTACGATTGATTCAATGAAATGAGTAATTTAATTGGTTTATTTACATCAATATCTTTCAATTGAAACCTAGTTGTAATCAGCCGAGCGTATTCCTTTAATGTTTTTATCACAACCCCTATTAATCGCACTCATCGATCGGGATATGGTTCAATGGGTATTTGTGACGTCACAGAAAGGTAAACATGAACAAAGATGGCGGCGGCCATAGCCGATCGAAATCACAAACTTTAAACAGCTATATCTTCACAAATATAGCGTGCATTAAAATGAAAGTCATGTCAAAGTGATCTACACTAAAAGGTTTGTTGGTGGTTAAATTTTCATTTCAGCCGAGCGTATTCCTTTAATTGTCATTTTTAGACGGCACAAGCCAAACTCCGTGAACCGGTTACGTCACGCTACGCTACTTCGACAACTGTAAGGGGAGGTAACTACTGCAGCGGAGTTTGGGCACAAGCTGCCGTCTTTACTAGCAGGCATCGCTGACCTTGCTAATTTGCATATTTTCCATGACATTTTTAAATGTACCTCTCCGCGCTTAGTGCGGATCCACCCAATGCGTTTCTGCACTTACGAAAACGAATGGAATATGTTACGCAGGCCTTTTATTCATAACCGTAACTGCTGTTCATGTGCTGTTGTTTGTAAACGTGTTATTTTGCACTGTAAACATCCATTTTAAGCGTGAACAATATATTTGTGACACTTATAAATCAGAACAGCAACCCATTTTACATACTTGAAGATCTACTCCTGTAAAAAGAAAAAGTAGCGCTTAATTCGAATGTCTGTAGTTCACGCGTAATTTTGCATGAAAGCGAGTGAGGTTTCTCCCAAAGCATTTCTTAACTTTGAAATAGAAACAAACATTCAAGTATCTAAAATATCAAGTACCTTGTCAAGTTCTACACTTATGTAACAGTAGCTAGAGAGTGTATATAAATCGGGTCCTAGGGAATGACCTACTTCTGAAGTTCATACAGTCAGGTTCATGACCCTAATTCTGGATTGTTTTGAAACAGAGTGCGTATTCGATTGTCTTACTGTCGACTATAGTTGCAGGAAAGTGTGTGGAGTTTTTGCTTTAAGTGGCGTTTGCCTCTATTGTATCAATAATTAAGAATCACAGCTTTTTTTTTCCTGTTAGCACTTTGATTCTTCTATATTCAAGTGTCATTTTTCTTCTACTATAGTATATTCATATCGTCCGCATTTTTTTCTCAGACTGCATTTTCCTAAATTTTACATCAGAGATGTAAATACCTTTAGGGATAAGCAGCTCTAAAAATAGAAAATTATCCCCCGTATGTAGCCAGACTTCCTTGCGCGCGCTCGGCTATTATCGGTTGTTTCCGTAATCGTCGATTTTTGCTCTCTCGATAAACTTCAGCGATATCCGTTGATGTAGTTTGTGGGTAACGCATCGGTAACTAATTCTTTAGACATAATTAAACTGGTCTCTAAATGTACTAAATGTATGGGAGGGGTCATCATGAAAAAAGTCGTACTAGTATGTTTTCTTAAAACAATATTTGATCATATTGACAGAAAGGCCCAGGTTATATAAAATATGAGTATCGCTATTTAAACGTTTGGGGTTGTCGATTTGATGGGCATGATTTATTGCCCTGGGTGTGACATATTGTCAAATCTCAAAACAATAGCCAATCACAAAAAGAGGTGACGCTTACAGATGGCCGGTTTTATTAATTAAGGTCCTGTGACGTTTTAATTTTATCGGGGCGTAATAAATGTGTCGGAAATTATTGTTTAGATAATTCGCTCGAGACAAACTGAAGTTGTATGTGTTTGTGTTAAATAATTTCAATACCGGAAAAGCGGAAAAGCCACATATGTTTCATTTTTTTTCTCAATTTATAAGTGTTCAGAAGTTATTAAAATTTCAGTTATATATCAGCTATATATGTGTTTATGTGTGTGCCAGAATTTCTACGAGAATGAAAAAAATGACAAAAAAGCATCTGCAAATATGTGAACCATAAGAAGACAAATTTTGATCGATTAACTATATATATGTGTGTGTTTTAGTATTTTGTTTTGTTTAGAAATTTCCGTACCTCGCTTTAGAGAGAATATAATTTTTATCGTCCTGTGTCGAGACTGTGTTGTGACATTTCATTCGATTCGTTAGAAAAAATAAGAGAAACACATGTGTCAGAACAATTAAAGAAAATCAAATGAAACCAAAAACCGAAGTGTAATACTGATATTAGCTTAATAAAAAGTATATAATGTCTCGAAAAATGCAATATTTTGGCATATAGATCAAATAAATAAATGTTTTTAGCTGTTTGAAGTGTGGGTAAATTCCGGATTTTAATTGATTCATTTTACAGTATCGACACAGATCGATAAAAAATAGATTTCCTCTAAAACAAGCAGTAGGATTATCAATTCGAAGTTAGATATTAACACGATTATATCTACTTATCGATTTCAACTTTGTTTAAGAGAAAATTCTGTTTTATAATCGTCTGTTTCGAGACAGTTTAATGACATTCCATTCGATTCGTAAGAAAACATATGAGAAAAACATGCGTCAGAAAATTAAAGAAATTAAAAAGAAATAAAGAAAAAGTGTATTGAATATTGAAATTAGCTAGTAGTATACAGACTAGGGGTATTGGATCACTTTTGCACCGAATGACCTTTGCGATCTTTTTTTAAGCGTTTTTTCTTGCAAACAGAGCCCTCTATACTTTTTCGATTTTCCAAATGTGTACCCTGCTGTAGTCTAGCCAATTTGCACCCGAATAGGGGCTGGTGGTTCTACCATTTTGTTCCCTTACTAGAGTGTATTTTTCGTCGGGCCTCCCGCTCCCTATTCCATGTAGTTGGGGTCTATAGGGTTTGCGCTTGGTGGTGCAGATGCGCTATAGTAACGATAAAAGGTTGTTGGCGTTGTTTTGGTCACCTCCTGCTTTGTTGTGGGCACCTCCTGTTTTTGCGGCGGAGCCTGTTTTGGCGGATCTTGCTTTGGTGTTCAGGGTGCTATTTTCCAGATTACTACCGCGGCGAGAGAAATGTAGGTCCACCCGTTTAGCATAATTTATATTAGATATTTGTTTACGCATTGATCGGATATAGACACTGCGAGTGGCTGGTAGTTGGGTGCGTTGATCAATGCGGGCGGCGGTGTATAGGGCGGCTATGTTGCGTACACATGGCACAACTACGCCGTAAGCCCGATTCTGAGCCACACCCCTGCCGTACTTGTGGGCGAGGTACAAAATCGGAAACCTATCGGTGTGGTGTTGAGTGCGGTACGAGCCGTGCGAGGTACGTCCTCCTCCGCGCGGAGGCCCAGAGCAAGAAGTTATTCTCTCTAGTCCTACGCGAGCTCGAGGACTGTGTAAGGATTCAGCGGCTGCCCTTTATTGTAAGTCTGCCTATTCCTTTTTTTCAGTTAGAGATTTATTCTGCGTATGGTTTTATATCAGATAAATTTCATTAGAGATTTATTCTGCACATGGTATAAATATCAGATAAATTTTCATTTAGAGATTTATTCTGTGCATGGTATATGCATCGACATGGCTACTATGAACAAGTTACTTGAAGATTATATCGAAGAGATACTTGCAGAATTGTCAAACGAGGCGGACCAGAATAGGCTAACACCTACTCCACGTAGGCCAATACCTGCTCCACGTACTACCCAACCTGCCCCAATACCTGCTCAACGTACTACCCAACCTGCCCCAATACCTGCTCCACGTACTACCCAACCTGTCCCAATACCTGCTCCACGTACTACCCAACCTACTCCACGTAGGCCAATACCTGCTCCACGTACTACCCAACCCGCCCCAACACATACCCTACGTAGGCCAACACCTGCTCCACGTAGGCCACTGTTTCGTAGGACTCCATGGGTCCTTGGTAGTTTCTTAAGAGGTTGGCAAATAGACGTATCACGAGGGTATGACGCAGACCCCAGAGCCTTTCTGTCCGAAGTGGAACCTAGCATCCGAAAAAAGTTGGTAGAAGAGTTGGAGGCTCTGAAAGGTGTAAAGTTCCAGCTTGCTATCAAGGTCAATCTTAGAAAGGACAACCCAGACGACGGCAGTGATGAGTACACTGACCCCGTGCTACGTCACAAGCAGGAGGCTATTTTACAGAAGAGTGAAATATATGAGGCTTTCAAACGAGCTTTCCCCAGGATACAAGAACTTCTAGAGAAGTGGACCAATAGAGGGTCTGGATGGGTTGTAGAGCAGGCGCAAACCCTTTGACTAGACATTGCCAAATATCAACCTCTGAAAGGCGGGACGAAGAAGTTCAAACTACCTCCGGAGTTGAAGAAAAAGAAGGCCGCCATCAACGTGGAAAGCAATCTGGAAGACTACTGTTTTATTTGGGCGATGCGTGCTCTATTGTTTCCAGCCGCGCGCAACTCGAACAGACCCTCTAGCTACACAACCGAAGACGGTCTAGACAAAACAGACCTCGAGTTTCCGGTTCCGATCTCGCAGATCCCGAAGTTTGAGATGGCCAACGGACTCGCAATAAACGTCTTTGGATGGGGAAAAAGGGAGAGTCGTTGTCCACCAACTAAGCAAACAGCCACAAGATATGCGAAGGTTACACCTACTTTTGATCAAGAACTACTATGTCGCCGTCCCAAAACTACACCGCCTCCTATATGATCAGACTAGACACAAAGGACGTAAATATTTCTGCGAGCGCTGTCTGTATTGCTATTATAGTGGAGATCTGCTGGAGGCCCACAAGACAGAGTGCAAAGGAATCGGCCAAGCAGCTGTGAGAGTGGATATGCCTGAAGAGGGTAAAAATCTTGTGACCTTCCAGAACTACCACAAGAAGATCCCAGCCCCCTATGTCATCTACGCCGACTTTGAGGCGCTCACCACAAGGGTTGAGGGTCTGAAAAGAGCAATACTACTACTACGCAACGGCATGAGGCCTGTAGCTACTGTTACATCGTGGTGCGGTACGACGGCCACACAGAGCCTCCGGTTGAATACCGCGGTCCCAATGCTGTGGAACATTTCTTGAAGGCCCTTCAGGAAGAGGAGCATAAAATAGAAGAAGCCAACCCCACACACGCGAGGATGACACAGGAGGACTGGCAAGCCTACAATGCTGCTTCTACATGCTACGTATGCGAAAAGCCGCTTTGGGGAGACGCCGTCCGTGACCACTGCCATATCACAGGGAAATACAGAGGAGTAGCCCATTAAGCCTGTAAGCTGCGACTTGGAGGAACACTATACTAGTGGTCTTCTACAACCTGCGGGGCTACGACTCCCACCTGCTTATGCAGGCCAACTCAAAAGTCAAGGGCAAGGTAAACTGCATCCCCAACAATACAGAATAATATATTTCATTTGAACTTGGCCGACTACGCTTCATCGACAGCGTCCAATTCTTACTTGCCCCTCTGGACAGACTTATGGCGGCCAACAAGCCAGAGGCTTTCCTAGTTACTTCGTACTATACAGCCGGTGGCACAATTGGATCAAAATTGTGGCCTCTAGTGTGTAAACAAGATTTTTCTAAGATTTGACCTACTGACCTACTTTTTGATCCAACCTGATCCATTTTCAAAAGGGTTCAAGTTATCATCAAGACAAACATTCTGACCAAGTTTGAGGAAGATTGGATCAGAATTGTGGCCTCTAGTGTGTAAACAAGATTTTTCTAAGATTTGACCTACTGACCTACTTTTTGATCCAACCTGACCCATTTTCCAAAGGGTTCAAGATATCATCAAGACAAACATTCTGACCAAGTTTTAAGAAGATTGGCTCAAAATTGTGGCCTCTAGTGTGTAAACAAAATTGTTGCGGAAAGATTTTTCTAAGATTTGACCTACTGACCTACTTTTTGATCCAACCTGACCCATTTTCAAAAGGGTTCAAGATATCATCAAGATAAACATTCTGACCAAGTTTGAGGAAGATTGGATCAAAATTGTGGCCTCTAGTGTGTAAACATCAAATTGTTGACGGACGACGGACAGTCAAGTATCCCAAAAGCTCACCCTGAGCTATGCTCAGGTGAGCTAAAAAATAGCTCAGGGTGAGCTAAAAATGGCAGCAATAAATAGAAAATACAATTGGTAAAATCACTACTTTAAAAAAGGAAAAAATACATTAAAATAAGTAAGAAAAAAATATGTATAAATATATAATATAGAAAATAAGAAAAACTCAATGAAAACATGTCAAAATAAAATGATACATTATTTTCAAAGAGAAACACTTACGATGTGAACAGTTCTCCTATCTTCCAAGAGAATGAATACATTTCCAGTAACTATTCTAATTTGTTTTCCATTTGTGGTCAAAGTGTTTCCGGTCTCTATTTTTAGTCCAAAGCGTGAGAACATACTCTGTTTTCATGGGAACCCTGCTGTGAAAGTTATTAACTTTTCCCCAACACCCGATCTCCGGTAAGAACATGAAGTGGCATCCAGCTGTGAAAGACATTAAATGCATGGATCTGAAGAATCATGTCTGAACATGTACTCTGTGATCATGGGAACCCTGCTGTGAAAGTTATTCACTTTTCCCCAACACCGGATCTTCGGTATGAAATAAAGTGGCTTCCAGCTGTGAAAGTCATTAAATGCATGGATCTTAAGAATCATGTCTGAACATGTACTCTGTGATCATGGGAACCCTGGGTGGAGGTGGTCATTTTAGTTTAGACTCTACTGTGTGTATAGCGTGGCAGCCATATTGAAATTGTTTGGTGGTGCTATTAATTATGGGGTATTGATAGTCCCAATAATATACAGAGCTGACTTGTATAGTCAGTCATAGGGCTTAATCACGGATATTGAGAGTCAGGTCCTCAGCCCTAGACGGGGACTATACAAAACCAATATAGTCTTTATACAATGATCAACAATAAATATAATAAAAATATATCAAAAATATTGGAACATACTTTTTAAACATGGCTGTACACATTACTTAAACATGAAACTATCAGTCAGAAATAAAGATCAATTCCCTGATTTAGACGTGTAGGAAATGGAACACAATTTTTTATCATGTCTGTACACGTTAACATGAAACTAACAGTAATAAAGATCAATTCCCCTGAACTCGGACGTGTAGGACATGGAACACAATTTTTGAACATGTCTGTACACGTTATTTTAAACATGAAAAGGAAATAAAGTTCAATTCCTCAGTATCCAGCTGTGAAAGTCATTAAATGGATGGCCTTTTTTCTGCTCTAACATTTAGTCATTTGAGTATAGGAATTTTATTATTTTGATTTTTGAAATCAGTTTATTGATATTGTTTTAATGCAAATCAAGTCTAAATACATGATTGATCCGATATTGATTATTTATCGATTTTTGTTATATAATACAAAAAATCAATATTTTCCTTTTTTCAACCAACATTTAGTTGTTTGAGCATACAAATAGTAAGTAGCTTAAAAATAAATCTGTTGTTTTGATTTTCTATCGAATTATTGTCAATTATCGATTTTATCGATTGATTCGACCCTATTTCCCTTAGTTTTCCATCGATTTAAATATTTCTTATAGCTATGAAAAGCTTTAAGTGAGATCTTTACTTTAAACTCTCTTAACCGGAAGTCCATGATGAATAAAAACCGGAAATGACTCATTCTTTTAAAAATGATTCCATCTCCCTAAGTTGTTAAACGATTTGATTTTTTTATTACTTTGGTAAACTCTTAGTGAAATGTATGCTTTGAACTCTCTCAACCGGAAGTCCATGAACATTTGAAACCGGAAATGATGTCATCAAATGTTAAAATCGACCCTATTTCCCCCTTTTTTCATCGATTTAAATATTTTTCATAGCTATGAAAAGCTTTAAGTAAATTCTACACAATGAATTCACTTTACCGTAAGTCCATAATCCTTTAAAAACCGGAAATGACGACATTCTATGTGAAACTGACCCTTTCTTCATTAGTTTGAACTTCGAGGGTATGAAAAACCATACGAAAATCGTGTCAGTCATACAAGTTTTGACACTCAGGCTAACAACATGTGGAATTTGATAATGTTGAGATTCAGCATGACTTGAAAATATGGAATTTGTACAAAATGTGGAATAAGATGTTATATTCAATGTTCGTTTTGCTGGTCGATTCTGCTTTAAGATGGACAATTTCATGAACTACGACGAGGGATTTTCAGAGCCGGATCTAGAGATTAGTGAACACTGATTAATATACGAACAAGCAGGATCAAAGATGCCTCCTTTTTCAGTTCATAAAACATGTTTTCTATAAAGTGTTTAGAGTGTGTGATTATGTTCAACATAATGTGAAAAATGTGCAGCCAGACCAAGACTTCAGCCTGGGACCCCTAAAGGGTGATTGTTCTACTGGTTAAGTTACTGGACTACTTAAGAGTCTCTGACTGATAAATGTTACTTATTGGCAATACATAAGTTAGTTTAAAAAAAATGGTTGGTGATTGAAAGGTTTTGTAAAGTTTTGTACAGTGGTAAAAGATTAAACATTGTAAAAGAAAATCTTCTTTTTGTGTAATTTTTTCAAGAAGTAATTTTAATATACAGCATGAAAAAAATAGGAATATGCATAGAAAATTTGTTTTCAAGATGCTTCAGATATACAATGTATAATATACTATTTTAGTATCACATTTATAAAATACATTTTTTTTTGAGAATAGTGGTGAATATTTGAAATGAAAATATTACAAATTAAAATTATGAGAAAATAGATTGTTTTACTGAACTAAAACAGATTACAACCCTTCAACAAGAGCTGTCTGTAAGACAATGCTCTCGACTATTTGACTTGACTATTTGAGTTTACCATTGCTTCGACAGTATTTCAGTCATATAGCGACGTCCAGCTAATTAAAGGCGGAGGAAGACCCCGAATGCACGGAGGCATCCGGGTAGAACCTACGACCTACCGCAAGCCAGCTGGAAGGCTTCCTCACATGAAAATCCGAATGACCCTGCCGGGATTCGAACCCATGCGGTGAGGGGCTGAGTGAGTGTTAAAGTCAGCAACTTTACCCTCTCGACCACGGAGGCCCCTCGACTATTTGAATGCTTGTCAATAAAAAATATTGCAGTTAAAGGCAAAATAGGAAACTCTGTATTATCAAAATAAACACATGAACAATAAACATGTGCTTTAAGTTTTAAAGCAAAATCTCAAAGAATTCAGTGAAAAAGTGAGTTAGTATAAAAAGATTAATCAAGTCAGAAAAGGGGCATAATTATGTCAAATGACAGAGTTTTAAAGGCCAAAAAGGTTTAAATTTAAAAACCAAAGGGTTAAAAAAAAGGAAAATTAAAAAAAAAGAAAAAACTGCATAACTGTTTTATAATTCATGACAGTCTGACCTTTAACACAGGCATGCAATTTCATGCGTGGACTATGAGGGGTATCCATGGAAAGAAGTTGGAGAAAAAAAAGCAATGTTAAACAAGTTTTAACATTTTAAGTACAAAAAGGCCCAACAATATGTAAAAAAAAAATTAAGAGTTACTGTTCCTGTAACTACTTGGACATACATTCATTTTTCTACTGGTTGGTCTGATGTTGATAAACACATGTGTGACTTTTGAGAGACATCCATTGAGTGAAAGTGAAGATAATAGTAATGTAAAATAAAACTTAAAATATCACTTTAAAAAAAGTTAAATCCAAAAAGTGCTATAAATTTGCAAAAAAAAATATTTGTAAAAGTTACTTCCCTATTTCTACTAGTTGGTGTGATGATGATGCATGTGAAGCATGCGTGAAGTTTGGAAGTCATCCATTGAGTTAAAGTGGAGATAATAGCATTATTAAACAAAACTTTAATGTTTTTCTAAGTCCAAAAAGGGTTATAGATATAAAAAAAATGGAAGAGTTGCAGTTCCTGATTCTTCTTGTTGATCTTATAATGATCAAGCCATATGTGAAGTTTGGGGGACATCTATCAAGTAAAACTGGAGAAATAGCAATGTTAAACAAAAGTTTAACAGTTTTCAAAATCCAAAAAGGGCCATATATATGCTAAAATATTTGGAAGAGTTACTGTTCCTGTTTCTACTGGTTGGTCTGATGATGATAAACACCTGTCTGAAGTTTCATAGACATCTTTAGAGTAAAATTGGAGATAACAGCAATGTTAAACATAAGTTAAACATAAACTTTAAGTCCAAAAAGGACCATAATATGCAAAAGTATTTGGAACAGTTACTGTTCCTGTTTCTTCTGGTTTGTCTGATGAGGATAAACACATGTGTTAAGTTTTAGAGACATCCACTGAGTAAAACTGGAGATAATAGCAATGTTAAACAAAAGTTTAACATTAATTCTAAGTTCAAAGTCCAAAAAGGGCCATAAATATGCAAAAATATTTGGAATAATTACTGTTCTTACATGTTTGAAGTTTGCGGGACATCAGTTTAGTAATAGTGCAGATAATGGCAACATTAAACAAAACCTTAACATTTCTTTTGACATTGTTGACATTTTTTTTTCTCAAAGGGTTCCATGTTATTGGTACATGAAACATATATCACCAGCCTATCTTAAATGAAGACAGACAAAGGTAAATGACACTGAAAGTAAAGGGTCATTCTCAAAATTTATTATAACATCTTTTACAATTTATCAATACATTAAGCATATATCATCAGCCTATCTTAAATAAGATCAAAGTAATACTGTGGAAACAATTTTCCAAAAAGAGCAAATACTCTGAAGAGAAGAGCTCTCCTTGGAATATTTTTTGCAACATCAAAGTATTTTAATAGGAACAATGTGATGCTGCAAATTTTCTCTTTTTTTTTAAGTAAGGGCACTAACTGTGAAAGGAAAAGAGGTTCTAATAGAAAAATTTGCTTGTGACACATTGTCTCCAAGTCATTGATACATGTACCAAAATATCATCAGCTAAATTTAAATATAAAGAGAATTGCTCTGGGAATGGAAGACAATTTTTAACAATGGACAATAACTAAGAAAAAGGGGCAATAGAGGGCAGAGTACAATACACCTAATTATAACATTTCAGGCCACTTGATTTGACCTGGTTACCTTCAGCAGTAACCAATGTCAAATATCGGGTACAATAAGTGTTCAAAGTTTTTATACAGATTATAATTAAAAGAAAATAAGTCAAACATCTGGAGGCCTCATTTTCCAGAATTGCGGGAAAGAACCATGAGATTATCATTAAGAAAAAATATTTTTGAACACTAGCTCCAGGAGAAAGATTTTGAATTTGAGTACATGTATATATATAGAGAGAGTAAATACAGAACCTAGCTGCCTCCACTTAAGACATCATTTTTCAAAAGGATCAAATTCATTTTAACAATGTGGTATGTGGGTGACCATTTGTGCCAAATGAAATTAAAATCTGACCGTTAGTTACAAGGATTTTTTTTTATAAATATAAACAGTATGGTTATTAGGAAACTAGCCAACCATCTGGTGCTCCATTTTTTAAGGAATAAACTTCAAGTAAGCAATTATGGTAGAAGGCAATGAGGTAACCATTTGTGCAAATTGAAATTAAATTTTGACCAATGGTATCATAAGGGAAGAAATTTAACTCCGACCTGTGAACTTTATTTGGTCTGAAAGTGGGAGATCTGTGCTCCCAAAGTGGGAGATTGGGTTGTGTGAGTGGGAGATTTTTCACAGCGCTTTTTTTTCGCACTACAGTAATAACAAAACACATTTTTTTTATTATTCATTTACTTTTATTTCATTTTTTATTACTTATTAACTAATTACTTACAACATTAAATAAAATATCAAATCAAGATAATAAATTAATAAAATATTCAGAAATATAACAACAAAATAAAGAAGCATAATAAACCAGATGATAAACATAAAAATAAACATAAAGGACTAGGTAAAATTAAGCCATTTGGGCCCACTATAATATTTCAAAATTCTTATTTTAGATTTTCAACTTTCACTTTCTGCACATAATGGGCCATTACATGTACCTTTTTGGGGGGGGTGAAGTGCCACATGCATCAGGTAACCCTCCCCAGGCAGACATGTGCATGTCAGTGGCTAATCATCTTCAATCCTCAGGGTCCGAATTTAGAAGAAAATTGCACTGGCAATTTTTTGCCAGTTGATAAATTTTCCACTGGCAAAATTAAAAATAACTGGCAATTTCATTTGTATGTCTTTATTTTACCATAATATCAGTAAATTCATATGCTTGCTCCCTTTATCCAGGGAGCAGCATTTAGGCTTCTGTTGTTTTTTTTCCTAATTATTTGATGATAATGATATTATTTTTTGCTGATAAATGAATATCAAAATTAATGCCAAATTAGAATAAGTCATTTATAAAAGAAAAAGTCAGTTATAATTATGATTGAAATTTCATTTAATTTTCTTTGAAAATATCATATGTCTGTACTGTTTCAAGAGACCTTGAGTGAATATTTTTTGATCTGGTTATAAGGGTTTAATAATAAAAAATATGTTTTTTCAAGTACTTGTGTTTAAATTTCTGAATGTTTTTTTCTCTTTTAAATTAAAATTATATATTATATAAAAAAATCTAAAATAAAGGGTAATATTCACATAAAAAATTGCCATCATTACAAGGAAATTATTAAAGGCCCTAAATCTACTGTCTCATTTAAAAAATAAATATACATATATTTTTTTTTTCGATTCTTTTTTCTAATATCAAATTTCTAAATTATTTTTTCTGGACTTTTTCTTACTTACTTGAGTTGACATATTTGCCGAAAACAAGGTGTTTTTTTTACATGTTTTACAAGATTTTCTTTCTGACAATATTAGGCCTACCACTGTCGACAATACAGTCTTAATCAATGTTAAGAGATGACAAGTTTTTAGGCTGGCTAATGTAAAAGATTTTGTTTCTTGTGACGTTTTTGAAACTTTAGCAGAGGTTTCGGCGTCGCTACTCGCTGGTCTTTTAAAGTAGCGGTGAATTTTCGAGCAGAAACTCTTTTCCCGAATCTCAATCACAGAAACGTATTTTTAAAGGCTTACCGCTGAATGCAAGCGTCCAGCAAATCTTAAATGACTCTTCAGACTCGGTGCAGTTATCGTTTCTTTATTGTACTTACCTTGCTGTGTAATTTGGTGGTGGAGTAATCGGCGAAAGACGGTTTCAGAAATGCAAATTTCTAGACTCGAAAGACTCGGAGCTTTTAATTATTATCTTATGGTAATATTGACTCGCAGAAATAAGCGAGTTACTTATTTTTCTACTCGCAGTCTGTAAATCTCGCTCGCATTTTGCGAGTATGCGAGTCTAAATTCGGACCCTGAATCCTCTCCCCACCCCCCCCCCCCCTCCCAAAATACACGGCGAAGTCAGACAGACAGACAGACAGACAGATATCATTTATTCACTCAGTACAATTGTACAATATGAGGATTTTCCATTATAGCGAATATAAACAATATAGTTTCCAGTAGTAAACATACAAATAAGTGCAAAATTCTGCTCAATATCAAACATCTATATGACATACAGAAAGGATCATATGATTTACATGTATTCATGTATATATGTATGTCTTTTCAAATTCTTTTGGTTTAAATTTGTTAAGACTTGTTAAGTGACACACAGGTATTTCTGACACTCCCCACCCACCCTGAAATCACGCTCTAAACGAGATCGCGTTCCGATAATAGCCGAATCAACTTACGCAATCGGCATACACCTCGGCTCGGTAGGGAGCAATTAGTGCTCCAAAAGTTGATAAGCGGTATATTGGGAGCCTTGAGATCAAAGGCGGTAGATTTCTGGTGTTGGTCGGTAGACCGGGAGATGCAAGCAATTATCGGTAGCTCCCGCTCAAAATCGGGAGAGTTCACAGGTCTAAGAGACAACTTAATTTTAGCAATGACAGTAGATAGTCATGAGGTGGCATTTTGTAACTGATGAAATTGAATTATTCTGGCTTTTTGTTTCAGGAACAGCTTTTTAAAAAATTTAAAAATCAAATTTTATTGGTTGCCACTGCAAACGACAAATTGGCATCTTACAAGTAGTTTCAGAAGATATATCTTTTAAAGCAAATTGTTGCCATAAGAAGATGGGACACAAGGTGATCAGAATAGCTCACCTTCGGCTTGATGTGCTATGTTGAACTAAGAACAGTTATGATCAGGATACATCGTTTTAAGTTATTGTTTTTGTTATTTCAATTATTTTTAAAGAAGCAGTTTTGGTCCATAAAAAAAGAAAGAAATTAAATGGGAAACAAACTGATGTGCTTACACTTTAGAAAGGATGACTGACAATCTGGAATGACAGTCTCCCATATTTTCTATTCAATAAACAAATCTATAAGTTCAAAAAAAATTTCAGAGTTTCTTCTTACATTTCAGAGCATGATATTAAATACCATTTGCTATAAGAACATTCATCAGAAACTTTTTAATCACTAGATAAATAAATAAGGGAGTTTTAGACCTCCTGAACTTTTAGTTAACCCTTTCCCTCATAGAGGATACCAGGCTGATCAGGTTTTATGCTGTTCGCTGCTCCTCAGTGGCCTGGTAATGAGGATTTTACAATTAAATTTGGTAAGGTTTGAGTTTGGCTTTCTGCAGATCAGGCTTTATGTGGTACTAATTGAGTGCGTCAAAATGAGTCTATATGAGGGAAAGGGTTACGAGAAATCTGAGTTGAAATGTTGTGAAATGCAAGCAAGGTCATTTTTTTTATGAGGGTAAAATTAAAACACAACAAATCATCAAAAATAAAACTAAAAGAGAAAATATAGTATAACAGGTTTGTCAGTGATTGTTGTGCATCCGTTCATTGGCCGACAGGCACATATATACAGACCATTTCACTCTGAAATCAGACGTTCACTAAGTCAAGAAGTCCTCTCTGACTGTCACCAAGTCAATCTTCATGTTGGTATAACATTCCACACAGTGTTCAGTTGGGTAGTAAACACATGCATCAGATTTCCCACCAGTCACAGATTTGTCAGTTTTGTCACAAAGTATACCACATATGTGTATTGCCAAACCCCTGATGAAATGGTCTATTGATTGTTTGAGGTGTTAATTGCTGCTGAGGTGAACAGAATGTTGAATTTTGGCTTGAAAACTGGATAAAAGCTGCCCTTGGTCTTTCTTAAACACGTATGAAGCTGCCCCTGGCCTTTCTTAAGCACTTATGTATTGTCAGTGTCCAATTTACCAGGTTTTTCGCAGCCACTCCCATTTTCTTTGTATTGCAAGCTGAAAAAAAGTAGTCGAAAAATGAAGATAGTTAGTTGCATATTCATAATTTTAAATATACAGTGTGTGAACATCAGTAATATATCTGCTTTAGTATTAAAACATATAAATTAGAAAGAGATTTCAGAGATACTGGATTCACATACTGCATATTACTCACAATAGGGGATAAATATGTGTGTGTGTATATATATATATATATGCGGTGTGCTACCGGCCAGGTTGCTCGATCAATCGGTAGAACATTCGGCCCGTAAGTGAAAGGTCCCAGGTTCAAGACCCGGTAAGGCTATACATATTTCTCACCGTGTGACATAAGGCGCCCAACGTTTGACTGTGACATAAGTGGTAGGTCTGTCTAATTATGTCTACACATGGTTATACTTACCCAATAACTCCTAGAATTCAGGACAAATTCTAAAATGAAGGGGATGATGTCACAGTACTGATTACTCACAATAGGGAAGAAAGATGTGTATGTGGGCGTGAAGCTCAGCCGGTAGAGCATTCGCCCTGTAAGTAAGAGACCTCCGGTTCCAGTCATGGTCAGGCTGCAAATCTTTCTCTCCTAACAGTGACATATAGGTGTAAATAAAAACAAATGTATTGCATTAAAGCATTAAAATTTCATTACATAAATTGTTTCCCATATTTTTTTACTCATTAACTACATTTTTTCCATAAATAAATAATACTCATAGCTGAACACAAAGCTGCACATATCTGAAATGAATTTTAATAGTTTGAAGAATTTATTTGAAATCCCCCCCCTTCTTAGTTGTGTGTGTGTGTGTGTTTTTTTTTTTTTCTGTTTCAAATTATGTTATGTAAAAACTTGCACTAGTAAGCCGATATTTTCACAAATTTCAAGAAATACCTTTTCCTCTGCCTAGAAATATTGTAGCCATCATATTGTGATTACAGCAATGTAAAAGTCCGAACCTTTCGAAATGTACTTTCATTTCTGGGATCTAATTAATAACATAAAAAAGGATATTTATGTAACATTTCATAAACCTCTATCTTATGTAGCTTCGTAGTTACAATAAATATCAACTTACCGTGTATTGACTTTCAATGCAGTTGTAATTTCAATTTTGTTCATCAAAATGTATGTCGGGCTTCAACGGCTCCCATTCAGAATATGAAAAATCTCTACTCTTATAATGGTTTTGCACTACTCCCATTTCAAAACGATATTTATCAAATTGACATGAGCTTGTAAATTTCAGTTTATAATTAAAATCGATAGAGTGTGTTTTTATGTTGAAATGGATATTTTGATAATGTTAATAAAAATAATCTCTAAACATGTTAAAAATAGAATGGGATATGAAAGGATCAATTCCGCATTGCTACATATTTTGCCTTTATTTTCAACATTGAGTACAATTCATTCCTGGTTTTTTCGCGTATTATCCCTTTATTTTTAGTTCAATCATGCTCCATCAATTCTTGTCAAAAAGTTCATGTTTTATTACGAAAATATACCGAAACTGCAATCGAAAGGATTTATACCTCCAAATCCGGCTCCATTGACAACCTACGAACCAAATACAGTATGCCCGGCGGTGATCCGCCGTGCAATAACGTGTACAGACCTTCAGGGGAATTGATCTTTATTACTGTTAGTTTCATGTTAACGTGTACAGACATGATAAAAAATTGTGTTCCATTTCCTGCACGTCTAAATCAGGGAATTGATCTTTATTTCTGACTGATAGTTTCATGTTTAAGTAATGTGTACAGCCATGTTTAAAAAGTATGTTCCAATATTGTTTGATATATTTTTTATTATATTTACTCATTGCGTGTATAGTCCAAAGCCCTATATGTTCTTTTCATTTATTGTATGATGATCATATGTTGATCATTGTATAAAGACTATATTGGTTTTGCATAGTCCCCGTCTAGGGCTGAGGACCTGACTCTCAATATCCGTGATTAAGCCCTATGACTGACTATACAAGTCAGCTCTGTATATTATTGGGACTATCAATACCCCATAATTAATAGCACCGCCAAACAATTTCAATATGGCTTCCACGCTATACACACAGTAGAGTCTAAACTAAAATGACCACCTCCACCCAGGGTTCCCATGATCACAGAGTACATGTTCAGACATGATTCTTAAGATCCATGCATTAATGACTTTCACAGCTGGAAGCCACTTTATGTTCATACCGAAGATCCGGTGTTGGGGAAATGAAATGAAGACTACAAGAACAAAGCTTGATCATACAGAAAAAAAACATGAAACAAATACAAACAAAAATGGCCGACTATGACGAAACCATACATCAATACAGCGATATGTACGACGAAATAGCAATGAACAATAGGGATACAGATGATAGAATAAGGCGCCTGGAATCTCGTTTAACAGAGTTAGAGATGAAACATGAGAACACAGAAAAACGCATCACACAAACTGACGAAAGTGTCACAGATGTGAAATGGCGAAGCATGAGAGAAAATTTGCTCTTTTTCGGGCATCCAGAGAGTAGAAATAATGAAATCGAAAACTGTGAAGAGATTATCCAAAATTTCATCAAAAACAAAATAGGAATTGAAAATTCTATGCCAATGGATCGCGCACATCGCTTAGGGCGATATAACAGCAGAAATCTGCGACCACGACCAATTTGCGTTAAGTTCACTTTCTATAAAGACAAGGAACTTGTGAGAATGAAAGCCCCAGAAACTTTATCTGGTACTACCTATGGCGTCTCGGAATAATCCCCCCTTGAAATAGAAAATAAGAGAAAACTCCTGTACGGAGTTGCAAAAAAGGCGCGAGAAGATGAAAATAACAAGGTTAGGCTGGTCAGGGATAAGCTTTTTATCAATGGCGAATTATACCGCGCACAGGCTAGCATGAGAAAAGCGGCGCTAGACCAAAGATATATACAAACACAAATTATAGGCTAAGACAGAGAGGAGAAAGCAGAACACAAAATAGTACACGTACAAACAAAATAGGTGAAAACTTTGAAATACCAACCAAAAATAGGTTCAGTGGATTGGCTCAAAATGCTAATACTCCTGTATCTGATCGTCAGAACTACCAACGACCTAATTATGCAGGAAAGAAAAAGGCAAACTCGCCACTAGAGCGAGACATGAGCAATAAAAAACTACACTAATGAAAACTCTAGCAGTGAAAATGAATCAGATGTTGAATCCCAGGCAACCCAGGATCCCAGTCAAACCCAACAGTCACCATCGCTTTTACTAAGTGAGACTGCGATTCCGTCCCGGAACCCAACATTGATAGTGGTACAGCCCTCATCAGAGGTCCCACATAACACTCCCACACAAGGCAGTATTAACCAGGGCAGTTGTGACCGAACGAATGTACAAACGAATGGCTGCCAAAGTGAATAGCGGTCAGCGGGAAACGGCTACTATAAAGTAAATGAAACTGAAATACCGAGGAAAAGTGAAACATTTGTAAATGGGTTCTTAAAAATCTTATCTCTGAATGTTTGTGGAATATCTTCGAAATTAAGATGCCCTGAATTTGTGTCATTTATAGAAGAATATGATATTGTTGGTTAATGAAACAAAAAACTGATGATACTGATAATATTATTGTACCTGGATTTAATGTCCATATATTTAACAGAAAAAAACTCACTAACTATAAATCCGGTGGAATAGCGTTGCTTATAAAGCAAAACATATCAAAATATGTCAAGGTAGACAATGACAACAAATGTAGTTTTAAGTTGTTTCTTTACAATTTCCAAAGAGTTGTATGGTTCAGATGCAAGTAGTA
Organism: Solen grandis; assembly: GCA_021229015.1. Lineage (NCBI taxonomy): Eukaryota > Metazoa > Mollusca > Bivalvia > Adapedonta > Solenidae > Solen > Solen grandis. Next base: position 23,611,323 of record CM037795.1, on the reverse strand, counting down.
ATATAAATGAAGACCTGAAATGTGGAATAGTATATATACCACCGGCAGCTCTAAATATTCACATGTCGACCCCTTTTTTGACATCCAAAATGAAATGTTTAGGTTTTTTAGGGATTGTAAACATTACCTTTTATTTGGAGATTTTAATGCTAGATGTGGAAATCTACCAGATTATGTAATGGGAGACCAGTTTATGTTTGATATGTATGGCTTGCAACACTTGGAGATTTCTAAAGCGAAGTTTTATGAAACTTTTGATTTATATAACATCCCATTAGACAGAAATTGTACAGACACTGTTATTAATACATACGGAAATTCTTTCATAGATTTATGTAGGAACAATGATATGTTCATTTGGAATGGTAGAATAGGATGTGATAGACAAAACACAGTATTGACCTGCAAAAATTCAAGCACAGTAGACTATTTCATATCATCCCCTTTTGTTTTTGAAAATATTATTGACTTTAAAGTTCATGATTTTTGCAGATTATATTCAGATGTTCATTGTCCCCTTGAAGCTACACTTAAAACAAAGTTTCACCACACTCAAAACATAGCAACATCACATATACACGATACACAAAGAGTAAGACTTTGGGATTGTAAAAAGTCAGGACAATTTTCTAATAATCTTGACAGAAATATGATTTCTGAAATTGAAAATAAACTCGAAGAAATTTGTGAAAATAATATAACACAAGATACCTTAGATAATATAGTCTTCGATGTAGCAAAACTATTTAAAGATTGTTAAAAAAATCATTCGGAGTCATAAAACACACTGAAAGCAAAAATAAAGATGTTAATAATATCAAACAAAATTTTCCATGGTTTGATAGAACATGCCAGATCTCACGTAATGCGTACCATAAAACAAGAAAAGCATATAATAAATTCAAGACACAATATTTTAAAGACATGCTAAAAGTGGTAAGCAAACAGTACAAAAATACATTAAGACATGCACAAAACAAACATAATACAAATAGAATACAGAAACTGCGTACACTAAAACATGCTGATGCTAAACAATACTGGAATATTATTAATGGCAAGAAGGAACGAAACGGAGAACAGCTAAATTAAATGACTTCTATGAATACTTTAAAACTTAAATGAAAACATAATAGAAACGGATGATAATAATATAACAGACATCCATATAAATGCTGAAAATGAAGGTGAAAATATAGAGATAAACGTTCCAATAACTGATGCGGAAATTCTTGACGCAATTAAAACCTTAAAAATTAATAAATCACCAGGTTGCGACGAAATTCTTAATGAACAAATGAATATAGTATAAATTATATGTTACAAATATATAAGAAATTATTCAATATTGTGCTTGATTATGGAATAGTTCCAGAAAGCTGGACAATAGTCATATCATACCTATATATAAGAACAAAGGTAGTATAGAGTCACCAGAGAATTACCGACCGATATCATTATTGAGCTGTCTTGGGAAACTTTTCACATGTATTTTTAAATAACAGACTCACCACATATGCAGAAAAAAAAAATCTTATACATGATACGCAGGCAGGATTTCGAAAAAACTATTCAACCATTGACAATTTATTCATCCTCAAAAGTCTTATTGACATAGTAACAATCAAGTAAGAAAAAACTGTTCTGTTGAACAAGCCTTTGATTCTGTCTGGAGAGTAGGTCTTTGGGAAAAAACTCAGAAAAGAAAATATTAATGGGCAAAAGCTTTAAAAGTAAAAAAAAAATCTCCCCTTAACCTGAACTCCTGGATCCGGCTCTGAACCCCAACGCCCCCAACGGTCTTTCTTACCTTCTCCACTTTATCTTTTGCCATAGGTTTTCTGTTGCTCTCATTTGAAATGTTTTTGTTGTAACTTTTTCATCAATACGTTCATATATTTTTCTAACGTATAGTTTATTCAGCCATGTTTTTTATTTACAATAATGCTATATGGAGAAGAAAACGATACGATTTTATCTTCCGTTCTTATCCTTATTTGATTGTTTGTTAATAATACATGTGCTTATTATCTTGAATAAAACATGTTCAAAATGCTTAATATTCGTTGTGTTAATCAATTTGTGAATTT
>CM037795.1:23559133-23609133 GCA_021229015.1 Solen grandis | reverse complement strand
GTTTCTTTTCCTTCCACTTCTACGTGGTTCTCAGGTGAGCGATCCCAGGGCCATCATGGCCCTCTTGTTTTATCTGATCTATTTGTTGCAGCTTAAGTTCTAGAGTATTTTTATTTTATGCCTTATGAAATTGAATTCTGACAACTAATATGCTCCCTGAAGGATGAGTATTAAGTCAAGCTGTCTTTTTGGTGCCCTGCCGTTTGTCTGCCTGTCCATCTATCTAATATGCTTGTCCGGAGAATAACTCAAAATGTAGGCTGTTCAGTGTACAAGAACCATAACTCTACCTGCGCTATTTAAATTATTTCTCTTTGTTAATTTTATTGTCCAGAAAATGAAAACGGATGTATTAAGTTCAAACTTTGAATATAGCTACCTTGTGATGGTAGAAGTTCACAAGAACCAAGTATTACTATTATTATTAGTCTAACAATATTTTATACATTAGCCTGCTATAAACTTGAATCACTACACAAGTGTTATCACTAGCACCAGTATTGCGTGCAGTAATCAAAGCGCTGAAAGCACTGAGAGAACAGGGTTTTTAATTTGATGATGTCGCATTTCTTTTGCTTATCAAAGTAAATTTAATAAACGACGATCAAATATTCAAGTGATGTCAATAAACCCAATGTCATAAGCCTGCTTTAATCTTGAGTAAACGCGGTGTTAAAAGATTAACACATCTTTTGTCTCAATGGACTGCTAACAATAAGCATACCGCCACTCTTACTCTCCCTTTTTCTCTTGCCTCAAGTTTATCGGATTATATGAATATGTTGAAGCAAATCTAAAACAACAAACTTTCATCATTGAATGTATTTTTTTTATTTTAGTTTTATATACCCAATTACTTAATAAAGGTAAATTCAATATAACAAAATATATGTATCTTGTATAGCAAAAATAATAAGAAGAAAGATTATTCTCCCGCTGGGACTCAGACCCACACTCCTTTCAAACACCGTTTGTATGGCGAACAGCCTAACCACTTCACCAGCATACATATGAAATTTTTATCCATGTATCGCTGGAAATTCCAGCCAGTTATGGTTTAGATATCTCCGAATGAGGTGCGAATTTTCTCCCTTGCTTACTTTCTATTGTCATTACAGTTTGTGAAACACGTTGTCTCCAGCATCGATTATCATTTTAATTCAGTTTCGACTTCCATAATGTAATTGTACTGAAATTATCATGAAAATTATCACCATTTAGTGATTAGACAGGAAAGAAATTTGGGAATTTTTCTCTTTTCATAGTGAAAAAATGGAAATTGATGTCTAAATATAGCACCGAAACGTTGTGCAAAGCAGAAATGTGTGCTACCATAGCACAGCGTTGCAAGCAGTACTACTACTACTACTACTACTACTATACTACTACTACTACTACTACTACTACTACTACTACTACTACTACTACTACTACTACTACTACTACTACTACTACTACTACTACTACAACAACAACAACAACAACAACAACAACAACAACAACAACAACAACAACAACAACAACAACAACAACAACAACAACAACAACAACAACAACAACAACAACAAACAACAACAACAACAACAACAACAACAACAACAACAACAACAACAACAACAACAACAACAACAACAACAACAACAACAACAACAACACACACACACACACACACACACACACACACACACACATTTTATTTTGTATAACCTTGCAATTCAGTCTAGTTCTAGTATAACGATGCAGGTCTCCATATACAGGTATTTATAACAAGATGGCCCTAAATCGCTCACCTGAATTTGTAGAAAGGCTGGAACCATTTGAAGATACTATATACTAAATATCAAAACTGTAGGTCTGTATGTTTCTAAGAAAAGACATTTTAAAGTTATGCCTTCTGGTTGCCATGGCAACAAAAGTTCTTCATGATCCAATCAATGGTTTCAGAAGTAAAGATTTTTCGTTTTCCTTATACAGTTCCATACAAAACCTGGGCGTGGTCCCGGGAGTGTCCTCATGTAAACCCTGATGCATATATTTGTTAATAGTGTTGAGGTACCATGAGCTGATGCTCATCAAATCTGAAGGTCTGTATGTTACTGAGAAAACATACTTTGATTTAATGCCTTCTGGTTGCCATGGGAACCAAAGTTCTTCATGAAATTCAATAAAAATTAGGAATTAGTTGTTGTTGTATTGGGTTTACCGTCACCGCGATAGTATTTCAATCATATAGCGACGTCCAGCTAATTACAGGTGGAGGAAGACCCCGAGTACACAGAGGTACCCGGGTAGAACCACCGACCTACCGCAAGCCAGCTGGAAGGCTTCCTCACTAGGAATTAGTCTCAGGCTAACATAAGTATCATTTTAGTGAAATTTGGTGAAAATCCATTGAGTGGTTTCCGAAGAGAAGACTTTTCAAGAATATCCTATATAGTTCCATACAAAAATCCGGTAGTGGTCCTGGGCGTGGCCCATTGTGACCCAAGGGGCACAAATTTTGCACTGATGTTGAGGCAACATGAGCTTATGCTATGTACCAAATATCAAATCTGTAGGTCTAAATATTTCTGAGAAAAATCATTTTAAGGATTATCCCTTCTTGTTGCCATGGCAACCAGTTTTTCATGGAACTGAAAATAAATTCGGAATTTGCATTGGGCTATCATAAGTATCATTTTGATAAAATTTGATGAAAATCCATCTGGTAGTTTCAGAGAAGAAGATTGTTGAAACTGTTGACGCACGACGGACAACAAAGGGATGACAAAAGCCCACCTTGAGGTGCTCAGGTGAGCTAAAAAGTCACATGAAATGTTTTTATGCCCCGCCAACTGCGTTGCAGGGTAGATTTTCGGTCTGCGTCTGTCCGTTCCTGCGTACATCTGTTTGTCTGTCCGTCATACTTCGGTTTTACCTGTACATTTAAGTTTTCTTTCTATGAAGATGACTTCGCGTCTTCATGAAACTTAGACACATTATGAGGCATAATAATTCGGTTTAGTTTATTTCTGAGAATTTAATTTTGCGATTTTTTGCCCCCCCCCCCCCGAATCTTTTTTTTCTGCGGGCATCTTCTTCCATAGACTATATATCAGGCAACTCACGTTAAAAACGCATTGTTTACAAAATGCACTGTATCGTGCTTGGTATTTAAATACGCTAATGTGTTGAACGTAGAAGAATTAAGGTTTTTAATGTTATAATGTCGCATTTATTTTGTATATTGTATTTTTCTTGTTTAACGAAGATTAAATTTTCAAGCGATGCAGGTACACTACTTTTCCCCCACTCTCTTTCCTACATTAATACATACATAATTGTATTTTCCGGTACTTAAGACAATCTCAAAACAGAAGTAGATCGGCGATGGAGTCAGTCTTATGTGACGGAAAAAAAGAAAAGAAAACAAATCAGGCATTGCTGATTTGCATAATTACCGCAGTAGATTTAACTGTACCTAATCACTCCGCACATTAACAAATAGAATGTAATACTGAAGTAATACTAAACATAATTAAGCATGGAACTCATGGCTGTAATCGGGGTCATGACCCTAACTCCAAATAATTATGAAACAAACCAAAACGCTCAAAGCACCGAGAGACTGCCGGCAAGGTTATCCGGAAACAAGGAGTGAATACAGCTGACCTACCATAAATAAGAGTTGCGGGGAAGCGACCTGCTTAAACACAGGGTATAGCATTCTGGCTATATCGATGCTCTCGGTCACAGGCATGCTGTCTTTATTACTTCCAGCAAATTGGTAATGCATTCACAATTCAAAAACGTATAGGTCCCAAACGTGAGAGAAATGTGTATTTTCTTTACACGGTGTTGCACTGTGTACATGCCACAGTCATGGTGGATTTTAATCAACAATTAAAAGCTACACATTTTTTTAAAATATTTATTTAATACACACATATTTTAAAACAAAACAATAACACATTCTAATGATAAGTACAGCCACAGATCTCACAAAACAAGTCAGTCAGGGTGATGTAATACAGACTTCGAGTCGTGTAAAAGGGTACACGAAAGAGACCGACATATTTTTATTTTTTTATATTCTTTACTGCATGTCACATGATCATTAGAGCACTATAGAATGTGAAATGCCAGCTGTTTTGCATGAGAATAATTATTTCTATTTATCAAACAAATGGTATTATTTTCGTAAGCGTACAAAACATTTCAAAGTAATATATGCTTAGTTTTGCTTCTTTATATTGAGGAGGTCTTTATATAAGTTTTTATTTTTTTGCAGTTTTATGAACAAGTCTGTTATATCACCACTAATATGCTAGCAGCACACTCCGGCATGGCATGACAAACGTTGAAAATTCAATATTGATTCATTTATGTATATATAAAGATTTATTTTTGATCAAAAATAAATTTTACTTGGCTAATATTTATACGTATATAATTTTATTGAATGAATAAATTTTTAATGAAATAATGGGTCTTGGACTCTTGATACGTTTGTCATGCCATAAATATTTATAGCATTATTTTTTTTTACAGTTACAGAACAAATGACAAAAAGAACACAACCTGAAATGCATTGTTTTTTTAGTTGAAATTGTGTTGAAATGAATTGTGTAATAATATTCTTCATTTAATGATACTATATAATATAGATAGTTTATATTTTTTCTTTTTTCCTTTTTTACTTATTTACAAAATGAAGATTCGAATTTAAAATTCACATTTAAGTGCAATTTGTTTTTGTTTTTTGATAACAATGTACACATCATATTACCGGAACAAGAACAACTAAGAACAACTAGAACTAAAACAAAATATAAAGGCAATTAATACCCCCGTATCTCACACTGTCGTCATGAAATGTGGATCTAGAGACCTGATGCGACGAACATAGCCCCCACTGTCAAGAGGGGACATAATCTAACGCGCCTCGCTTCTCACCAATGCGTCCAGGGCTCGATGTACAGTTGATGAATACTCTACAACATCTTGACTCTGCAGTCAAACGGGACGGGATGGAACGCAACGAAGTGGGACGGGATAACGTGCGTAATTCTTATAAAGCAATGGAGTGGGACGGGATAACGTGCGTAATTCTTATAAAGCAATGGAGTGGGACGGGATAACGTGCGTAATTCTTATAAAGCAATGGAGTGGGACGGGATAACGTGCGTAATTCTTATAAAGCAATGGAACGGGATGGGATAACGTGCGTAATTCTTATAAAGCAATGGAGTGGGACGGGATAACGTGCGTAATTCTTATAAAGCAATGGAACGGGATGGGATAACGTGCGTAATTCTTATAAAGCAATGGAGTGGGACGGGATAACGTGCGTAATTCTTATAAAGCAATGGAGTGGGACGGGATAACATGCGTAATTCTTATAAAGCAATGGAACGGGATGGGATAACGTGCGTAATTCTTATAAAGCAATGGAACGGGATGGGATAACATGCGTAATTCTTATAAAGCAATTGAGAGGGAAGGGATAACGTGCGTAATTCTTATAAAGCAATGGAACGGGATGGGATAACGTGCGTGATTCTTATAAAGCAATGGAACGGGATGGGATAACGTGCGTGATTCTTATAAAGCAATGGAACGGGATGGGATAACATGCGTGATTCTTATAAAGCAATGGAACGGGATGGGATAACATGCGTGATTCTTATAAAACAATGGAACGGGATGGGATAACGTGCGTGATTCTTATAAAGCAATGGAGTGGGACGGGATAACGTGCGTAATTCTTATAAAGCAATGGAACGGGATGGGATAACGTGCGTGATTCTTATAAAGCAATGGAACGGGATGGGATAACATGCGTAATTCTTATAAAGCAATGGAACGGGATGGGATAACGTGCGTGATTCTTATAAAGCAATGGAGTGGGACGGGATAACGTGCGTAATTCTTATAAAGCAATGGAGTGGGACGGGATAACGTGCGTAATTCTTATAAAGCAATGGAGTGGGACGGGATAACGTGCGTAATTCTTATAAAGCAATGGAACGGGATGGGATAACGTGCGTGATTCTTATAAAGCAATGGAGTGGGACGGGATAACATGCGTAATTCTTATAAAGCAATGGAGTGGGACGGGATAACGTGCGTAATTCTTATAAAGCAATGGAGTGGGACGGGATAACGTGCGTAATTCTTATAAAGCAATGGAACGGGATGGGATAACGTGCGTGATTCTTATAAAGCAATGGAGTGGGACGGGATAACGTGCGTAATTCTTATAAAGCAATGGAACGGGATGGGATAACGTGCGTGATTCTTATAAAGCAATGGAACGGGTTGGGATAACATGCGTGATTCTTATAAGGCAATGGAGTGGGACGGGAAAACGTGCGTAATTCTTATAAAGCAATGGAGTGGGACGGGATAACGTGCGTGATTCATATAAAGCCAAATACGTCGGAACCCACGGTAAATCCCATTATTACTATCATATATACCACGGGAAACCATTGTTAACCAAATACGTCGGAACCCACGGTAAATCCCATTATTACTATCATATATACCACGGGAAACCATGATGATTATTAATCAGCTACTAGCTGGCCAATAAAAACATGCGTAGTATTTTGAATACTCATCATTAGAGTTACAAAAGCAAAAGCTAACTTTCAACCTCTGAGCAACATTATGTAACTTTATATAACGCGCCGAAGACGACCCGGAATCAATAAAATGCCTAATAAATAATTCATGAGTATGAATAAATGACATTTTGTATATGCTCCAGAGAGAGAGACAGAGTACACATTATATTAATATAAATTCACAAATATTCTCAATAAGTAAATAAAAGCTATCAAGACCGCAAAATTACCGGTGTCTATAAAAAAGGCCACGTGTTCCAACCACTGTAAATTTCAAAATACGAGCATATCAGAGTAACATCTTAGCCAACAACTAGGTAAAATGACACTCATCCATAAAGGTCTAATATTCTCTAACTATGCACGATCCCCAACTGTCCCTGTTTTATATAAAAGTGGGAGAGTTTCAAAGAAAACTTTTTATAAGTAGGCACTTTAGTCAGCTGATTATTATAAAGATCCCAAAGATATGTATCTATCAACTTTTCTTCGCTTATGTATGAATAGATGAACGATAAAATCTCTAAACTGTCACATTTCCGCTTCTTCTCTGCAGTGACACGGGACTGGGGACTCATATATGATACCGCTTCAAAGCATATACTTAGACAGTCGGCGTAAGCCACAGTCTGTAGGAGCTGACAATAAAGTTGTTGCAGCCAAAGCTGTATCACTCCGCGTTCATAAGCGTACCCACTTATTGCGAATCTGCGCTAACAAGTTTCAGGTTATTATTTAATTCCAAAGGTCATGTCACCTTTGACAAAATGAGAATACAAAAAGCAAAAATACAATTTTTTAAGTATGGAACGAGGCTGATATAAATGACAGTGTTGTAAATAAACTGATACATTATACATATTAAAATGAGTTACAAGAAGAAAGGAGGAGGCATACTACTGTTGTCTTAACTTTATAAGAATTTGTTAAACGAATTGACACAATTTGTGATATTTGATTTCATTATCTAGATTACAATTCATCAAATCTTAAAAAAGTAATCCATTTGGAAATCTATAAAATACTTCGCTTATGTGACGTTTTCTTACATTTAAAAGTGAATGCATTCTAACAAATAATGGATCTCATCTCCAATTTTGTTGCCATCGCAATGACTGCAAAAACGGTCATTACCATGATTCAACTTCCACTGGAAGATTTGTGTTTCTAGTACTAAATATCACCATGAATTTTAACAGATATGCTGGTGTTTTAACAGTCTTCAAATTTAAATTTTTTCCTTGAACAATCTGTAGTTAGTACATTTTCTTGAATAATTTATTAATGAAAACCATTTATTAAAAAATAGATCAGTTAATTTTTGAAGAAAAAAAACAACAAAAAACAAAAACAACACTTTTTTGAAGCCATCAAATATTTGGAAATTCTTGAAATTTCCATATATTAATTAGTCCACACTAATTAATATGAGTGGAATATGTTACGTAAACCAGAAACACTCTTACTGTGCTATAATTTTTTTTGAATCGCTCCCATTTACAGTTTATATTTTGCATTGCAAACATCCATTTTAAGCATGGTCAAGAAATCTGTGCCAATTATGAAACAGAATAGCAAACCACTATTCCCGCAAAGAAAAGCCTGACATTAGACACTTCAAAGTATGTAATTTACCAAAAGTAGTTCATAGGTATTTTGCACGATAACAAGTTTTAGCATTCCAAAAGTTCCTCCCTGAGTATTTCTTAATAGAAATACAACCTTATTAATAATTCAAATGATTTTTTTCTACAGATAGAATACCGACAGGCTGTCATTGCCTTGGGCGCTATATGGTATATAAATGATGGTGTCTCCGAGGCCGAGTGGACTTCCTCCATGAACCTTTAAGTTTTAGAACGTCGCTAAATTAAAAATAAAATACTGTATCCGTGACGGCTAACTCACTGGAATTTGAAGTTCTTTCAATAAATAATCAATATAGTAAAACCAGGAATCACGTGTCTCCGCGACACTAATGCCAAGCCGGCATATGGTCAGAATCACATATTTGTTTGTGTTTTTGAATTTTTATCATGTACATTTGTATAAATTTTCATGATTTTATGACCCTTTCATAAGCTTCATATTTATAGAAAACATAATTTCTCCATTTTTTTGGAATAATTTATGGGTATCCCCATTTATTTTCCCCGTAACAGGTACAGCAAGGGTCGGTTTTACCATAATCATCCAAGAATTATAGGTTACAGCCATAACTTTGCATAAATATTAAATAATTTATATCATGATGTACATATGTACCTAGTTTAATGAAGATGAGAGGTAAATCTGAGGCAGAGCAATCAATTTAACCTTGTTCATCCAACCGTTAAAATAGGCCACAGTCATTGAATAAATGTTTAACAGATCATATCATGATGTACATTTGTACCTAGTTTTATAAATATATGAAGTTATCTTCATAGAAAAAAAGCTTAAATGCAAAGGTAAACCCGAGACAGAGCACTCATTTTTACCATGTTCATCCAAACGCGAAATATAGGTCACAGCCATAAATTTACATAAATAATAAATAGATCATATCATGATATACATGTGTACCTAGTTTCATAAAGATGTGAAGTCATTTTCTTAAAAAAGCTTCAACGCAAATGTAAACTGTTGTGAAGGACGAACGGATGCACGGACGCACGCACGCACGGACGCACAGGCCGAAAATCTATATGACTCGCGACGGAGTAGGCAGAGCATAAAAATAAGCCCCGTTTATAATAATAATAATAATAATAATAATAATAAAACGGGGTTTATTTTAGACTGTATCATTTATTCATTGATAAAACTTCAAACTCCTGTGGTTAACTCTAGTACATTAATCGGAAAAGAAAAGGGAGGATACTTCACCAAATATACTGTAATGACTTAATCCACTTAGTTAAAGTCTTATAAGTTTCAATCATTCGCGTCTTTCAGTCGAATTTTAAAGTTTCTGGATAAGCACGAATAAAAGGTTCAACATGGCGGTTAGGCCTCTATCTAATTTACAGAACATGAATGTCATCTATTACTATTTTAACAAGAATGCCAGTGCCGCCATAATATACGCCGCCACAAAATATAAAGATCAAGATTATAGAGGCGTTCGATATGAAAGTAGGTCAAATGGCAGTGTCAGTATGTATCCTTTTTATCACTGGACCGGATAATCCCTGCTTTATGCACTTCTACCCGTTATAGTAATGGCAATGATCAAGATCCATTCGGAAATTTAGGAGTTGCATTCTCAAGTTAATATGCTATAGGGACCAAGTTGCGTTCACAAGGCTGATATATCAATAACTCTTGCAAAAATCAATAAACCGGAAAATCGCCGCTTAATGCACATCTATCCATTATAGTAATGAAATTGACCAAGTTTTGAAATGATTCGGCCAGAAACGTAGGAGGAGTTGCGTACGGACGGACGGCGGCGTATAAAACTCAAATATATATATTTCACCATGTAAAAGATACGTGACCCAAACTGTCTACGAAAAGTCTAAAATTCCAGACAACAAATAATTAACATAAATGCTGCAATCATTTATGTCCCCTTTCTGTCCCTTTTCAGGTGTTTAAATATTAAATAAGGAAACTCTAGGAAATGACACGATTGTTCGAGGACTTAAATGAAATCGGAGTAGGAGTTAAGGACTGAGGTACATATCGTTCCTGGCTTGAAAAGAGGGCAGAGATATGTTTAAAAACACGCCTTCTGCACACAAAGGCAATAAAGATAAACAAACCAAGGCTTGCATTACAAACTATGAAGATATACTCGAATATTTCATTTTTTGTAAAGGCGTATACAAATCCAAATACCCATGTCATGCCGGTCAATGTTGAAAGTCTTGCGTACACTTTCAGATATTTACAGGTGGAAGAGATGTTTTCATCTTGAAAAGCAGTTTTTTGTATGCGGTTAACGGTAACAATAAACATCAGTATATTCGAGATTATAATGATCCCTAGCGGAAGTGCAAAAGTTAAACCGACCATGTTTGGACGGGAAATGTAACATATTTCATATCCATACCCTATTTCTGCAAAGTTAGTATCGATTCCAACAACGATTATGTTGATAGCAACAAAAAAGATCGCAAAAACTGCACCTAAAGCGATAATACGAACAGTTGAAGAAAATGAAAAAGAATTTTCTGGGATTCTATCGAAGCGCGAGAATACTTTGAATACATGGAAGATGCTTACCTTCATCCAGAATATAACCATAAGCCAAAAAGCATGGGCCAGCATTCCAATAGTTTTGCATGCCCAAGTGGGCACATTTTTTGCTTGCCCAGTTCCAAATTGAAACAGCACTTGTGCACACATCAGGTTACCTATCAACAACAGTGTGTTCACTCCAGGCTGTGTTCGCAACTCCTTAAACAGCGTAAATATAAGAATAGTTACTGCTGAGAAAATCAATGATATGCAAGTGCAAACAAAAGAAAGTTTTCCTTTAGGGTTTGCAGACATAAATGCAATGTCAACAACTTTTTCATTTTGAAGGGTCATAGATGAATATTCATCAGCGCAGACAAGAATACGGTCATCAGTGATGACAACTTTATCCCTCATCAGGGAGAAATCGAAATCTAAAATATAGATCCCCCATTCATGAAAATGAATGGTCAAATTGCATGATTTAATGTCAACAAATGGACAAACATTAATCCGTTTTATAGTTATACTAGTGTCGACTTGGTGTTTACCTCTGACATTGTCAAGAGCTCGACAAACAAATTTATGTTCATACAAAGCATTAGAAAATGGATCTTGCAGTTCAATGTGCGTTCCGTAATCTTCCAGCCGATATTCATCCAGAATACCATTAAAACTGATCGTATTATCAGATAATTGTAAGATTATCTCAATCCCATCAATTTCTGATAAATGGGCCAGTGTTTCTGGCTTTAACGGGCGATTATTTGATGCATATACTTCAATAAAAAAAATAAAATTGTCAATAGTTTCATTGTTCATATCCACAAATGCATACATTCTGGTTAAATCAATAACACCAATATCTTTCAATTTTTCTTTAAGTGTAAGGAAAATAATATCGCACGCGGTTAATGTATGTTTCAAAAATACGCTTTTTGATGGCTTCAACTTCAAAAACATTTGTACTGAAATCCCTATTATTTCCCTAAAAGTGTAAACACATTGTTTCTTTTGCAGGTTTCGGTATTCCAAGCACATCAGAGGTTTGCAGGTTTTCTGAAAATAGAAATAGAAATTCACAATAAAATTATCGTTCCTTTAAATCATAAAGAAACTGAGCTCACTTCATTTATTTTTGTTGTTCCCAATGAAGAGATTTTGGCCAAGTTCAGAAGGAAATTTTGTATTTCCAAAATAACTAAAAACTAGACGGTGGTCCTCAGACCACTTGGCGTCACCTACATTCTAGCCATTGTTAGAGAAAGGGTGAGCACCTAACTATCAAAATTTAATTAATTTGGGTTTCACCCACAAGTTATCACTATACAGAACAATGTTCCATCATTTAACGCCAATTTCCACATATAAAGGTGATCCCTTTTTATTTATCATGCTATTCTGGGGACGCAACGAACAAGATTAAGGACGCGTATGTCTATAGTCTTAGTTTGAAGTGCATTCACCATAATAGTTTTGAAGTAATGATAAGGACAAATTCTTTTTACAAAATGAACAAAGGGGAAGTTAAGGCAGAGGAACCCCAATGGGCTCGGCAAATACAGTCAATGTCGGCAAAGAACGCCGAGCTTTCGATATTCTTTCTCATAACACGCTATGATTCGGAATAACATTTTTTTTTCATTCAGAATTTTCATTCATTGTGTCATATGTCATTGTTAATCAATTCAGCTATTTAAATGCAAAATTATCGCTCCTTTCTTAAAAAAGAGAAGAAAAACACCTCCTCGACTTACTTCCGGTGATTCCCCTTAGATCTGTCAAAATGCATAATTGTGATAACTGATGGTATTTCGTAAAGTTCTCCATAAAAAGCAAATGTTAAAGAGCAAAGAATATCGTGATCAACCATAACTACAGTAACATAAGTTCGTGTGTTGGAAATTCATATAATTGTAACAGTGATTATTTCGTACTAAGATTGTTCAAAATAGTTTTAGATAACTTTTATTGAATAAATAGACTTTCATTTCTTAAAAACAAGTAACAAGTAAGTTGGAAATTAAATGCCTTTATTAAAACATTAATATATTTAAAAAAAGATATTCAGGGTAGCTAAATAATTGTCAATTGTAACATGTAAAACAGATAAAAACTATTATAAAGTTGGAAACGTTAACAAAAATGTTTATAAATACTAAGATTATGGGAGGTATAAAACGGTTTTGATTTACAAACTAAAAAAAGCTAATGTACTAACTTCGATTAAATATTATGCACTTGCTGATTTTTTTAAGGTAAAGACAATTCATATGTAAGTAAGCGAAACCGAAAGATCATAAATCGCGTATATCCGTTTATGTTTCCAGATTCGCACAATAAGCTACACAACCTCTCTGCAGTAGTTTACCTTCCCTGATGGCCGAGTCCACTTTTACAAATTAAGAGAAATTGTGGTCTAAAATAGACATACGCCTGCTTCTTATTTAGTTGTTTTAAACCATATTGCGAAAGCAGCATTCCTAAATTAATATGGAAGTGTCAAATTTTCATAACTGTGTTACCTTTCATGTTTTAACTGAATATCAAGTAGAAAGATAAATATCACCTGAAATTCCCATTTTAAGTTTGAATATCCTAAATATCCTAAAATCAGAATATATAAGCATTGCATTTACTCTGGCTTCATTTGCATACCAACATTTGATTGGTTGAAGAAGTAGGTCAAAACCAATTTTAAACAGCTACGCCGAAAATAATATTGGGAAATTTGATGAATTTATAGAGCATTGATGATTATCTAAAATCCGTGATTAAATATTCATTATATTGAAGAAAAAAAATCAAAATTCATGAACTAATGTTAAAGAATTATAGGATGAGCAATGTACTTCTACACCTCATAAGTTATTGCCGCCGCCGCAGCCGCAAGAATAATGAACAGAAGAAGATGAAGGGTAAGAGACAAATGTTGTTGAACTATAACCACAGAAAAGAACAAAGAATGAATACATGTTGTGGACGAATGGAAGGTTCATTGGGATGCACAACAAATGCTACCATAAGAACATAACTCCGTGATTTTGTTTGTCATTTGTGCCAATTGTTTTAAATTGACGACAGTAATTGACAGGAAAGTGTTACGCAATGCGAGAATCTATTTCTTTCTCTCTCTCTCTGTTTAATGACATATATCATTGAAATGTTGACTTATATGTTGATATGCATAATTGTTCATACAAAGTTTATTTTTAAGTTTCATTGTATTTCTGTAAATTTGTGTTTCTTAAATAAGTATAGTATCTAGAGATGTTAATTCCTTTTATAAATTGAATGTATGACACGTGTAATGACGAATTAATTTATTGCCCACCTTTAATGGCTTCTTTGATTATTGTCAGTTCTATGGCTTGCCAGTGACTCCTCCAACTGTGGCGTGGTCGGGATATAATCACTGTGTTTATTCTGTAATTTATTCTTATATTTGCTGAGTCTGATGATAATGATGAACAAGTATTAGCACTCCAAAAAATGTTAAAATAAATCGCCGTTAGCCAAGTGAACATCAAGTTATTTTGTGTAAAATGGCCTTTTTATTCTACATGTATTTTCATTTTTTTATCACGGCGTAATATAATTACATGATGATTATATTAAGGATATATGTTTGTTTTGAGTGGATTTAGAATACATCTCATCGAGAAGTGATACTTTTTTATATTTTCACTGGTGTACTGGTATAGCTTGGCGCCTAGCATGTAAGGGTAGTCTTGGTTGGCCCGGTGTCGGAATAATGTGATTGGATGGAGTCATGTGGACACTATATCTACTTGAGAATATATAGCGCTGCCACACTGCAGTATAACGCAATATATAGATACGTGGTATGATAACACACCGAGTCACGTTATTGTTGCCACGAGCCAACGAGTCCTGGAACTAACCTCATATGCTGATTGCTAAGCACCAGTACCATTTTTTATCACACTGGTATGTCGCGACCGGGGATCAAACCCACACGACAACTGGACCGGTACTTGTTGAATTGTGAGTTGAAATAATGAATTTAGTACACATTTTTGCAGACTAAGAACGGTTCCTATATTTGATAATGCGTTCCAATTATTTTATCATTAATATATTACATTTTAAAGACATTTCTTGTTTTTTTTTCGACAGGCTGCACAGAAACATCGTGTTGTAGAATAAATTAGGATATGTTTTCCCATCCCTCCCCGGACATATTTTCAAACGCAGCAAACTGGTAAATAACTTACCGTAATATGGTCGAACATTTCTGTCTCTTTACAAATCTTGTCTGTTGCTTCTTTTTGAGGTTGCTTATTTTCAGAAAAGTCGAAATCTAAGATAGCAGAGAAGGTTGGATAAGGGTAATAAAGTAAACTAGGACACTTTTTCAGTTGTGTTTTATGGTTTGAGTTGCACATGAAGCAAAACACGTTGTTGTAGTATAATTTATGTGCTATATAAATGAACGTGTAAGCATGGCACGCCGCCTCGATGATTGGGTTGTATTCGATCCACTGTCCCGTCACGTTGCATGAGTCAATGGTTGCGTTGTGGCACTTGTCAAACGTGAATTCTGAACTTCTGTAGACCAAATTGCAGTTTTGGCGTTCTCTTATACTCGGAACGATATTGTTGAAATCGATGGTACCTGATATACACCCGACAACAGGCTCCACCGGTTCAATGTTAGTTTCAAGGACATAATTACACAAGGCGCAGTAGCGGTTTTGATACAAAATCCGGTCATTTCTGTCAAATACCGGAAGCACCTCGTCCAGTAAGTCAGAGGAAGAATGATTCATGCATTTCAAGGCTACCTCGATATTAGATGACAAGTTTGTCCGCAAGAAATCTTCCGAGCAAGACTGAATGATGTACACCGCTGAATTATAAAGCCAATTATTTACACCATATTGTTTTAGCTGAGGCAAAATACATGACCCGCGGTTTCTTGTTTCGTTTTTGACTGATGTCAGATTCGTGAATAGGTTAGGACAGCAATTGCCATACATCAGGCATTTTGGTCTCCTGCAGGAACATTCCAAACAGCAATCACGTGCATTTTCGTCGGGTAAAGCAAAAGGCAGATCGTCCTCCAAAATCGACGAACCTCCGATCGACGATTGAATGCCTTTTAACGATAGATAATCTTCCCACGGACAGGTCGTTGGTATTTTACAGAAGGCATCCTGTATCATTATCACATCGGAAATTACATTGTCAGGATTGGCGGTAACCGACAATGTCAGGCATAACCAAACAGACCCAAAAACCTCAGTAAAGGTGGTCATTGTTGAGGTGGCGCTGAAAGTATACAAGACACCTTTGTTGGATATTAAGATACTCAATGTTCATAAGTACGTGAAAATATGATTACAGTTGTCTCAAAATGCGTTAACTCTACTCAGCATGTGCAAGTACATTTTTCAAAATATCTGATTTACACTTAAAAAATCTAGATTTTTTTTGGTCAGGTTTCTTGTCCGACATCTTCAGATAGCGTTCGGAAGTTAGTCACTCTGTAAATAAATTCGCCGTTACTGAACAACGTAAGCGTAACATGACTACCGAAACAAATGTAACACACAAAACGGATACATCTATAGCCAACTAAGAATGTAATACTGAGGAATAATGTAAGAAAGAATAATTACATGCTACAAGATTCAGTTTCATTCATATTATTCAATCACTTCTTTCAAATCAATGGGGCCTTAAGGTAGAGGTCCGGGATATACAATATCTTGGGACCGCCAGTTACACCTTCCCCTAAATTATACGAGCTGGAGACAATGATTATATAAAGAAACTTATTTTACAGAAAATTGTTTCTTTTTAAGTTTTCATTTTAAAGGCTCATTATGCTTCCAAAAGCAGTGTATATTCTTCGGACAGAAGAGCAAAGAGTGTGCTACCAATTTGTTATGAAATGTAATCTGTACATACTTGTTGACGACAACGTTACTCAATGCATATATAAGACAGAATTCTTTCCTTAAGATCATTTAATTCTTTACAAAATAACTAATTTACATTTTACGCATATCTGTTCAATTTTCTTAAACATTCCGTATGCCTCCGTTAACGAATCACGAGTGCATAAACCGACACAGTAGCAGATAAACAAATTGTTTCAATTTCAAATTATTTCCAATTATATTCTGTCTTTGAGAAAAATCACCAATACAAAATGTAAACAATGAGTGTATTTTGACATCCATCCAAAATACTCAATTGTGTAATTTGATCAACATTGTCAATGCATTTTCTATTTTTTTTTACAGCAGATATTTGCACATTAAGTACCATTTGTGTTAATCTACGATATGTTATTGTTATTTTATTTTCGACAACATGCTATATACGACCTTCCTATGATACCGCGGGTTCTATGATACCGCGTTGTTTATATTTTCTACGACTGCGCGTAAAAGCGACACCTGACGGTGATAGTATTTTTATAACTGTCACTCTAAATTGTATCGCATTCGCCAATAAAGTTAATTCTGTGAAAAATAAATACATTCTTGTTCAATAAAAAGTATTAATGGGTCTTTATCAAAATCGTCATATTTTAGTACCATTACAATACCTTATTGTGTATATGGTCAGTAATGATTGAAAACATTTTAATACCCACTGGAATTACTTTTCAAGACATACAAGTGTATAATAGACAGTTTCACAATTTTTCATTTTTTTTTTCGATATTTGACACATTTTTCATAAGAGATAACCGCGGTACCGCAGTAATCTCCCTTGGTATTCACTCAAAATGGCTGCAATTGTAAATAGGTCAAATAAGTGTTTTTGATTTGATCTGTCAAGATAAATTCTGGACAAATTTCATTGGAAGGGGATCATTTGTCATAAAAAAAGATAATTTTCATTCAGGTATAATGTTAATACTTAATGTACTTTTTTGTTTAACGTTAAGTACCGCGGTACTGTAGAACCCCGGGCTAAAATGTATACACCGTTTTTTTTTTTTTTTTTTTTTTAATCAGACGCAGTAATGCAATACTGCATTAACAATATAAGACTTGGCGCCCGAATGACTTATCTGTGTGATACACCACCTTCTCACTTTGAACAGTGTGATCATACAACGTGGTATATGGCATCATTTTAAGCTGTCGCAAAATGTGTTGTATGCCTCGACGGTACACAACACATGCGCGGATCCAAAGGATTTGGCTTTTAAAATATGTAAAAGGCAAGCTTTGAAGCGAGCGCAGCGTTTTTTATTTTTTTATTTTTATTTATATGGTTGTTTTGACTTGGCCTGGGTTCTTTTAATTACTGACCCCCACCCCCCTACAAACACACACACGCACACAAATAATTGTAGCAATATTGAATACCACGTGTTAACTGAAACTATTTTAAAACAAGAAAGTCAGTAGAACTGACAGATGCTCCCCGAAGAACGTCATTGTTACAAATAAGGCCTTGGTCAATGGGTGGGAGGATATGTTAAGGACAGGGGTCAGGCCCCACCCCCAAAATTTTACTTAGGACCTTTCAGCTCAAAGCTGTTGAACCCCATTCCTAAATCATATCTATTCTCCTCATCAGATGAGATGTTTTACCAACTCTAATTTGGAGACTTAGTAACAGTTTACTATTTAATATGATAATATGTGTTACTCATCAGATCTTTCATTGATTTTTTTTAAGTTTTTATACTACTGAAAATTAAGTCATACATTTCAATGTGTGCTCATATCAAAGAGGTTAACCAACACTCTTGACATATGACTGGATATTTGAAATAGTGTATAATGGCCTAAACAACAATTAGCTGACATGATTATGATTGACATTACTAGCATATTGAATTTTGTGGGGTTTTGTTTAAATGATATCTCCTGTTAAATTAGGCAAATGACATGAATATCAGTCAACAACATGGTAGTAGGGGCCATAACTCTCTTAAAAATTGAGGAACAGGTCACGCGACGATATGCGTATCTACTCTTGGTAATAAAGCTTCCCATAAAGTTTCTTGAATTCAAGCCATTAGTTCCTGAGAAATAGCCCGGACAAGAATCATGCAACATGAACTATAGGCCAAAAAGTCAAGGGGCCATAACTCTGTGAAAAATTGAGGAACCAGGTCACGCCGACGATATGCGTATCTACTCTTGGTGATAAAGCTTCCCATTAAGTTTTGTTGAATTCAAGCCATTAGTTCCTGAGAAATAGCCCGGACAAGGATCATGCAATATGTCTATAGGCGAAAATCAAGGGCCTAACTCTTTGAAAAAATTAGGAATCGGGTCATGCTGACGATATGCGCATCTCCTCTTGGTAATAAAGCTTCCCATAAAGTTTCGTTGAATTCAAGCCATTAGTTCCTGAGAAATAGCCCGGACAAGAATCATGCAATATGTACTATAGGCCGAAAAATCAATGGGCCATAACTCTTTGAAAAATTTAGGAACCGGGTCATGCTGAGGATATGCGCATCTCCTCTTGGTAATAAAGCTTCCCATAAAGTTTCGTTGAATTCAAGCCGTTAGTTCCTGAGAAATAGTCCGGACAAGGAAAGTGTGACGGACGAACGGACGGACGGATGGACGGACGGACGAAGCGGCGACTATATGCGTCACCTTCGGTGAGCATAATAAAGCAGCTTGACGTAATCACTGTGAGGAAAGTGCGTGAGGAAAGTGCGCGGCATGGTAAGAGTTACAATCTTTTGCATGCCAAATCGCTTGAAATTTTTAATAACGATAACTCTTGGGTATATTTTCTTGCCCATTCCTCAAAGAATCATTTTTTCCTTTCATAATTTAGACATTATAGATCGAAAGCACATGGAATTCATTTGAAAGAACTTTAGATAAATGCACCGTAAGTACGATAGAAGCGATGCAGACAGAGGCTAACTTGTATCACCGAGGTGCTCCGATTGACAAATTACCGCCCCCCCAAACAAAACAAATACACTGTGATAAGACAAGAGTTGTCGTTCTTTTATATGCCACATCGCTTAAAATTTACATTGATGATAACTCTAGGATATACTTTTTTGCCGATGTCTCCAGTGGTTAAGATTCAAGATGGCGACTAACGCTAGTTTTCAGAGTGATTGTATATGAACAAAAAAATACAACTACACGTTACCGTAGAGCTCGCTTCATGAAACAGGCATTCGACCCGTTTCGAGCTGCGATTGCTATAAACTTAAAGTAGAAAAGAACCCACCCCCTCCCCTGGTCCCTTATCCCTGGAAAAAAAGCTTACCCCACTCCCTAGAAATCCGATTAATCCTCCTTGGATAATATGAACAAAAGAAGACAAAAATGTTTAACTTATCCGCCCAACCCCCTAAGTTCGGCAATTTTCTCGAGAATTCACGGAACCGAACCACCTCACAAACGATAATTTCCATTGCGCCCCCCCCCCCCCCCCCCAACCCCACATTGCTGGATCCGCGAATGCAGTCGTTTTATGAAATAATTATTTCTCTACTGAAAGGAATCATTTTCAGTTCAATTATATTCAAGTTTCACTTATGTCATGATTTTAATTCCAGGAGTGTAGCAAGAAATATTAACACATTTTACGTAGTTATCATCATGCAGGTCCTTTTCTATTGTACATAAAACATGTTTAATTTTTGACTTAAGGTGACCTTTTGATGGTAATGTAATTTTTCAATTTAAGATACAATTTGCTTTCACATATCTTCAATAGAAAAGGAGATGTAGACTAGTTACCAAACTTTGCTTCATATGTCTTTGGTCAGATGTACAGATTATCACGAAAGGCGCATCACTAAAATGATTCTTACCACAGGGACTTCGTGTTTTTTTCCCTTTTTTTTTCTTTAAGATTCTACAGTATACATGAATATCAACAAGGGTGGACACTATTTTGGGGTTTACTCGCTTAAGCATCATCTTTTCAAATCTTTCAAATAAATCTGCACAATCTATTTATGGAATCAATGGAAATTGCATTTCTCTACCGAAACATACAAAAATACATGTATTGGGAAACCTGCATCCTCATGTCTGCTTATTTATTTGATATATTCGTGAATCTGCCAATGGGACAAAAACCTTGACCAGAAGTGAAAGTAAAGTTTAGATTGCAGTAATGGTCAGCGATAATGCGAATAAGTATGTGTACCAAGAAACTAAAACAATTTAGTAGATTATATAGATTTATTCGAAAGATTTGAAAAAGCGAGTTGATCCACAAAATTATGTCCATTCTAGTTGATATTTGTGTGTACAGTATGACTTTTTTTTTAAAACACACAGGAGCAAGTCCCTGTGATTTTCCTGTTTCCCGAATATAAGGTCCTACTACTTCTGCTACTAGAAATATCTTTATTTGCAGAGGATGACATATTTGCAATGCCAACAACATTGATTCTAACGCTCGATCGTCAGCCTGTCCGACCAACCGGTTTAAAGCAGTTTGTAAACTCATGTTTTAAAAGTCACGTAGCGATGGAAGCAGTAAAGTTTATGACAGCTATTTGATTTATAGAAAACATGAAAAACAAAGGATCCTACATTTCGTCAAGTTAGCTGCGCCTGACGGCGTGAAACTAGCGGCCTCGTGGCGAGATGTGGCCTGACAATCTAGCGGATTCATGTTCAGAATGAATTAGTTCTTTATGATGGTAAAGCATTTTGTTTTTTTTACACATAGTTCGATGTAAGAGTAAAGATTGAGAGATTCAGTGGACTTTTTCCAGCCATCGGAAACCTTAATAATGGCATAAAAAAGGATATGTTTTTAATTTCAAACACATTTAATTTAAGGCACATTTACTATGAAACATTAGACAAAATGGGACCTGAAACTGAAGGAAATGTCGAATCTTATTACTTTATATGCTTTACCGATATCTGAAATTGGTGCCGTGACCAGTTAAAGAAGAACATACAGAAGTTACGGTCATTACGGAGTCAACAAAATTATTTCCAATCTGTTTAACCCTTTCCCTCATAGAGGATACCATGAAAAGACCTGTGCGAACAGCATAAAACCTGATCAGCCTGCGAGTTACTCGCAGGCTGATCAGGTTTTATGCTGTTCGCTGCTCCTCAGTGGTCTGGAAATGAGGACTTTATAATTAAATTTGGTAAGAATTAACTGTGGTTTTCTGCAGATCAGGCTTTATGTGGTACCTATTGAGGGCGTCAAAATGAGTCTATATGAGGGAAAGGGTTAAAAATTAGAAGAACAAAAGAAGAATTCTACACAGACTGCAGTTGCTGGAAATGAAAACATATGCACTAGAATTACTTGAGAAAGTTTTAGCGGCAACGGAAGCAGAAAATACGGAAGAAGTTGTAAACACAGGTACCTCGGCACTATAGCATTAGAAGTCAAATTGCAAGGACTTGGAAAATACAAACGAGAGTCAAAGGCGAGAAATTCAATGTCCGGTGATACAGACTAGAAATCCGCGAGTCGGATGTGTCGCCTGACGATGACTTATCTGTTGACAGTAAAGATGCCAGTTTGTCGCTTTCTTTTAAGGATGGGGTATATATGTGCTATGATGTTGCCATCAAACAGAGAGAGGCTTATAAAGATCAAATAAAAAACGTAAGGACTAATATAATGTAAACAAATTAACAAGTATAATGAAATATGATTACTTTCTTGTTGTTTAACCCTTTCCCTCATATAGACTCATTTTGACGCACTCAATAGGTACCACATAAAGCCTGATCTGCAGAAAACCACAGTTAAACCGTACCAAATTTAATTACTAAATCCTCATTTCCAGACCACTGAGGAGCAGCGAACAGCATAAAACCTGATCAGCCTGCGAGTTACTCGCAGGCTGATCTGGTTTTATGTTGTTCGCATAGGTATTTTCATGGTTTCCTCTATGAGGGAAAGGGTTAACCGTTTTCCGTTTTCCAATTAAAATGACCTATGCAAACAACATAAAACCATATCAGTCTTGTAATTCACAGGCTGATCAGGTTTTATGCTGTTTGCTGCTCTAATTCTAACTTCAAATACACTAATAAAATCAATCAAAGAGGGAATAACTTCAAAATATGCACAAGGTAGAGTTATGTCTTGTGCACTGCACTCCGGGCCATTGCAAGAAACATACATATCAAGTCTCAAGTCATTCAAACTTATGGTGACAAAGTTATGCTCCGGACAAGCAGATTGGGACACCGCCGCCGCAACCGCCGCCGATAAAAGTAACTCCTATACCTAGTCAGGCGACACAAAAAGTGCTGAAGGAGCAGACCTATCAAGGACAGAAGGGCCCCGTGCATACGGATCAGACGAATTGCGTTGATAGCGGAAATATCAATCAATGTTGTTGATTGTGACCCATGTCTCACAATTAGTTTACATATCCTTTAAACACATTCTTGTTGCATGCAATGATTTTTATCTGTGGATATTTTCTGTATTATTTGTAAACTAAAGATCCTAACTCCTAGTTTATTTGGAAGGAATTATTAGTTTGTGTTCTACTTAACTGTATGTTCACCACATAGCGTTTGTGTTTATTTATAATTCTATTAAAATGTCTCCACTGACCGCTTCCTATACTTTATTTGCAAATCAATACTTATAAACCACCCCATGTCTGTAAAAGCTGATATTTCATTTGACAAGGAACTAGTCGTATCATCAAGCTCTGTACAAAATTTCCCGATTTTATTCCTCAGTCGCTTGAATCTGTGAAATTAATCTAAACATACTACTTGTTAATTACTTTATATATTGAGATGATCTCAACTATGCAATCTTTATATGAACAAGTAACTGGTGTTGTATGCAACACATAAAGTCCCCTACCGGCTCCACCTTGACTCAATATGGTAATCAGTCCCATTTTTTGCCATATTTTCACTATTTCCGTTACCATAGCAACCACAATTTTAGTCGAAGAACAAAAATAAAATGACGTGCATAATCTACACATTGCCATCTAGTCATATACCAAGTTTCATCAAGTTTGCTTGCTTAGTTATCGCGGGATCCCATTTTTTGCCATATTTTCACTATTTCCGTTACCATAGCAACCACAATTTTAGTCGAAGAACAAAAATAAAATGACGTGCATAATCTACACATTGTCATCTAGTCATATACCAAGTTTCATCAAGTTAGCTTGCTTAGTTATCGCGGGATCCCATTTTTGCCATATTTTCACTATTTCCGTTACCATAGCAACCACAATTTTGTCGAAGAACAAAAATAAAATGAGTGCATAATCTACACTTAGTCATATACCAAGTTTCATCAAGTTAGCTTTTTTGCCATATTTTCACTATTTCCGTTACCATAGCAACCACAATTTTAGTCGAAGAACAAAAATAAAATGATGTGCATAATCTACACATTGCCATCTAGTCATATAGCAAGTTTCATCAAGTTAGCTTGCTTAGTTATTGCGGGATCCCATTTTTGCCATATTTTCACTATTTCCGTTACCATAGCAACCACAATTTTAGCCGAAGAACAAAAATAAAATGACGTGCATAATCTACACATTGTCATCTAGTCATATACCAAGTTTCATCAAGTTAGCTTGCTTAGTTATTAAGTTATCGCGGGATCCAGATTTGAGCAGACAGACGGACGGACAGACGGACGGACGAACAGACGGAGGGCAAACCTATAGTCCCCTCCGGTGTGAACACCGGTAAGGACTAACTATACATACATGTACTTATAATTCACTTTCAGACCTTCCACTTATGTTTATTTCGCACTGTCTTTTTACTTGAATTATTGTTTCATCGTCCTATCTGGCAAGAGGACCTCCCCTAGAGTACTTCACACAAAGATGACTTTAAAATATTCTTGATTCGTGTTCTTTACAGATAACATAATGCTGTTCTGTAACTCAAAACCTAACTCAGCCATCCACCAAATTTCAAAACATCGCATTCTCAGCGCTATATTTGCTTGTTTTCTTCTATACAAGTTTCAAGAACCTGATAAATGTAATGTCTATTGTGATCAATTAAAACGAGTGCAGACACTTGTCATATATTGCAGAGATATCTACTTTTAGAAGTTCTCGTAAATAAGTCTTATCCATCAGAGCAATACGTAACATTGAATTTACCCTCTTTTTAATTATTATTTTTGCTTCCACTGTTTTTTCCACCTGAATATTATTCTCAAGATCGGGCGACGTACATCCTAATCCGGGACCGGATTCATCTGTGAATGAATCACCTGACCACAGTTCATCTTCTATAGATTTATCGCATCATTTGTCTTAAATTCAGTATAACGTCCAAAGTCTATTTCATAAAATCGACTTGATTCAAGCTGAGCTATTATCATTTTGCATCATAGTTCTATCTGAAACATGGCTTAAGCCTTCTATAAACACGAGCGATTTAATGTTTCCCAATTTCCATACACATGAACGTAAGGACTGGTCAACTGATGGATGCGGCGGTGTGATCATTTATATTAAGCGTAGGTTAGACCTCGAGGTATTTGGTTTAGAAAACATTTAGGTCGAAATCGTCCTTCCAAAAATTAGTAGGCTTCTTTTATCTCCCACCTTACTCTACAAATGAAATCGACAAACTTATAGAGGAATCCATTGATTCTGCATTTAATACCGGGCTCAACGATATTCTAATTACGGGAGATCTCAACGTAAATATGTCTGTTTAAAGTTCTGCTCGAAAGCTAAACTCTCTCTGTAACCAATTCGGTTTATCGCAATGTATAAATCAACCTACGCATTTTACTGAACATTCTTTTTCTACTATTGACATTTTACTCTTAAACAACAGAAATTCACTTCTGAGCTGTGGAGTTACCGATCCTTTACTCGACCAAAATGTTCGTTATATTTGTCCTATATTTGCAATTTTTAGATTTTCCAAGCCCAAAATCAAATCCTTCGCTCGTCGTGTCTGGCTTTTCGACAATGCTTTACGTGAGAGTTTACCTTTTCGACTGGACTAGCCTCTTTGATCCGGATATAGATAAATGGGTGGAAAATTTTACTTCTTCGCTTTTAGACATATGTAAACGTTTTATACCTAATCGCACAGTAACAGTAAAACCATCCGAACCAAGGTGGATCACATCCAAAATTAAGCGCCAAATTCGTAAAAGAAAACGTTTCTATCGTAAAGCCAAACATACGAATCTAAGTTCTGACTGGCAGAAATTAAGGAGTTTACGTAACAAAATTATAAAAAATATCCAGCATGCCAGATAGAAATATTTTGACGATGCATTTAAAAAACTAGCAATAAACCGTAACTCTAGATCATGGTGGTCAACAATTAAAATGTTTTTGAAAACCGAAAACCATTATCTATACCTCTATTGAATGTCAATGACAACGTCCCCTATTCAGATTTTGACAAAGCAACTGCTTTGATTATTTTTTTTTCATAGACCAAGCTTACTTATAATCATCAAAGTGAACCTCTACCACCAGTTTATAATTATATAGAACAATTATCTAATATTGTTCTCAATCCAAATGAACTTTTACCCATTCTCAGGGCACTTCCACTTGGGAAAGCAAACAAAGTTGACAACGTCAACAATAGAATTCTTAGAGAACTATCAGCTTGAATTATCTGACCCTCTTTGTCAAATGTTTAACGAGTCTATTTCCGATGGTATTTTTCCTTTAACTTGGAAACGAGCTAACATATGCCCAATCTTCAATAAAGGCGATGCCAGTTTACCTTCTAATTATATATCTATTTCCCTTTTAAGTACAATCAGAAAAGTTATGAACGTGCCGTTAACAAACATGTTTTCCATTACATATCTGTCAATAATATTCTATCAGAGTGTCAATCCGGTTTTCTACCTGGCGACATAACTACCAATCAATTGAAATACTTATATCACAAATTATGTGAAGCTGTCGATTCAGGAAAGGAATCTAGGATTGTTTTTGTGATATAAGTAAGGCCTTTGATATGAACTGGCATATTGGTCTAATAACCAAACTAAAATCCATAGGAATTAATGGTAAACTCCTAAACTGGTTCAAAAGTTATTTATCAAATAGGGACCAGAGAGTTATTATTAATGGCGTATCGTCATCTATTAGAAGAACAGAATCTGGCGTTCCACAGGGATCTATTCTAGGCCCATTGCTATTCATGACATACATAAATGACATTGTTCTTGGTCTCAATTCTAATACTCAACTTTTTGCTGATGACACAAGCCTTTACGTTCTAATTGACAATCCCGAGGAATCAGCAAACGTTCTCAATGGTGACCTAATTAAAATCAACTCCTGGGCTAGAAAATGGTTGGTTACCTTTAATCCTCTCAAAACTGAATCTAGCATTATATCTAGAAAGACCAACGCACCAGTACACCCTCCGTTATTAATGCAAAGTCATGCCATTTCTGAAACATCCGATCACAATCATCTAGGTTTAATTTTATCAAGTAATTGTCATGGTCATCTCACATTGATTACATTAAGGAAAATGCGTGGAAAAGAATTAGCATTATGCGATCTCTTAAATCCAAATTAAGCAAAAATGCTGAAAAATCAATGCTGAGTCAAAAATAAATACTTACATGCTACAAAAAGTGCCTATGACATGAAAACATTATAGGACTTTTTTTCCTATGCTGATGTAACTGTAATCGAATGATGTTTTTATCAAGTGATCACTTTACCAAGCGCACGAATATAGTTTGTTTCGATGCAAAGGTGGATTGCAAATAAATTTGATAGTAAATGTACGTGCAGCGTTCGGTCATTTTAGGCTGTTACAATAACCCAATTGAAGTCCAAAACAGATCATTGTAACTTACTAATAATCAAATCAATTTATCGACCTCAGATATCTGCAAGGGTTATTTCTTACACTACAAAATGACCGGAATCTGCATATCTACTATCTAAAATGAGTTCGGAGCCGCTGACCTGTGTAATTACTTCAATCTATCAATAGAGTCTTTTGTAGATAAAGTACAGCATAAATACAAATCAAAGCTCTGATAGCGATGAGAGAACAGAAATGCCGCATTTCTTTCGTTAAAAATTGGTGATCGACTTGCAGTTCTTCAAACACTCTTTCATTTGAGACACACACAACTTCAGTGCCTTCAGCGCTTTGATTTCCTTCATTGTCCAACTTATACTACCCTTCGAAACAAGTTGTGCTCTATTCGAAAAATTGCCCCTGATATCCTAATTTCTTCTGAATTATTATTGTATGGCTCCGAATTCTTATCCACAGATCAAAACAAGCACATTTTGAGAGGTTTACAAATTCATTGAGAATACCTCTCGGTTTGGTTAAATTCTGATTATAAGGTCCTCTTGCCAAATATTTACTACAAATTTCTGTTCATATTCTTATAGCTTATATTGTTGTAAACATTTTCCACTGATAAAACAAAACCTTTCTCCTATTTTATTATGTTTCTCATTTTTTCTTGTTTGGAGTACTTTTATACTAAAGCAATTTGTCTTTTATGTTGTAAATTCTGAATTCAGGGAAACGGTTTCAATAAACCTAGCATAGGCTTTCAACCTGATCCTAATAACCTTGTTTATGTGATGACATTTCTGTGTACATTTCGTGAATAAAACATGTTTAATGTATGGAATTATATTTTGACCAATGAGATTGCAGTACTTTTCAAATTTTTAGATCGGTTTAACTCGTTAAACCACTTGGTTTAATGGGTAACCTAGTATATACCATTCAATCCTTGTGCGCTTGCGTGTAGAGGTGGACTTGGATAGTAACGTCAACATTAAGCAGGTTAATGTTTGTTATCGAGGGTTTAACAACTTAAACCGCTCGCTAGGCTGCGTCGAGCTTGAGCGGTTTAATTTGTTAAACCCTCGATAACAAACACCTATACTTAAACTAAAAACCGGAAATATCGGACGGCAGAAGTGACCGGAAAAGCGGAAGTGTTAGCAGCGAAGGTGTGAATTACACGGAGATGCAGGTACCTGTCGCAAATGTTCAACAAACAGAGGTTAGACCACCAACATGTATTAGAAAACTTCATTACATGTAGTTCTATCTTTCCATGTAAAATGTAATTATTCACAAGTCATTTCACTTCATTGAATTTTAACCTTGATCTAGAAAGAAATAAAAATCACCACACCCTTAAAGCAGCTCGTTTATAAAACGAGACGACAGGTAGGCAATAATTTTCTACTCTGGTGAAATTTCCTGACAAATAAACTCGTTAAGTGTAGTAGGTCACATGCACGAAATCGGTTAAATATAGAATTAGGTGTGCTTGCGGTAAGTTACAACGTGAGACGTTCCACATGGCGTCTTCAACAGTACAGTGTAGTGATTTCGTAATTAAGGTTTTAGAAGCCTAATGGCAAGGTTTGAGAATTGAAAAAAAAAAAAAAATGTACTAAACACGAACTACATGTATTGACATATTTATATGAAAATTTTACTTTACCTTTACGTTATAGTTGGTGTTTATTAAGAGAGAATTCAAACTAAGAAGCCAGAACGAACGTAGCGAGTGACGGCTTCTTAACTGTTAAATTCTCTCTTAATAAACACCGACTAACTTAGAGTTTGCTCCGCCCTATTACTGCGTCACACTGCTATATTAGGAGATGGCGCCATAAAATTGTTACGTCAGCGTGTTGTTAAAGTATTCACACACGTGCACGTGCTTTCCAAATATGGATGTAACACATACATTTCGTCGCGTTTTTTCACCGTCGGCTCATTTCTTTTTCAGATTTCAATAATGAAGCATGGGAATTTAATTTGAGTGATGACTGTTTTTTTATTTATTTATTAATTTTATTTTTATTAGTTAAGACATCAGTACACAGCAACTGATTGACGTTAAGGAAAGAACGAAATATGTGGATAATAATCGTAGATCTATAGAATAGCCTCTGTCAGCGGAAGATATCAAAGCTAGGAATACCCTGGAAATACCAAATCAAACGAGTTCATACATGATCTGTAAATTGTTTATGAACGTTTCAATTTTTAATTAATTTCAGTTCTTGTATTTACCAAAGTCGTAAACATAGGTTCTGGTTATAGCTCCCTTGCTTGACGCTCAGCATAATAAGGGTAGTTCCAGGACTGTTCATGCCAACTGTCTACGGCGTGATACTGTGCAGTGTGACAGCACTACATCCGTCTGAAGTAGACATTGTCTCCAAATGACTTAAATACTGTCGGTGGGACGTTAAACATAATAAAAAAAATATCCTTGTATTTTAATATTTAATTTAGCATAGGAGTCCGTTTGGATTGAGCTGGTAATCATCATTTTGCGAAAATATTTCCGAAGCTCTTCGTTCTTATGTTAATGTGCATATAAACATGATTACTCAATGTTTACAGAACAGAACATATGTTAATTTAAGACTTAAGCATATAAGCTCATCGTCACATAATCAAAATATATACAATGCATGCAAACATGATGATGGTAATCAGATAAATAGGATATGTTTCAAAATCAAATTACTTTTTAGCTCACCTGAGCACAACGTGCTCAAGGTGAGCTTTTGTGATCGCCCTTCGTCCGGCGTCCGGCGTCCGTCGTTCGTCGTCAACAATTTGGCTTGTTTACACTCTAGAGGCCATATTTTTTGGCCAATCTTCATGAAACTTGGTCAGAATGTTTGTCTCCATAAAATCTTGGACTAGTTCGAAATTGGGTCATGTGGGGTCAAAAAGTAGGTCATGAGGTCAAATCTTAGAAAAACCTTGTTAACACTCTATAGGCCACATTTTTGTCCAATCTTTATGAAACCTGGTCAGAATGTTTGTTTCCATAAAATCTTGGACAGGTTCGAATTTGGGTCATGTGGGGTCAAAAAGTAGGTCATGAGGTCAAATCTTAGAAAAACCTTGTTAACACTCTAGAGGCCACATTTTTGGCCCAATCTTCATGAATGTTGGTCGGAATGTCTGTTTCCATAAATCTTGGTCAAGCTCGAAAGTGGGTCATGTGATGTCAAAAAGTAGGTCAATATGAAAAATCCAACATATGTTGCTCATTTATAATCAGGTGAGCGATTCAGGGCCATCATGGCCCTCTTGTTTGTGTAAGTGAGAGTGACATACACAAGGTTTTCAGATATGTAAAGATATATATTAAATATAGAATATTCTATAGACGTATAATAAATAAGCAATGAATTTAAATATAAAAAAGCTTACTTTTTTAATATTAAGGTGTTGTTCGTGTTAAGTAGTTCAATGAATTTATACATGCTGGGTCTATTGGAGAAATACTTTGGAATATATCTTAATCTTAAATCAGCATAAAACGGACAAATTAAAACGAAATGAAACTCATCTTCAATATCATATTTGTTACAGTATAAACATTTCCTATCAGCCCTTTGGAACATTTAAGTGTCTACCCTTTTCAATTGCTAGATCGTGTGATGAAAGTCTAAGTTTTGCGATAATATTTCTAAGTTTAATATTTTCTAACAGTAACAAATAAGATGACCGTTCTATAGTTGTTTTTAATTCTTTAAATAAACACAACGATGTACAGCTTCTTACACCAATTTCCCACTGACTGTAATAAATATCTTTTAATCTATTTGTTAGTATTCGAACGAACATGTTAAGGTTGACAGATTCTGGATACATCCATACATCGTTAAAACCCGCGTCTTGTAAAATATCCCTAATTCTTGATGACCAATTACTAATATTACCGTTTGCCTCTATTTCTCGTCTATGGAGATGTACAATGGTATTTAATAAAGCATTCTCACTTTTGGTACCAAATAATTTCAACCAATATTTAACTATTCTTACGTAACGCGATATATAAATAGGAAATCTCCCCAACTCTGCATAGAGGGAAAACGTATTCGTTGATTGTTTCATATTTAGTACCCATTTGCAGAACTTCTTATGAACTAACTCGAGACAATCTGTTTTTAAATAGCCCCAAATTTCGCATCCATAGTGAAGGATTGATAAAACATAGGAATCAAATAAATTGAATACAATATTAACTGGTATTTCACGAACTCTTATAACACTAAACAACGAATTCATTGCTCTAATGGGCTTTATCCCTGAGTGTCCTTATTGCTGGTGCGAAAGACCCCCCACTAGATAGTACTAGTCCTAAGTAATTAAATTGTGTAACAACTTCTATTTCTGTGCCATTATATGTCTATATTTGATTTTGGTTTAAGCGGCCACCTTTTCTAAATACCAAGACTTTTTTTTTTTCTGTATTTACATGTAAACTCCATTTTGAGCAGTAATCTTTTAATCCGTTCAGTAAAACCTGTAATCCATCTGCGGTCTCTGAGCACAATATCGCGTCATCAGCAAATAACAACATGTATACATATGGATAATTCATCTAATAGTACGCCTGCATCTTGATTGTTACGTAAAGTTGCTTCTATATCATTCAGGTACAATGAGAAAAATATCGGCGAGGTTATCTCCCCTTGAAACAATCCAACATCACTTTTAAAGAACTCCGACAGTGTATTTACATGTTTCACGGCTAATTTTACTTCTCTATACATCGCCCTAATAACCGACAACAGTTTGCCATCGATACCGTAATGTATTAACTTAAACCACAGAGAATTACGGTCAATATAGTCGTATGTCTTACATAGGTCCACACAGCAGGTAAATAGTTTGTTTTTGTTCATTAATTGTTGTTCTATAAGCGAATTTAAAACAAAAATGCTATCCACTGTACTAAAGTTTTGCTTAAAGCCGAATTGTGCATCTGTAATTACTTGGTTTTTTGTCCATTTCTTAAGCCTTTCATTGATAATAACAGTGAAAAGCTTACAAATGACGTCAACATGCGCCAGTGTGGAATTAAATGTAAAGCCCACCTCGTGTGTAGGGATCGGTGTAGTAAACACTGTCATATATGGCTATCACGTGAATAGGGCGGAGCAAAATTTGAAATAATGACATGCGCAGTTTTCCGTAAACTCTTAACAGTTAAATCTCATTTAAGAAGACAAGTCTCGCAAAATTCCGAACTCTTAACAAATTAAATCGACCAGGAATTTGAAATTTCGGTCTCACTGATTGGATAGAAATAGCGGGCAAACTCTAATGATGAATAAATTGTTGACATTTCGCGTTATTACTTCGTTAAGGTTTCCTTTTGACAATGATTCGCTATATCACGTGTTGATTGAATATCAAAACAGATCGATTCGTGCAGAGAATGATGGTAGTATGCATTTGTACAAAGTTACGACCTTCGTAATCAAGTGATAGCAGAATCCTTTCCATACCATGTTTCAAATACAGTGCAGGAGAACTAAACTTTTTTTATCGAACATATCATTGACATTAATCAAAATTCTTATGTAAATGACAATGCTGCGGTTCTAGCGCCAGTGGTTGAGATCTGGTTATCAAACAATCGCATAGCTATGCTCAACGTACCTCGAGGTAGTTTGTAATATGTCGGACTTTGAAAAAAAAGAAAAAAAAGAGTCGAAGGTTAAGGCACAATACAATTCTGTAACCAGTCGTTTTGTATCGCAAATAAATGTTTTCCACCATTTGCCACAAGCCTCCGAAACCTTACGACTGAACTTATTTTGGATGGCAAAGGAAACATGCCACGAGCAATTAATTAACATACCATTAAATATAATTATGTACATTTATATTGTTAAGCTATAGTTTGCAATGATTTTATGATTTTTGGTCGACTCTAGTTTTCATTTTCACGCATCTCTTGTTTAAATATCTATTACTGGTTTCAAAAAGAAGTTGGCGTTGACTGACTCAAAGTAGTATAATGTTCTCTGATTTGAAATACATGTGATATTTTTTAAGACATGTGAATGATCTGGGTCACTACATATATAGTATTAAGAGACCCTGGAGCGAATTAGCTCTTTGGACCTCCGTCAAATCATTAATACTGTCAAACAATATAGCGTTTATGCATAGAGAAATCAAGTGCAATAAATTGTCCGAACACAGATACATACGCAATACATTTGAAGTCATCTCCATTGGAGAAGCGAGTAAATTACAAATTGATTGGACGCAATCCTGAAAAGACAAAATTCATTTCCCTTATATTTTCTATCATAGCCATTCTTATCGAAATACCCGATGTAAAGCACCCAATAGGGACCACCGGAAGCATGGTCTGCCTCTAACGTGATTAGTGTGTTGTTAAATTATTAATCTTATATATCTTGCCTTTCTGGCGGTTACACTGGGCTCTCTAAACCCATAGGTATCTAGCGAAAGTTTCTCTCAAAACACACAATCACAGAGCTTGTTAAGAGACTAGAAGACAATATATCATCCTTCTGTTGTGTAGTTGGGATATGGTTCGATACAGAATAAGGTTTTTCAAATTTTTAAAAAATCGATTGTCTTCGATTTGGATTAAATTTTTCAGAAATATATTTGGTATATTTTTACATTATATGTTCAGGGAGGATTTTGAATTTATACGTGAATTCTTAAATATACAATGGATATTTACTATAAAATCAATATACTAAATCTAATACCTAACACAACCGGAAAGTGATGCTGTGTGACAGAGACGCTTTTGAACATTTGATGAAATTACGAAATTAAATATGCTACATATGTGTGAAAGTAAAATCGACAAGCCCGGAAGTGTGATCACTATCGACACGGGTAATGGGGACTCGTCGGACTATGACACCGACTTGGAAGAGAATGGTAGGTAAAACTGGTTATCAATCTTGGTTTTTATTTTCGTTTCAGGTTCTAAAATGACTCTTTCAACGTACACAATGACGGAGCCTACTCGAAAGTAACAATAGACTCTTTTTTCAATTACGACAATGGATTCTAAGTGTATTTCGATATTAAGAAAGTCACTTTATGAAAATAATTATATATATAATGTTTCGTAAAATTATTTTGATTTTGGCCAAATCCTATTGATCAGTTTTTCAGTTTCTTTTTCGATTCATTATATATTACGAACTAGTCATTCGATATGTGAAAATACTATTTTGTAATAACGAACTTAAATGAATGAGTCGAACAAGAAAATAAGTGTGTGCACTGTCAGTTCTGTAGCTACATAGCTAAAAAATAATGAAACTAGTATGACCTAAAAATACACGAATGAACGGTCAAAGAAAGTAAGATTTGGTGACAGGTGGATAAATGGATGGATGAATGAATGAATGAATGAATGAATGAATGGGCGGATGGCTAGATGGACGGATGGTTATATAGATAAGTAGATATATCAAATTGATGCGAAGATGATAATGATGATTATAACGGCAGTGATGATTATGATGGTGATGATCATCATTATTATGATGATGATGGTGACCAACGTCGAATAATCAAACAGCTCATCGGATGTATGCAACGCCGACTGCCTTTTGTCCGCTGCTTTTGATGTAATCAATAAGATTAATCAAGTTTTCATGTTGGCGGATATGTAATTATCGGTGTCTGACAGAGAAGGTAAAGTCATATCGACTTCTTCAAGTCTAGATAAATATTTTATTTCCTTTCCTTTGTTTGTACGTGTTGTTGAGTAATGATTATGCAGTTAAAATGTTGTCAAAACACGGGCGTAGAAAGACCATCACCAGATTATCAAGGGAAATGACATATTCATTCTGTAACCTATAGATTAATATTTTTCAATAATTTGATATACCAGAGTAGACCCAGATCAGATTGAAATCTCCCCAGTTTGCTCTTATAATATTGTAGCAAAGATTCCACGGAATATGCAGGGCAACGAAAAATCCGATATGAACCATTTGAAGTTCAGAAAATAAAAAAAAGTTGCTGTCCGAGTGAATCGTTATATGTGTAATTATGTAATAATCGCTTCATATATAAGAGCAGACGGAATAAGACCTTGTACGAATGAACGGACGATTGTAATCTTTTTTTTGAGATTTTATTCATATTTGTTGTTTCTTGTTCATTCTTCTTCTTCCCGAATACATAATACGTTAGCATTAGAGAAATGATAGTGGACAACTAAATCTAATTCAAATAAGATCTAGTTAAATGTTGCATCAAACTTCAAATAAAACGCCCAAAATTTGTTTAACACTTAATACTGTTTATATAATCTGATATATATTATTCCAGATACGGATCTGGTCAAGAAAGAAGAAAAAGAGAAACACGAAAGAGAGCTCGACAATATTGGAGTTGGTCATGTGACCTATATTGAGGTGTGCGAGAACCTCGGGATCCTCCCCTTCCGGTTGGTTTTGGAGCAACTTCCGCAGCACACCATGCGTCTGCAGCACGTGTACATGAGTCAAAGTGATGCCAAAGCTTTAGGATGTGCGCTTTGGGTACATTGATTTGATTTCAATCTTTCTTAATTCTGTTTGTAATAATTGGAAAGATCGCAATCTCACATATGAAAGCCATTCCGATCCTTTGCGTGTTCGTTGACCTGATACATACAACTGAAGACCTTATGTGTCAGAACATTCATATACATATACATTATACTTTAGTATACTGCAACGTAGAATTCTCTCTTCTGATTGGCCAATAAGCCGTGAACAAACGTCATGTACACTTGGTATATGTATGCGACGCATCATTAGTATTTATTAAAGCAGAAACTGGACTGAACTTTGCAGTTTAACCCTTTCCCTCATATAGACTCATTTTGACGCACTCAATAGGTACCACATAAAGCCTGGTCTGCAGAAAACCACAATTAAACCTCACCAAATTTAATTACAAAATCCTCATTTCCAGACCACTGAGGAGCAGCGAACAGCATAAAACCTGATCAGCCTGCGAGTTACTCGCAGGCTGATCTGGTTTAATGCTGTTCGCATAGGTCTTTTCATGGTGTCCTCTATGAGGGAAAGGGTTAATAAATCAATTAATACAGTTTCCTGACAGGGTACATGTCTATTTATTCCCGACAGAGAAAAATCATGTCACCTTCGCCTAGCGGCTCGGGTGACATGACTTTCCTCAGCCAGGAATAAATAGTCAGCCCTGTTAAAGAACTTATAACTAATAATGTTGGACTGACCTAAGATCGAACCTTGGTTGTAATAGTAGAAAGCCATATAAAGATAACATATTTGTGGTAAAACGCATTTTAACTAGAATGTTGATCCTATATAAATTGGTCATTTTATTTACATATTGTATTTATATTATAGCAATATATATATATATACAGGCAAAACATGAAAAAAAGTTTTAAACATGACTAACCATTTGATAAGACTCCAAATGACAGTCAATCCGGCGTTTGAGACAAATATAGTTTTTGATTCATATAATCTTAGGCTGTATACTAGGAAAGTTACATTTTACTACACCTACCGGTAGATAAATTGTAACAAGTCCTGGAACTACCATTGTATGTTGTGCCTTTTTTCGCCTCGGTATTTCGTGGCAGCGAATCGAACTCACGGTTACGGGGAGGACACTCTAACTACTCAGGTACCAGAACCACTTGATGCAAATGATAATCTAGCTTTTACTCGATGACTGTAAGCGATTCTGTTCCATGAATAATTAGAACTGTAAGCAAAAGGCTAACGAATACCCCCCACATACCCCATTTCCCCACAGGTTTTTCCCCACCTTTATCAGGAGCCATTCATAGGTGCCCTCCCCTCTGAATTTTTTTTAAATTTCATGCAGTTTTCCGAAATTTGCATTTTAATCAAGGATGTTTCTTTCCCCTATGAAAAAAGATAATATTTTCCACCTAAATACGACATTAAGGCTCCTTTCCAAACATCTGAAAAAAGGCCCTCTCCACCACCCCAAACAGCCAGACTCAATGCTTCTAAGCAGTACTTAGTAATTCACATGAAAATTACAAATAAAGGCCTAGAGATGCATGCATATGCATTTATATGTCATAAAAATACAAGTTCACCTCAACTGTTTTAAATGTAAAGGAAACCAAATCAAGATTCAAAGCTACTAGCTATATAAGTCAGAATATGTTTTTATTATTCATCTATTTTTGGATAAAGCCTGAAGCAGTCGTAAAGGGGACATATTTGCAAATTCAATAAAAAGGCAATACAATTCAATAGAAAAAGACAATAACTCCGGCAAATTGTATTGATAAAAAAGGCAAAAAAAGATAAACTCCTGTAATAGATGGTTAATTATAATTAATAAAAAGAAACACGTCAAATGACGTAAAACCAGATTTTCAAGAGTTGCCCCAGGTAAGCCCATCTATTTTAGTAACAGTCACCTTGACCTTGACCCTAATGACCTGAAAATCAATCATAATCTTCCTCTTCCCATAAGGTATATGTTTACCTAATTTGATCATCACACCTCAATCCTAAAAGAAATTATTTGATGGGAAAAATATATTTTTAGCAACAGTGACCTTGACCTTGACACTATCATCCTGGAGATCAATCCCAAATCTTCCTCTTCCAAGACTACGCCGTGCGATTGACTTTGACTTTTCTCCACTTTACACTTCAACAAAAAACCGATATGCCTCTCAACCTTAGAACGTCGCTTCGGTTGACGAATATAAACCACGCCTCCTTAGCGAGAGGAATCAAGTGCGCAGTTTTATAACCCGCGGAACTATGAATTGACAGCAGGTACATGTCACGTTGTGTAATCTTGCGAGGAATTAATGAATGAGTTAAAATAAACAACCATGTAGTTTCAATAGGTTGCACTTAAACTCGGGGTGTTTTAGCAAAAGTGATTTTGTGTCTTGAATTAATAAAACACAGCAAAAGCAGTGTGGCGTAGTTACTGTCAAACGGAGCTTGATATTTGTCATCATGGTCTACGAATGTGTGGCTTTTAACAACATCTAGCCATTTTTAATGTGGTACTTCATGTAGGAATGATATAAAATCTGTGAATGTCAAAACGCATCGCTGACACCCTTTATAGGGATAATGATTTTTATAGTCCGTCTCGGCCGATACTTCCATCTCGAAAGTTAACTGAGAACTGAGCAAAAATCAAAAACCAGGTGAAGCCAAGGAGCGGAGCTACGTTTTGATTGGCATACACAATGCTTTTTGTTTTCTACAGTAAGATGGAAAGCGACCGCAGTTTTATCGATGTAAAATTATTGGAAAAGACAAAGTCAACTGCACGCCGTAGTGAGGTATCTACCTACCAAGTATGAAAACTGTATCTCTTATCTAACAAGAAATATTTGACGGAAATGAAATATTCCCTATATATCATATACAGGAAGAACTTCCAAAGGGCAGTAACTCAGGCTTTAATGGTAACAACAAATTTCCCAAAACACATGCACATCTTTACATGTATGTTGTCCTTTTGTGAAAATGTCGGGTAAAACACAAGACTTGTTCCCTATATATTCTATAGAGGGAAAAATTCCTCCCATAGCAGCATAACTCCTGTACTAGTTGATAAATCGTAATGAAAATTGCAGGTGCACAAGTTCCTATAGTAGGAAGGATTCCTGTGAAGTTTCATCAAAATTGGCAAAAAACTGTAGAAAGAGAAGCGCACACAAAATTGTGTCTACGGACGGACGGACGGACGCACAACCTGATTCCAGTATACCCCCACCCCCCAATTTTTACCAGAAAAAATGTTTTTGCCCCACCCTCCCTGCTCCCGAATTGATGTTGGAAATCGATCTGATATATCAATTAAGACGACACCAATGTGCATGTATTATGTGATGCAATATTTAATACATCTACATTTGATATAGATATAAGCGTCCTTCAAGCAAGCTTTCTTTCATTCATCAGACATACATGTTAGAGTGTTCAGCTTACATTGTCAATAATAATATTCTTTAAAACAAAAACAACAAACAGCCAAACAACATCAGCAACAAACACGCGCATTATGTAAGAAATTCGATGATTTATTTTCGAATTTATTTATTTATGCCATCTCCTAATCAATAAATAAGACGGTTTGTCATTTTTATTGTAAGTTATTTTTATATTCTACATCCTTCTGTTGAGAAATTGTATATTGGTGTGAATAAAATGCAACTTGTTCTGTACAGTAACATATGACCTGAAATATATACCACACTATTTAATATAAAAGACTCGTAAAATCATATAATTCGGTGGGCATTGTTCTCTTCTTATTGTCCTAGGTGAACACGTGCCTTGAGGGTCTGGCACTGGAAGACAACGGATTATCGGGTGAAGGTCTCGTGCCCGTGATAAACATACTCAGGAGTAATGTCTTCATTACTAGCCTGGTGGGTATCCGAAGTATTTTGTATTCTCTAAAATACGTGGCATCTTAATTTTTAAAAATATATAGCTCTACAATAACCGAAACAACAGGGGCTATATATGTATATTCTCGAAGAAACTTCTGTCAAAACTTGAAAAAATAGTCAGTTACTATGTCTAGCTTTTATATGTAGTTATGTAAGGTGCTCCAGGCTTTCATCTGGTAAATAAGCTGTTTAGTTCATTCTAAGCATCTTTATTCTATATGCCCATGTTAAATGTAAAATGTGAAGAAAAATGTTTATTTTGTGTATTTTTGAGCGCGTTTTACATTTTTTTCAGAGCCTTAGTGACAACGACCTTGACACAGTAGGTGCCATGGCAATTGATGACGTGTTACGTAACAACGGCCATGTTTCGCAGCTCAATTTGTCAGGTAATACACAAACGTGTCTCGGTGTTAATCAAATGGTTGTTGTGAAAAAAATGAATTGGTAACATATAAAGGTAAAAAAAAGGGGATGAAGATGAAAAAAAAAAAAAAAAAAAAAGTAAGTAAAGAAGAAGGGGAGTTTAAGATGTTATGCATTTCACGCTGGCACTAGGACCGCATAATTTAGACGTGTAAGGTCGAATTTCAGTGGAACCCGTATAAATGATATAGTTATTATACATAGTCTAAGATATGGTGTTTTATTTGCGCCCTATCCCCGTTCTTCTATATATCGCATGACAGACAAATTACTACTTTTCATGCATGACTGTTTCTGTTAAAAAAGGAACCATTAAATGACTTCCACATGATTGCTTGCTCATACATCCCTCGATGTTTTCCAAACTCCACACAGTGATCTCCCTTGCAAGCAAAAGTGCAATCTCCATGTAGAGTTGTCGTTCGTTCCTCACAATAATCTTGTCAAAACAGGCAACGCTAAATTAACGCGGATTTAAGTGTATTTTACGGATCAAAAATATAGAAACATTGAATAAATACTATTTGATTCATCATAAAACGTGTGTAAAATATTAATTTCAGTTGATATTATCGGAACTATTTTCTGCCTTTTTTCGCCGATGGGAACAATCCGCAAATGTAAAT
Source organism: Solen grandis (assembly GCA_021229015.1). Lineage (NCBI taxonomy): Eukaryota > Metazoa > Mollusca > Bivalvia > Adapedonta > Solenidae > Solen > Solen grandis. The sequence goes on along the minus strand of CM037795.1, from coordinate 23,568,107 downwards.
ATTCACAGTATCAGCCGAATATCGTAATTTAAAGCCAGCTTTTTATTTTCATAATTTGTAATTTTAATGACCATTTCGATCAGGATCAGTGGTGCTATTTATATATATTTCACAGTTTAAGGAGCCTATCTAGTCTCCTTCAAATTAAATATTTGAACAACGGTCTGGATGACGTCATATATTTGGAACTACTTTCTGAGCCCACCACAGAGGTGAATGTAATGTAAGCCGATGTGTAAGAGAGTGGCACTGTAAGGGGAGGTAACTACTGCGTGAATTGGATGTGGCCTATTCATAAATTCCTTAAGCAGCTCGTAAAATCGGGGATATCGTATTTTAAATTTAACCGATTTCGTCGAAGTTGCGATTACGAAAATAGCGTGCTTGTGCAATTTGACCTACACATTTCGAGATTATTTGTCAGGAAACAAAGACTTCACAAACATTAACGAGGGAGAGTAGATTTTTGTTTAATTTCTATCGATCAACTGGGAAAGAGCTACTTTAGATTATAAAATCACAGAAGTTTGAATCACATGAAATAAGTTAAGATGTTTGTTCTCTTTTAAAATTATAATGTTCTCCTTTTTTCTTTTCGGATAACAACAGTTAATATTTTTGAAAAGTTTGTAACGACACAAATTTATGTTTGAACAAGTTAGGTGATGCAATTTCAAGTGTATCATTTGACATATCTAATTTACAATGCATACATAGTTATAACATTATATGAAATAAATATATTTATATAAGTAGTGTATTAATTTATTATATTGCATGTATTGATGTTGACGATGCATCATTTACAAGTCAACAAAATATGTTCTGTTCTGATAAGCCTAATAAAATAGCTTAAGTATATGCAATTTAATTACAAAATTCGATTTCCTTTACTCGTTTCTGTCTGAACACATGCGTGTGTGTGTTTATGTGTGATCATAAACACTCCGTCTGTTGTCATTCTGCAGAAAAAGTCAGTATACCACCGAATGTAGATCATAGACAAAACCATGCACATGACGTTTTCGAAATGTTAACTCGCTTCCACCAAAAATCTATTAAGCAACAGCTAAAATTAAATGATGTCTATTGATTTATCAGAGAGATGGCTTATTTTTAATTTAAGTTAATAAAATATTGTTTTGAAAACTTCACTTCATATTCAGTTGAGTAAATATGTATTAAACTGAAGAACAAAAACGTTAATTTTATCATTAATTGCTGATTTTCTTTTCACTACAAATGACAATGCGGGACAAATATTTCATTTATATGAAGATATCAAAATAACAGTTGAAAGGGTTTACCTCTTTAAAGCGTAATTTCGACTGTAAAAAATAGTGGCGTCATTATTTGTTTCAGGCACAAAAATTGGAGATAAAGAAATTGAATACATCGCTTCCGGAATTCAGGTACGTTGTATGTTTGTTTATTTTGCGTTACGTAAATAGTAGAATTGTTTTACTACATTTAGTTCCATTTAGTTCCACCTATTTCCTCATGCCTGTGCGACTTACGAACGATTTTGGCGGAGCTTGTTTTCGGTGACTGATTACATCATCAGTAAACAATGCCTTTTTGTCTAACGAATTGAACATAGAGATTGGATATAGTCACACATTATGATAGGCCGCAAATTTGTTATCTTTTGTATCTTGAAGTTTATAGTTTATCAAATCATGAATTCATAACATAATCACACAGTACACCATTTCAAAATAGTGCGTTATATTATATAACCTGACAACGCATGTACATCCATAACGATTGTTTATTTCCGCTTTTCACGTTCTTCCAATTTTAATTTACACGAGTGTCGTAAAAATGCCATAGGTTTTGAGCGAGAATCTAAGAACATGCGAAATGCTGCTTTTTGGAAACAAATAAAGGTAAAACAGCAGCAAGCTCTACATAATGTATAACAAGTCACATTGAATCATTTCAGCAAAGCACGACACTACGATGGCTAGACCTCAGCCACAACCAGATTTCCATCACAGGAGCAAAGAAACTCGGAACTGCGCTTGGTATGGAGTCTTACTCTTAATGAAAACACGCGCCAGGTTACTCATGAAACTTGACACAGTGAAATTTTCCGCATTCCATATAATCAAAATCGTATAAGATTGGAAAAAATGTTGACCATTTTCTGTAAAAGCCTTTTAGGATAACCATGTATGCAAAAGCTTTGTCCCCAAAATAATTGAATTTTAGGACTTTAAGGTAAAGTCCCTGTAATGGTTCCGCTTTGTCTTTGACCACTCAACCTCTATCAGGAAAACCAAGGACACATTAGGATACCTTGGTTACTTTACCTTAAAAAACCAAAGCTGAGGAGACTCTCATTTTCAGGTGTTACGTAATATACCGGTCTATGAATAAGCTCTTTTGGATCAAAATAATTTGTATTGCTCTTATTTGCCATATACACTAAACGGAACATCTAACGTTATCTATTAGTATTTAAATATCTTTATCAATAACAAAAACAACAATAAATAAAAAAAAAGTGAACTTTGTTTTTATTTGGTTGAAGCGTAAAATCTATTTCCCGCATGGGAAATGTACGTTACCCTTGAAATCGTAGTCGCAAAAATGAACACCGCATTTCGTATGTTTAAAATGTAATTTTCTCTCTTCATTGCTAAATCATATCACTTCAGTCAATGTGGACGGCCTAAAAGCAGTGACCCTTAAAAAAACTTAAAAATCCTCTATGAGGGAAAGGGTTAAAATTGGAAGCATGTGGATAAGCAAAGCAACATTTTCATACGATAGTACGCCATCAACTTGCTATATGTTCGAATATCTGTTGGTTGAACTCATCTGCTGCGCCTTGGAGTTTTGAAAACGCAATATTTGGATCCCCAGTCACGAATCCTACCCCTGAACCACGGCGCTTGGTGAGAATTAATACATTACAGTTTCTGGGCCAATAAATATTTATAGTTTCTCGAACTTGATAAAATACATTTATAAGTAAACTTGAAATATATGAGTATTAAATGATGAATTTCATCAGTAAGATTGTCGTATGTTTCAGGTAACTGCAAGTGCTTACAGTTTCTTGACCTCAGTTGGAACCACATTCGACTGTCAGGGGCTGTAGGTGTCTGTAAAGGGCTCAAGGTATCCCGTTGTTTCTTAGTAGAGATTTATAGCCGTTTCCTTGTTTGTTTGTTTATAGACATAAAGTCATTCATTTGTTTCATTGTTTGTTAATGAAGATATCAATGTTTCTATTTCTTAGTATGGAGACATCAATTTTCCTACGCTGCTGATAGCAATATACAAAGCCACGAAAAGCTACTACACCATATTTCCTATATTTAATATAATTAATTTGTAGAACATTTAGACAAATAAAAACATGAAACATGATCGCTTATTTTGCATGATAAATCTATGTTTTCTACAGAAAAATCGATCAATACTTAATCTTAACTTAAGTATGAACGGATTTGGATACGAAGGAAGTCTCGCGTTGGAAGAGACACTGCGAGAAAACACGTGCTTGCAATTCCTTGACGTCAGCAATAATAGAATCAACTGGGAAGGTGTGTCTTATGTTGCGCGCGGGCTTAAACGGAATCGCGCAATACAAATATTGAAGGTAATATCACAAACAAGCAGTAGGAAGATGACATGTGTTAAATCATGTTTGATGAGGATATTCGTTTATTACAATACATGATCGCATTATATTTCACGTCTTGTCATCAAAAATATATATGTTCACGCGCCGTGAAACTAGGATAGATTTTTTTTTCTGTTACAAAGAATAAAATAACCTACGACCCAACAATCTATCTAATTTTTAACTTTCATATTTATCATCCAATTATTATGCTTTTATAGAAAACAATTTGATTTTAAAGTTAATTCTTTCACTAACTGTTAAAAATTTACCAAAAATAGCGATACAATCGACATCATACATCTGTTTCCAGATCGGAAACAATCCGATGAACATGGAAGGTTGCTACGAACTCGTGAAGGCGGCGTCGCTTCCTCGGAGCCAAGTGTTACATATCGGACTCGAGGTATGCACATGAGGCTTCTTAAAGTACTCCATCCATCATTAAATTATGATCATGGTCCATCAAGTGATCGTCGGAGAATCATATAAGTGTTAGTCTTAACTAACATAACTTAAGTAACATTACGACCATTACACTTATGCTTGTAAACGGACAGGTATTATTGGACCACAGTAGTGCAAAGCAAAACGGACTCTTCAGTGTAATGACCTTTCATGGAAATGAACACGGGTTACTCTGGGATAAAAGTACAGAGTATTCTATAAGGAACTTGTCCTTGATAAAAAAAGCATTTGTAAAGTAGTAGTAAAATAAACCCAGAAAAATAGAAACAACTACTAATAATATCACTAACAACAAAATCCTCTCAAAACCTGTGCTCGAAAAATACTTAAGTACGGTCTCAGGCTTGCACTCAAATACCTGGCTGACTTTAAGTTTTGTCTGAGTATGATATTTCAGCGGTGCCCTCGCCTCGGGAGCGGGAGGTCGTGGGTTCGATCCCCGGCCACAACATACCAAAGACGTAAAAAAAGGGTACTGTTATAGTTCCCTTGCTTGGTGTTCAGCATATAAGGGTAGTTGCAGGACAAGTTGGCCCGGTGTCAGGATAATGTGACTGGGTGTGGTGTCATGCCACATGTCTACGGCGTGATACTGCAGTGTGGCAGCACTATATCTGTCTCAAGTAGACATCGTCTCCAAATGTCTGAAATACTGTCGGTGGGGCGTTAACCCAACAAACAACAGCGGTGCTCTTGAAAGAAAAATCTTATTCATAGATCATGCTCAAGCCTGATTTTGAGTGTGACAAAATGTTTTCAAAAACTGTCTCAAATATGAATGAGTTCGAAAATTGATATAGTTGAGCACGATAATCTAACTTAAATTTGAGTTTGACCCTGAGTATCTTCGAGAACGTGGGGCTCCAATAAACTCACTTTTAAAATTTACTAATTAATATTGTATGCAATTACAAAAATCTTTTCTATCTAAACTAATATACGTTTTGTGTAAATGATGTAAAACCTATTACAAACTCAGTCCGTTAATTTCGTAAAAGTATGGAACTGGTATAGCTCCCTTGATTGGCGTTCAGAATATGCCACATGTCTACGGCGTGATACTGCATTGTGGCAGCACTATATCTGTCTCAAGTAGACATTATCTCCAAATGTCTGAAATACTGTCGGCGGGACGTTGAACCCAACAAACAAACAAATCAATCCGTTAATTAATTGACATTATTATACTTTGAGACTAGATGCCTTTACCTACATCAGCATTATCAGCTGAAATCAAACTAAACGCGTCCGTGCGCACGAGGAACCTCGTGACACCAACCAAACTGACATTAGATTACATGGGTAAACTGATATGATATTATTGTCACGCTATTCTTTTAAAACTCGTGAAAATTGTAGTTATGAGATTATCTGTTTAACTTGCTGATATATCTTTTCCATTTTCTTAAACCAGATATGCATCGTATTCTACAAACCCACGTAGCGTAAAGTGACTGCTTTACAAGTACAAACACAGTACTATTTTATTTTGAACTAAATGCTGTTTTTGTGTCTTTTCAGAAATTATGACAAGACCAGGATTGTTTTTAATTTAATTTACACATTATTTTCCACCTACCAGTATCATTTGCATGATCATCTTGAATAACATTCGATGATATACGTACAAACTTAATGACTTTATGCATGTATGTCATGCGTTTTTTTATCTGTCTAATTAAAAACTCATCGGCATTTTGTTATCAGTTATAGGTTGTCCAAATAATTTATATAAGTTAAAACTCACCCGACCCTCACACTTCCGTTATGATTGTCATCTCTCCCGTCTGGAACCCAATCCAATCATTCTGGCAACGGGCAATACAACCTGCTTTTATACTTTTATGCTTTTCTAGTTATGAAAACAAATTAAGAACGTCATCAAACTCAGCATCACGAATCTCATTTACCGCGACAGACATCCAGGTGTTAGGACAGATTTATCTCGGTATTCTGTGACACGACTGACACAGTTGACACAGGTGATTTGGTAGTACAGTACAGTGCAGACACAGCGGTGCGTTGCCATACACCTGACTGGAATCGTGTCAACATCACGTGTTACCTGAATTATAGTTCTATTGAACAGTTCATTTATCGATTTTTACAGAAAATAAATGTAAAGTATAAGACGGAAATATAAGTATGAGCATCCATTATTAACATTTTTATTTTTTTCACTATATTGCACGTGCATAATAGAATTAAAGCGCTGAGTGCACTGAAAACCAGTGACAGAACCAAAACGTTGTTGAATCTGAATTTCAACTTTTTGTAACTTTGTTTAAAAGTGAGAAATTTTTAAGATGGTTCGATGCAAACACATTTTTATATCAAACGGAAGCCATCGGTAGCCGAACAAAAAGTTCTAGTTCTGTACAATTCTCAATATTTCTGTATTCAGATAGATTTAGACTTTTTCTGGTTCTTTTCCTTGTTGAACAAAACATAAAACCTATTTTTACAACACAAACTATTTAGAATCATATATGGGCAATACTTTTTGAAAAATAAAAGACAAATAAATACAAAATATTAGAATAGTTCATCGTCAGATCCAAGACTTAATTAATTAAAAAAAAGGTTAATTTTTTTACAGAAAAATTTTTTAAAATTTTTTTTTTTGCATTAATTTAAAATGTATCAAAATTATACACTAAATAAAGTTACTACATTAAAAACATTGACATCCAAATTTGCTGCAATTAAATTTATCTTCATGCTTTGCAGAACAACATAGCAGAAAATCAGAAATTTTAACCAGCTTTTTTGAGCAATAAATCATGGAACATAGGATATGTACTTGAAAAAGACGTGAAATATGGTTACCCGTACTTACATTTTCTAAACGTTTTGCATAATATACTCATGGATAATTGTAGCATAAGTGGCGGGATTATAACCAACGGCGCTAATATGTAAAAACATAATAACAGTCACACGCTTTGCACACTAAACATCAAAACATAGATGGCGGTCATACCTTATAACCAGTCAAAACGAGGACACTTGACCGTGTCACGAGTGGCGTCACGAACGGGATATTGGTCCGTAAGTCTACCAGTATCTCGTGTAACGCAGTGCAACAGACATAGTGGCGTGGAATTCACAGGAGGCCTGTGATAAATTGACGGGGTGTCGCTTACACACTTATGTGTTACATCTTTAAAGTAGACATTTTGCCTATATCATTGCTCGCTGTATCAAATTGCAATGGTTTGTTAGGTACCTTGACTTTGTCAAATATATTGATCTATTTTGTACATGGTAAAATAGAAAATAGAGGTGTTCATGTTAGTTTGTTGGATTTAACATCCCTCCGGCAGTTTTTCAGTCATTTGGAGAAGATGTCTACATCAGACAGATATAGTGCTGCCACACTGAAGTATCACGCCATGTGGCATGATACCACAGTCAGTCACATTATCCTGACAATGTGCCAACCAGTCCTGCAACTACCCTTATATGCTGAGCGCCAAGCAAGGGAGCTATAACAGTACCACTTTTTACGACTTTGGTATGTCGTGGCCAAGGATCGAACCCACGACCTCTCGAGACGGACGCTCTAACCACTCGACCACCGGGGACGGTACGCTTTGATAGAGAATCAGTCACATAAATATACTGATTTGAAAAAAGGAAATATGTTTCTTTGTACACTGCCCAGGTAGGAACACATCTTTCTGAGCGACTAATTCGTTTTAAACTGTGTTGTGTTGTTGTTTATGATGATAGTTAAATATCATTTCTTGTTCTGAGGTGAAGGTCACAAAGTTACATACTTTCCAGAGTACGATTTTCGGTCACATTTACTGTCGTGGATATGGTTTCTGATGTAGATTTATGCTCAAGAAAACAAGGATCTACAAAACAAACTATTTTTGTCATGGGTCAAAATGTCTCGGATTAATTTTAAGCCATCCACAAATTCAACGAAAATGAATATTTCACGAATATCAATGAATAACAAGCATTTTCCGAATAATAAATACGTCAGTAACTGTCGTATAAAAGGGCCGGACCGAGCTTGTATCAAATGAAGCGTCAATTGATTCTAGGTGGTTTCCGTGCGGAACTCAGTTGTTGGAAGAATAAAAAAGCCGTTATATCGGAAGTGTAAATAAAGATCAACAGTTACACTAGTAGATATACGTATGAATTATCTTATATCTTTAAAACTGTATGAAGTAGAGTGTGATATTTAGTAACTGTTTGTTGTCTTGTCCAGAATATCCCGGTGAATGGTGCCGTTATCGTCGTATCCGAGGAGATCCGAAAGTCTCGACAATTCTCCATTACACATGGCGGTATCCTGGATACACGGGACATCGTCGGTATCAGGAAAGGTAAGTAGTACGATGCTGATTGTAGGGAAAAGCTTGATGCATATGAAAATGTTTATATAAAAAGAAATCTTAACTAAAAGTCTAATTTGGGTCAATGTCAAAAATGAAGAATTTAAATATTATTTTGAAGGCTTCATGTCAAATTTGCAGGGACATGAAGACAATTTTAGCTCTAAGTTTGTATCAGATTTCGATAGAGAGCGATAAATTACCTATATTCGATTGTTCAGACCAAACCATTAGTGAAGCGGAAATAGTCATTAGTAAACCTGGAAATAATAAAGCATGCCTGTTCGACAATGTGCTTTATGAATACAGGATAGTATTTCAAATAGAACATTCCCGTGGACCTTTTATTTCTATCCATAAGAAAGGAGATCAGTCTGTATGTCATTTAAATCTAAACCTTAGAAATGTGTGTGTGTGTGTGTGTGTGTGAGAGAGAGAAGAGAGAGAGAGAGAGAGAGAGAGAAACACGTATATATACATGCTATCGCATCGGATGCAAATGTCAATGTATTTT
>CM037795.1:23509033-23559033 GCA_021229015.1 Solen grandis | reverse complement strand
TTTGCTAACAACAGTGTATAGTCACCCATTTAATTTTATAAGTTGATTGTAGGTTATGTAATATCTAGTTTACAAACGCTGCTATTTACTATTTCTCTTCTTCGAGCATTTGTGAAAAGTGCTTTAACATGTATAGTTGGATAGTTTTTCATGCAGCTTGTTGCTTATGAAGATGTATCAATACGCAAACTATGACTGTAAACATAATGTCTGTTGTATTAAAATCCTCATATAATTTTATTGTTCTGATTACAACAATATGCAAGTCATTTCCTTTTGTAAATTTTATTAAAAGTTTCATTTTACTAGTATTTACTTCATCAGATGTTAGTATTGTTATAATCCTACAACCTTTAATATCCCTAGTGACATACAGAGTCGAATCCAGGAGTTCGGGTTAGGGGGGCGTAATTTTTAAGTGTAGGCAGTAACAATGCAATCGGCTTGCCGCTTTGCCAGGGCCGTGATAAAGGTGTAGTTCCGGTTGGACTAGGCATCTTGGGGAATTCCTGTGCGATTTTTTTTTTTCAATTCAACGCTGCAAATTAGTGCAAAACTAGTGTAAAACTACTACGTGCGCACGTAATAACTACTACGCGCGCTCGTGATGCAAAAAATATCTTCCTTGTCACCTTTATGCCACCGTAGTTTTTCGTGTGTATATGAAACATGTTTTTGATGATAAGCCTTTTTCAATGGGAAAAATATTTTTGGCTAAACTGATGAAATAGATTAACCACCCGCTCTTGCATGAACCATTATTGGAGGAGCGCACGTGCTAGCTATTTATATTATTCTCTTTAAAATAAAGGGGGAGCGATCTTAAAAAAAACCCCTGCCGAACCCCAGCCTCCCCAAAAATAAATTACCGAATTTTGTTCATCAGATACAACACAAAAATACTTATACATAATATGAAATTGATTTTATCGTATTTTTGTTCATTAATGATAAATTGTTTGAAATAATTTAATAATTCCAGGTGCATCTTTCAAGACCGTCTGTTTACGTCCGTTATTAATGTATGGAGAACTTGACAGCACATACATTTCATATGCTATAAAACTTGCGGCCAAATGCGGTGGAACATTCTATCAAGTCAACTGCGGAAGCACGAAACATCAATCTGCTTACGTAGGCAACGTCGCATGGGCTTTCGTGTGTGCCGAAAAGACGCTTTTCGAGGAATGGAAAACGTCATCTTTGGTGCAAAAACCTGACGACCAAAACACTGCAGCAGAAGACAACAGACGACAAGATATTATAAAGAGATTACAGAAAATCTACCTGGATACAGACAATATACAGAAGGAGAAAGATATTCTGAGTTCCTGGTCCAGCTTGAAGCCGACACCGTGTGCTACATCTGTTTCCGGTAGAGCATTTTTCGCGGCAGACGACACTCCTAAGCAAAACATGTTTTCTTTTCAAAAACCCTACGTTGTTGCGGCTGGTTTTCGGCAGTCAGGTTTTGATGTACCTCATTGTCTTGTGATGGCTTTTATATATGCTATTTACTTTGTGCTGACGTTCCTGAATTCGTGCTTTGGCCTCAACCTTAACTGTTCAACGGGCATAGCAAATATACGATATATACCACGGACATATCATTTCAATGATCAGTCAACACGCAAGTTGCTAAATTATAAGCCCTTGTATAGTTCTACAGAATCAATGAGACGGTCCATTGAGTATTATCGTTCCCTAGGAAAATAGTGAAGTTAGTGTTATTAATTGTAGTATGATGTTTAATGGGAAAATATGTTGATAATTGATTTTGTGACTTTTTTTTCAGAAAAGATCGATCAGTTTTGTTTTACATGTGTACACAACTGAACATGTATTTTTTACAATATCCATACATATCCTATACACACATATATATATATATATGCGGGTATACATGTGTCAGAAGATAGTTATTAACTAACGAGTGCTATTACTTGGAACTTATGTAAATACTTGGGTGACATTCAACTTAACTATTCGGAAGAAGATAGATGTGCCTAGTAGACAAAGATATTGAAAGCAATATATAGTTATTAGGAGAAGATATGATTAGGAATGAAGATATAGGTAGGCTTTCAAGAGTTACTGCCCTTGTTGTTCGAAAGATACTGACATATAAGGAATATAGTATAGTACTCGAGGATAATCTTGTTTATTACAGCTATCGATAGAACATTCGTAGCAGGGCGAGGTTTAATTTTGGTTATCACAGCGGAAGCATTATTTTATGATGACGACGATTGGTAAAGAGGAAACCGACGTGAAATCGCGTGCAGAACATAAAATAAGAAAACAAAACTCTTTGGAAAACGGCGTTCACAAAGGCAAAAAATAAACTGTTAAATGCATTGGACAGTGATAAATGATATGTAGAAAAAAGGAATATATGTGTTTTACAGACGAACTTTGATATTATACAAGATGAACTAGCGAGAATTTTGTTATGTTTTGTTTTACTATCAAGTTGTGGATTATGATGGAGTATGGAGGATTTCCGAGGAAATGGATATCATGGATAGCGAATATAGTGATTTTCATAAACGTGTACAGAATATGTCCAAAGATGCTGCGGATTATTCGCCAAAAAAAGTAAGTGTTGGTAGGGGCCTTTGGAAACAAACGAAACATGTAACAATACCAACATTTACGGGGGATAAACAAAATATGAGTCAAGGAAGGATGCATTCATGTTATGTATAGATTGTGCCCCGGTCACCCCGGAGTATAAACTTTTGCAGTTAAGACAGAATCTTAAAGGTGAAGCTCTAAAATGCATTGAAAATTTGGGACATTCCAAGGGAGCTTATAAGGCAGCAAAATCTGGGTTTGAGAGGAAGTATGGGGTAAGAAAAGACAATTGTAATTGTTCATTGAAGAACTTAAGACATTTCCAGTGATTAAAGAGGAGAAAGTACGAAATCTGGAAAAGTTTGTTGATATTCTTGACATTGCAGTTATTAACTTGGCTGAAGCAGGTCGTGATGCTGAGGTTGGAGATGTAGCAGTGTATCTACGATTGCAGAAAACAATGCCTGTTGAAATGTTAATTAGATACCATAGGTTGATAAATGAAAATTAAGAAAATGAATCTGTAAATAAGCTAAGAGACTGGATAATAAAAGAATCACAGTATAAAACAAATGCAATGGAAACTGTACAAGGAATCCATGGATATCAAAGTTCAAATAAAAGGAAAGAAAATACATGTTTCAAACAATATGCCAAAAAGACTGATAGAGCATGTAAAATGTGTAAGGGGCCACATGGCATCTGTCAATGTGTATGAGCATACCTGTACATGAAAGATGAAAAAGCAGAGATTTTGTCGCTGTGCTTTAGGTTTTTAAGGGAACAACATATTGGTGGTAATTGCCGGGTTTGCTGCATATGTAGAATAAATAACTGCACTAAAATGCATCATAGGTTGCTTTATAAAAATGAGTATCAGCATGAGATTCCTAAACGGACAGTAAAGCGTGATGATCTCAGACAAGAGCAGAGGCATACTCACACAAGTTCAGACAAAACTTACACAGTACCTGTTATAACCTCTCATGGTGCTAAAAGTGTCCTGGTTGTTAATGCACTCTTGGATGATTGAAGTATTCAGACGAACAGAAGTGAAATAGCAGAACTTGGATATCCATTATGTAAAACACTATTGTAATGATTTCAGACTGATTTGAAAACAGGTATAAGAATAAACTATCATGGATTATGAAACAAATCAGAGTACGAAAATTTTGGCAAAATACGATTGTTGATATTTTCTCTCTCATTCTTACAATATGTACCTACTTTTAAACTGTCGCTCAGAGCGTCAACATGTCGCCCTTTTTGCTTAAAGTTTAATTGTTGACATTTTTACACATACAATACGTGCTGGCTGAAGCAGTTTATACATTGACACTGTCCTGTACAAAACGAACTTGTACGTTATTCTTTTACGCATGTATTTAAATCTTTTTAAAAATTTTAAGGACTTGCAATATTTCAGGAAACGGACTTGAAAGGCAATTAAAACGACAATGTGATATTTATTAGTAATGTCAGTATTAAATACCATGTTATTTAACTTTATTTGCTGGAGGAATTGTATTCACATGTAATTTCTGCAATCAATACAATGACATTGAGCTGTCATTTTTCATCAATATATTATTTTACAAACAAGAACTCTGGAAAAGACTCGTGATCTTTTTTTATAATTGTTTGTTCACTATGTATTATATGATATAACGTTAGGACCAAAAGTAGCTGCAATACAACTTATATGTTTTGATCTAACATGAATTACAGCTAAGTTTTTGTGCCGGCAGTATTAGGGGCATAAGTACAAACAAAAGAAGTAATGATCTGGAATAAGTATTTCATTTATTTCCAATAGAAAGAAAATGTAATGTATCCGAATGTCTATTTCTAGTAAATATAAATATACAATTTCTTTATATTTTTGTAGCTTAAGTCAGAGTTGCAACTGTAATACAGATGCCAAGTAACATTGGCGTCCATCCTGTTATGGCGTGGTCGTAGGTTCCATCACTTGCCGCGACATTCGAAAGTCATTTAAATGACATAAATATGTATCACTCGTGCATAGCGATAAGCTCAAAAAGAGTTCGAGGACTGACCTGCTTTAGCTTATTAAAGTTATATATGCATATGGAAAGTCAAGACAATGTACAAATTATAAAACAAAAATGTTCTTTTGAACACCTGTGTCACCTGCTGAAGCGTGACGGGAAAAGTGTGACGGACAGACGACGGAAAAGTAATCCCTTTATGTCACCTCTGCTTACAGTAGGTGACAAAAATATTCTTTTGTATTCAACTGATTCTGAATGCTAACCATTAAACTGTTTATCTTATTTATCTAAATATCATGTTTTACACAACTACAGTTGAAAAATCAGACTCATAATCAACACTACCTGTCAGATCTGAAACACATAGTGAAAACTCATTAGATTATTTATAGTGTCAAAGGCATGCGCAGCTTTCGTTCAAAGTACGGAAGAAGTTAGCCCCCCTGAACACGAGAAAGTCGACCCTGAGCAGTTGCAAGGATTGAAACATTGGCCATCGTACAAACTTCAGAAGTCTACCAGTTTTAATACTAGTAATGAATCGGTCACATTTACAAATTATACCAACTTGAAAAGTAACAAACTACGCTGCCCAATCACCATGGATACCATGTTCTAGATCTGACATATGTTTTCTTCCTGACTCAGTTTCAGATTGAACAATCACCTTCTGACACGCATGTCACATAGAGTATATATAGGAAAACAGTAAAATATATGAATTTTCATCAGTTTCAACAGTACAAAAACACCATTATTTTCAATAGTATCAAATTTTACAAGATATTGAAGTAAACCTCAGACTTTCAGCGTTTTTAAAGGTTTTATATTAAAATATTTTGAAATCTTCTTGCTTCTATTTCTATTTTAAAACATACATAAAACAGTTTTTACTCGTATTCGGCCGGCAAACTCATCCAGTGCGTCTCAAGGCGGCAAATGGAGGTATTCCTCTATTTAATTAATGTCCTGTTTCCGTGTTTTTTTATTATTTCTATTTATTTGTTCTTCACGCTTTAACATATCAGATATAATTTTTAATTAAAAAATGTTGAAATTGGGTATTTTTCTATAGTTTGAATTCAGGATTGTTAAAATTTATTATCTCGTCTCTATGCTTGAATCGTAAAAATTTTCTTTTTTTTAAAAACCCCTTTCAATTTAAAAATGGTATTATTTGCAAATATGTGTTATAAACCTTATAAAATATGTAGTAGAAAACTTGCTAATTTATATATCAATTGTTAATGATTGAAAAGTAACGATTTCCACAAGGTTTTTTCGTTGATTTTTTTTTCAAAATGTATTATTGACATTTCATAGGTAATTGGTCATTATTGTCGGTATCAATTTTCTTTATTAGTTTGAATGTTTGCTAAACTGATTGAATCAGATATTCTATAAATAATATAAGTGTCATTATTGAAATAATTACGTTCATGTGACAAAATTTCTGGGCTTATAGAATGAATTTGCCAAATAAATCATATCTTATTTCTTACCCAATATACATTAGGTGGCGTTTTAATAATGTATAATTTACTTTCATTACTATAGATATATTTGGTAGCTTCTTGGCAACACGTTGTTTGATCTGGGTCTGATCTGTTTGCAAACACGTTCCCTCCCAAATCCTATTTGAGGTGAAGGGTTAATCCCATCCCAGCGGTTTATGACGGGAATGTACGTAATCTCATCTACAGTTTGGCAACTGCAGGCGAGACAATATAACACCCAGAATGCCACATGATCAAATACTCTGCATTATTAAAAAAATATGTAGGATGTATATTTATTGTAAATTCATTATCATTATAACAACAATAATAATAAAAAGAACTTGAATTAATTGTTGAAGGTGCATTGATAAGGATAAGCGTTGAAGATATTCTTCTTATCACGAAATGATAATGAAAACCACAAACCATAAACAAAAACAACTTCGGCCATATACAATTATTTAACTTGGGACTAAATAAAGTATATCTGTCTATATATATATTGAAACACAGGAAGACAAGTAATGTTGACAATGCTAGCATTTAACTGCAGATAAACTTTCATGATGATTTCAGAAGCTTTGTTTTCTGATAAAAATGTCGAATGCAATATGAAAATATAAACTATGACTTAAAACTAAACGAAACTCCGTATTCATTAGAACTAGAATGACTTATATTTCCAAATAAAATATGATATTACACCCACAGCTTTTTTTAAATAGAAAATACAATAAATGCACACGGAGATATTCAAAGTGGAAAAATAATATATAGCCGGTGATGACCGTTTTCCAACACATCAAGATTATGCAAATACAATTTTTAGCAAAGATCTAATGATCAACATACATCTGTTTTGTAATGTTTAAAAATGACCTTCATAGGTGACCCACCCCAACCAGTGTTAGATAAGAGAAGAATATCACCCCGCTGAGAGGTCACAGTGGGGACCCTAATAAAAAAAGGGTGCTCAATGTCACATTGCCAATATGTAGATAGATTAGTCTTAGGTACATTTGAATCAGGGTCTCTTTAATACTAAATACAGAGACCCTGTTTGAATGCACCGATGAAAAAAATATTTATCACACACAATAGGGATGTTGATAATAGGAAATCTCTTTTATTATTTGTTGTCTTAGTAAAACCTTTCAATTGATGCCATGCATCCTAATAAAACACAATAATAGTAAGTTCAAAATTATGGTGACTCAATGTCTCATCTTTACAATGTCCCAAATCGTTTTAATCAGCTGAACTTTATTACGCTAATTTCATTAATGCAAGTTTATTTATTTCCAAACTCATGTCACATAACAGAATGAGAATACAAAATACAATAGCACTATGTATTAATAAAAAACATATGAAATATACTGATTATATTATTTTGTCCATTACGCAGCGAACAATTATAGATACCGCCTACTTTTTAATATACGAAATGAAGTTAAAGACAACTAAAATAATCTTCGAAAAATAACTAACATCGATATTAGGGCCGGATCCAGAAATATTCAACTAGGGGATGGGGGCACACATGTCAACATTGGGGGATCCGGGGCTATGCTCCCCCGGGAAAAAAATGTTTCTAGTGTAGAAGAGATGCATTCTGAAGGGTATCTGGGGAGAAAAATTGAGTTTTTTTATGGTACACATCCATAGATATGTAAAATTACTATCAAATGCTATGAAACTTGGGTTTGTGGGTCTGATTTCCTGTAGTTTTCATACTTTTTCTTACTATTCTACCTGTTGGTCATTATATCTACATGGGTAAAAGTTTGAAGTTTGAAAAAAACATGAAATTTTAGCATTTTTACATGTAGTTTATAGAATTAGAAGTCATTTGGCAATCTGAAAATCCTGAAATTCAGGAAAATTCCTGAAAACTTTTCCCATTTATCTGTATCATGCAGATCAGGTTTAGAAAGAAAAAAATGTTTTATTTTGTAATTTGTATAGGTATTTACGGGATAAATTATGCTAAATTTAATAACAAAAATTGTGCCTGGTATATTGAACTAAATAAACCAAAACCACTCGGTAAAAGTCTTTTTAATTTGGCAAGATCAACCAAAATAGGTCTACTTCATAGAAAATTCGGGTAAACTTTAAAATATGTATCTCAGTTGTGTAGATTTTAGCGATAAGGCCTATTTTGAATATCAAAAACAAAATAAAAATAAAATAAAAAGCATTTGACCAGTGCATAAAATGTGTTTGGTATGGTAAGAATTTATAACATGTACATATTTCAAGCATTTTTAGTTGAAACAATCAGAGTTTGTTTGCCGAATGCTATTATTTGTTTATAACCAATAGCAAAATGTGTCTGGTAAAGAGGATATGACATAATATTTATTATTTTTATCTAAAAGTGATACCTTTGGATTAAAAAAAAAGAAAAAAAGAAATGAAAAGGGACGGTAAAATACTGTTAAGATTTTGCATAGAGGTGTGCGTATAGGCATACAACACAATAATATTGCTTGTTATATTGCTTGGGTAATTTTCTTACTTTAGCCTATATCTGTGCCAAGTCGTGTTATTTACCACACATCCGTGTTTTATATGCGGTGTTACCTACAATCTTTTATGCTGCACGCTACAAGGCTAGCCTGGGAGTTCGAATCTAGCTAGAGAACTTAGTAATATCAGAATTTCATTTCAATATACCTATAAAATGAAGAAAAAAAAAACTGAAAAAGGAAAGAAAATATCATAATTGATAAGGTTATTATTTTCTTGACACAACGCAGTATGAAGTATTACATTTATAATTGTGTGTCCTATTTAAAATCAACAACAACAACAACTTTATTGGTTTATATTCTTATTAGATTTAAAATGCATTGATTTAACTACACTTTTCATTTGTTATTTCAAAGTTGCTTTTTTTTTCCATTTAAACAGATACTCAAGTAAATCTTTTAAAAAATGAAGGAAAGAGAGTACGACAATGTGCTTATTGTACTTTTATTAAAGAAAATGTGTCAAGATTTGTCTTTAATACAAAATAATACATACCCGTTAATTAAACATTAAAACAACCTGTTGGGCTTTAAAATACATATGTGGCATTCAGGCGCTTGTTATATACACAGTATAAAGCTGAAAGCGTCTGACTAATTTGGATTAAAGGCAGACACAGTCACTTGTCCTCTGTGCCCTCCCCCCGGTGAATCCGGACCTGGATATGCTTGACTACGTTCGGTCAATCCCGCTGAGACCAACAGCAATTAGATACCCGTCCACTAATAAAGATTTTTTTGCTGACATGGTGTCAAGGGAAGAAACTCTAATTTTTCACAGAGAGAGTTTCAGGAAGGGAAGTAACACGCGTGTTTGATAGTAATTTTTGCGCTTGGTCTAGAGAGATAATAAAGTAAGATATTACAAACATCATTCGGTCGAAAGAGACACCTAAATACAATACAGGAGGAAACGTTCAAAATGAATAGTCGATTATAATCGAATGCTGCCATTTTCTTTAAGTAAGCATATATTATTGGTTGTCTAGTTCACTAGCAATTGTTGTCGAGGAAGCTGATATCAATATAAATAGTTTCATTCGTATATATTTCATAGTTTTATATAACATTTTAATCGCATCACTCTATTTTTTAATCTTTTTTTAGCGTATTTATTTATCAGAAAACAACAACAACAACAAAATAACAACAACGGCAACACACACACGCATAATCAACAAAAATATGATAAAGGAGTACTATCATATTTATTCAAAAAGATATGAAACTAGACTGTGTCTCTAGGCCTATTAACAGTTTAGTATTCAATTTCCTAATTTCTTATTAAAGAGGAAGTTGTTTGCTTCAAAATGAGTAATCGAATATATATTCAAATACAACCATTATTCTAATTTATTACAAAATGTATAGATCTGAGTGATAGACATGGAGTATTATGAGAACATTATCCCTTGTTACATCCCTTATTCTTTTAGTATGGTAAAGGAGCATGTAATTTTTAATATTTCAATGCATGTACATTTTTATTTTGTTTTGTATATTGTTGAACATCATAAATAATTTCCTTTTTTAACTTAGTCAATCAAAGTGTTCAAAGAGAATTTAAAACGACCGTTCTAGTTCCCAAATATCTGGCTTTTTAGACAACCAAACCTTACCTACTGAAACCTTGGAGCATAAGAGTTTTAGGATAAATTTATGACCTTTGATTAATAAATTATCTAGGTTTAACCAATTTAGTGTTGCTGTTTTACTGAATGATATCTATCTTGGTAAATTACCGCGTACTATAGACCTTTCTTAAGAAACCAGAATTTTTTGCTAAACATATATGCATTTGAAATAATACAGTCATATTCAAAACAATACATAAGATATTAGAACTATATGAAGATGTGGATGCAAGTAAAGGAGTGTGGCTTATGTATATGTACATTGTAATCCAGAAAAATAAATTACAATTTTAATCTACCAAACATCAACACCAAATACGATACATTATACAAAATATATTAAAAAAAAGGAGACGTATAGGTTAAGCGATAGATGATTATTTCTGACGAATATTTCTCAAGATTTTTTTCAGTATGATGCCGTATTCAATCATATCTTTTCTAAAATCCTCTTCCTCGTCGGAATTCTTCGGGGTCGTCCTTAATTTCACACTTGAAATAACCTGCAACAGATTTTAACACTTGCCGCGTGACTACTTGACAGATAGCGTAATAGTATGATGCTTTTTTTTGTTGTTGTTGCTTTTTTACGCCCCTATATGGGTATCCCCGTTTATTATTCCCGTAACAGGTCAACAGGAGTCGGGGGACCATCTCCAGTTGACCTTAAAACATACAGAGTGTTTCATGTTCAAGATTCTTTACATTTTCATTTTACTTTTATTTTAAATACATCAAAAAATCATATAAGAATTTAACAGAAATATCCATTTATTATTTACTTTGTTCCTAATTATTAAGTCACTGAATAATAAAAATTCATAATTTTGATAAACCAAGAATATCAAAATGTTTTCTCAAAATTTTTACTTAAAAGGGTAAGCTTTATATATGCAAAATGTAAACATCGAAATATAACGTTGAAATAGAAGTACTGTTCAATGAAAACTGATATCCAGACACTACATATTTCATTGAACGAAGAATAACATTAATACATGTACCAATTCTATTACAAAATGTTAAAAAATAATCTCAAACAGCATTTGTAGCTGGACACTCGATAAAAATCTGAGAATAAGATAAGCTTAGTTCTTTGGACGGAAATATTTTATCAATTTTTATCAATTTATATTTGAATTCTTACAATCTTACACAATTCTTACACATCAATCCAGTTTTTCGTTAAAATACCTTTCCCAATATGCATGAATAATTGGTATTGTTGATTTGCGTTTAATAAGTATCTGATAGATATCTTCGTTAGAAATTTCAGATATATTTTTATTCTCTATAAAGGTTTTTAAGGCCGTTTTTACCTGCGTGTGAATTGATGAGGATGATGCAATTTCCCATAGCCAACTTTTCGGTATCGATCGTTTTAATAACTTGCACTTCGAAATCCAATTTCTTTTATCAATCAACTCCTTATAAATTTTACTACCACTCATTTTCCCATTCTACAATGTCATCAACTTTCTTTATATGTAATGAATCTGTTACCCCATAAAATTTGATTTCGTATGTCTGCAAAAAAGCGTGATGTATGTTTTTTACTATTCTTTATCTATAACAATTTACATAAAATATCTTTGTAGAAAGCTGGTAAAAAGAAAGTTTCAACATTTTTCCAGCATGCAATATCCATGTATAATTGAGAAAGTTTTGTCCAAATTTATCAAAGAAATATGGAGGTATTATTTTCCAACTTTGATTGTCTTTACTCAAAAGGCGTTTTACCCATTTGTATTTTAATGATATGATGTAAGATACAAGGTCGATCATGTTTAAACCGCGGGCAATTTTATCGGAAATGAATGTAGTTCTCTTTAGTTTCTCTCTTTTACCACTCCAATGAACTATTCTGTTCTTGTATGACATTTTTCGAAACTATTGAGAAATGAAATAATTAAGTAAATTTAAAAGTGCCTTAATTATTTGAATGTTCCTCCAAAAAGTTAATTTCCGTTTTGACCAGTTTTGTATTAAACGCTTACATTTTGGCATTTTCTCATCCCAATTTAACTGTTCGCATTAAGATTTAGTAAGATGTTAACACTTGCCGCAAGACTACATGACAGGTAACGATATAGTAAGAACGTAGGTTTCTGTTAAACCTCGTTTGGGGCAATTTCTTTAAAACATCCATACATCTTAAAAATAACACATTTGATTAGTAGCTTTTTAAATTAAAAAGGGGCTAAAGAGAAAAACTAAATATAAAGGAAACACAGAAAAAGGAAAGAGATGTGATAAGTGATACAGACATTTGTAGATATATGGAAGTTAAAAGAAATTAAAAATGACAAGAAGAAGAAGAAACTGTCTAGAAAGAAGTTAACACACGGTTAGAAGGGTACGCACCTTTCCCTGTGTGGACACATAAACGTTACCCAAGGTAATGGCGCCTCCATACACAAAGCCGCAAGAGTGAAGATCACCAATAGCAACAGCCAACTGCCAAGTCACAACTAAGACCTCCTGGACAAGTCATTGAAGTAGACAATAAAACGCTTCAATATTTTTTTTAAAACCTATCTTTGCTTGCTATTCAATAAAAACAATCACCTTTTCACTTCATACATTACTTCATTTTCAGATAAGAACAGAAAAAACGACATACATTTTAAAAAGTGTAAGATATGAAGGCTTACAATGTACTATTTAAATATTCCCTTTTCGTAATGTACAATGTACATAGCTCTCAAATGGCACACTACCTTGATGGAGAATGGTCGTTTGGAGCCAACAAGTACCTCTAACGACGTCAACTCCGAACCGGGAGGGTCGTAATTACTGAACAGAAGTACTCGACTATTGAACATGCCCGAGGTTGTGCCAGTCTTCACTAATATAAAAATAAATTTTATGAAATGGTGATATTTCGAAAATAAAGTTTAAAGAAGAGGTTATTAATTTCAATAAATCTCTTACATGTGGAGGTTTTGAAATATTCTCTCCCTAGCGGGAATTAAAATATAAATCGTCGTGTTCTTAGTAAAAGGAACACTGCCATTTGTCACTTATTCAGTAGAAAATTTGGCAATATAGCTTTGTACACACATTCTATGTCTATTTATTTATTCAAAATACAAAAACAACAATTTAGATATTATGACTTGAAAAAAGAAGTATGAAAGTAATGGCATTGATAAAAAATAAACATCGAGAGATTGACAAACATATATACAGTTTCGTATGTTTAACATTCAGATCAAAAGCATACATACGACTGGTGCTTCGAATTGATTTCCTTGATTTTTGCCGAGACTGAAATAATCATAAATAATCGATTTATTATTTTTATAGGAATTATTTCTAGGATGCAACAATAATGGATGCAGATTACAAATTGGAAAAAAACTATCCCTGAAATACGGAATTTAATCTAAATGTTTTATTGTTTAAGTTGTTTATGTTTAAAGAAACTGTTCATGCTGTATGAAATAATTTGTCAAAATTACAACTGTTTGGTTCTTTACCTGTTTAGTATCAATTACCTTTTGTTTTAAATTAGCCCCGAGCGTGTAGATGAACGGATTCAGGGCCGAGTTTATAGGCAATACAAATACAGCTATCCATGCATATACTTCACCAGAAATGACGTATCCATTTAGTGCCAATATTCCTGAAAAATGCAAAACCATATGGAAACCATGGCAAAAGAAAGAAATATGTATTAATATGTATGTTGTTTTTTTCCTTTTTATTTTGATGAGATAATAATAATCAACTTGTAAACATGTGGTTTCATATGTACGAGTTTTAATAACGTCTAATTCCCCTTGAGAAAATACTGTTGCGCTGTCATATTCATTTTGTAATTTGTTGGCCAATTATTTACATGTTAAAATATACTTATATGTACTTATTTTAAACTCATAAACTTTGTTACTACGTGCACCCACATTAATACATAAAAATATTTCTTTTAATTTGTGTTATGTGTATAATTTGTATTTAGAATTAAGTTTACCCATTAGGCCAATTGGAAACCAGCAAAGGAAGTCTGTCAGGGCAACCAGGAACAGGTTTCGCGCAATCGCGATGTCATTTCTTCGACCACTTGATGCAACCTTCCCCCTACTAGCCTTTATCTCCCGGTAAATCAGAATTTGCGCCATTGCAATAAACACAAAAGCCAAGAAATTGAAAACAATGTAAACGGCAATACCATATTCCCATCCTGAAGGTTTGTCTCTTGTAAGAGGTAAAGCCAAACAAACAGCTGATCGTGAATAAAATTTATCATTGAAGTAGCCTTTGTCTGCAAATGGAATCAAAGCCATACAAAAAACAACTAACCAAGACGTCAAGCAAATCCCAATTGCATGTTTTTGATTAATACGTACATTTCCAAAAGGGAATTTGACGACCAGAAGCCGGTCTAAAGTTATGAAGCTGAGAAAAATCACAGATCCTTCACTCCCAACAGTTGACAAAACTCCAGCAAATTGGCAAAAAATACCATTTCGCCACTCATAATCACTCCAAATATACCGACCCCGATAAACTGTATCAGCAATAGCAATTGTAATTAAGTAAACACCCATCAAGAAATCAGCAATGCTTAAATTTGTAATGAGTATGCCATTTGTGCGTTTGAGTGCTTCTTTGTCGAAGAAGAACCGCAAGCAAAGAACCAAAACATTGCCCAAAAGTGCTGACAAACCAATTATCCACAGGAATGCTCTTAGAATTTCGTTTCTCATAAGGTCGTCACAGGATGAAAATTCGTCTTCAGGAGGCAAGCAGTTTTCCTTTAGTACTGACTCTGGTCGAATGCAGCACATCGAAAAGGAATCTGTGTATAGGAACTCCAACTTTGTGAGGCCATTGAAAACTTCCCCATTGAAACCAGTTATGCTATTTTGCCTCATGTCTAATGTTTCTAACGTGTCTAAATTTGAAAATACTACATTATCTATCGTAACAATTTTACAATGACTAACATTCATTGAAACAAGACTTTCGAGACCGCTAAATAAATCGCCAATCAAAACGTTGATAAAAGACTTTGAAATATCTAGTGCTGGAAGAGAACGTAGTCCAACGAATGCATTTACTTCAATGAATCTCAATGGATTACCGGTTAGAAAAAGGTTTCGTAACCTCACAACCCGATGAATGTATTTTCTTTGAATTCCTCAATTCTATTGTTACTTAAATCAAGGACAAGTAAATTAGACATATGAGTGAACTGTCCTGGAAACAAATGCTCGACACCAGAAAATGATATATTTAAAATAGTTAAGAGATGTGAAATAATCAAACGTATGTTCAGACAGCTGAATATTTTGCTGTGTAATCTCTAAAACTTTAAGGCCGTTTTTGAATGATGGGCTTATGTCACTGAAATTCAGCACTCCGGTTATATTGTTTGCTAAGCAGGTCATGGTGTCTCCAGATTTACATTCACATCCTATCATACATTCAACGTTCTGTAACAATTCATCATCACCATCAGGACATTGTTTGACGCCATCATTAAGATGTTCAAGTTCAATACAAACGTTCGATTTGCGACATTTGTATGTTCCTAAACAGTGGTGGCTTTCTGAAACAACAAAATATTCTAACTTATGAAGTTTTTTTTAAATAAAATTTTACTTTTAATGAAAATATAATAATAATGGTACAACACATTTTGTTATGTTCATGTGTTGACACCTCGCACATTATTGATTTTGAAAGAATGTGTATGAGAACAAGTTTACATAAAGTATCCCAGATTAATTTTTTAAATATGTCATTGAAAAACCAGCTTTTTTATTTTAGTTTCCATTATTTAAAATGACTTAAACTAAATAGTCTACTATCAGATTAATATTAATGTCATCATTGCTGTTTCTTATTTAACATTTTCATATATTTGCATTTCCTGGTGTATTACGGTGCTAATGAAAATGACATCATTTGACACCCAATTAAATTATATTATTAAACATTATTAAACTGTATTTTTCAATTGAAACTTACCACAAGCGCTCTCGTCTTCCCCGTTAGGACAGTGTTTTACTCCGTCACAAATCAGTCGCAGTGGGATACAGAAACCGTGTTCGCTGCCACAACGCTGAAGAGTTTTGGGACACACAAATTCGCCTGAAAATAAACAATATACAATACAGTTAAGATATTTGTTCTTTTACACTGAAAAAATTAATATATAACGCAACAGATTCTTACACATAAATTAATGCATAATATTACTAGAACATGAGAGCAGATGCATTTTTACACGATAGAGTACGTTTCCATAGCGGAGAGCAAAACCATATTTTCCAGTACGGAAGTCCTCTAAAGATATATGCGAACTCTAACAACCCATGAAAAAGTGTTTTTTCCCCTCGACCTGTAACAAGTAAATTTCCCCTTAATGCAGCGCTAACTAAGTTTATAGAAGTTTATCAATATAAAAAATAACATACCACATTGTTCTAAATGTGACAGGTCTCGACATCCTTCGATCTCACCATACACATCAAAGTCCAAGATACATCGCACTCTACTGGAAACGACCATCCCGTTCTTGCACACAATCTGGTCGGCGACTTCCCCGTCGAAAACTATAAATAATGAAATATAACAACATGCATTAGCTAAGACTGTTTCTTTGTATTTTACTGCTGACTTTGTACATAAATCGTTCTTTCGTTGAAAATAAGGCAAACTCTTTAAACGTACACGCTGCTGAAAATAAGTGATCCAGATGTTTTATAAGAACGACGTTACTCTGACTGTGCTTCAAATTAATTATTCAAAAGCATATAACATATCTGCTAACAATCTGAAAGAATAACAATAAATAAAAGGATAACTTAACCTTCTTCGCATATCAAAGGTCCTATTGTGACTTCAATTTTCGGTTTGAAGTTAGTACCCACGTTCTCTGACCCAATATGATGAATTGGAAGGAAGTCTTTTATTTGTGATGAATCCTTGGTCCATCCTCACTTCGTTATCGTCTGAACCATACCATTGTTTGTTTGAGGAAATATGACAGTTACACCTAGAAACAAAATTATGTTCTTAAAATATAAAAATAGCAATCTGTTTAGCTCTAATTACTACGTATGTCACCTATTAGCAATGGTTTAGTATGGTTTAGATACAATTCATGACTGTTATTTTAAATCTTTGAATTCTTTGCAACAAAACAAAAGCAAAGATCATTAATTTTAGTTACAAAATTTCAGTACGTTTACATTCTAAAAAAAGCCGAGGTTAGTTTAATCTCAATTTAAAAATCCCAATAAACCATCCCCTACAGAGGATAAGTTACTATCTTAGCTGACTTATGCTTAGTCCGAATATTAAGCCATACTGCTTCTGGTGGAATTATGGCTCGCAATATCCCGTGTTTTTAAGGAAAGATTCGGAGGTTTTGTTGTTGCATGATTTTGGGATAAATGTGTTTTATTTTTTTGTCACTTAATTGCATTTTTTTTTCTAGAAATATAAGTGGCATGGACGGCAATGTACATCTAGCTATATCTATGCTAGTTGTAGGGTCTTTATCTTTAAGGGCAATGAATATCGGGAGTAAAGATGATACAAAAAATGTAAAAAAGAGTGTTGCTGGCGCTGATATAAACATAGTTTTATTATTTCTTGTCAAATAGAAACAATATCCTAAAATATAGTTCTGTTTTTTTTTTCAAGAATTGAACTGCGGATAGTTATAAGCAGATCATTACTTACTTATCTCTATATCCTCCTACGATTTCACAAGACGATGAAGTGGAATCGCTCAATGCAATTATGTGGCCATTTTTGCCCGTCATTATCACGTCATCAACAGAATAGGAGCATTCCAAAGTCAACTGTTGCTTGCACTGCCAGTTATTTATAAGATAATCCTGCTCATTTGGCGTCATTGCGTAGACAGGCATTAGATAATACCAGTTTCCGTGTAGGTATATGTTGCTTCTAACTGATGGTGTACAAGTGTTTGCACAATAACTGTTCCATTGGCAAGATGAACAAATTTACATTCTACACTTATCGGATCTGAAAAAGAAGAAATTGCATTTTCCTTCCTATATCTAAACATATGACAGGACAAACCCTTATATAGGAATAAGATTAAATGTGTGTTTTGTGATTCAAAGCAGTAAGTATTAATTACAAAAAAAGACACCATCGAGTAAATATTTACCGTAACGGATTTATTTCCTTTTTGCCATGACGCAAAATTGGACAAGAATAATCTCCCGCAAGGATTCCATAACAATTAGAGTAGCGAATATAACACATATAAACTATGGAAACGAAGGATTGAGTTTAAAATATATAAAACGGTAGTATCATTTTGATCCAACTTTTGAAGCAATCGGTGGCTCATGCTTTAGATTTATTAGGCTATACAAAATATCAAAATGAAGCAAAGATAAAAAAAAAACAAAAAAACAAAAACAAACAAACAACAGAAAAAAACATTATCGAAACATAACATTGAGTTTATTACTTTATGCACATTCCTGAACGTTTTCTTAAAACAAACTTCATATATTTTTACATTAATTACTTTTTAACTGCAATGAAGTTCGATTCTTCATAAAAATATAAGGCATACTATTCGAATTTCAACTTACTTGACGATTGAAGGTTTATGAAATATTCCCCATCTGTTCTCTTGCCAATTGCATACCAATCTGCACAAGAGTCTCTGAAAAATAATAAACGGAAACAGATTTTTACCAGAAAAATTCTCGTATGAGTCGAGATTGCCCACATATCTTAACCTGGTATGTTATCGCTGGATTTGATCAATTTGACATTAAATGTGCAATGATAACAAACACACCATTTACAGACGAGAAACTTTTAAATATCGAATAAAATCATATATTTAACAGATAATGTGACATTTATGTGTTATTTTTAAGATATCGTGATTTTTTCATACTTTTAAACAAATGCACTGTAAATTATGTTTTTTCTATTAAATAAACTTGTGTTTTTTTCGATATGTTTCGAACACAATTTAGCGTATACCAATGGAATTTTCAGGAAGTTAACATGACTAATATAAACCAAGACTAGCTTATGTGTCGCATGCTTACGATCTCTTATTACTTCTTTTTTTACTTATTGCTTTTAAATTGTTAAACATTCACTGATTTATTGCATTCATTTGCTCTTCATTTTACCACAGGTATAAAAAGTGTTTTATTTGTATGCGAATAAAAAAGCAATACCTTGTCTCCGTGGTACAATTCAAATTCTCATCTTCATCAAAGACGCCACTGCAATCTCTAAATCCGTCACAGACCCTCGACTCCACAATACAATTCTGGTCATAACATTGGAACATGATGTCCTGACACGTGTCTGAAGTACATTACTGTATAATTTGATCATTTCCCGAAGACTGAATATAGCATGCTGAATATATGCGGCTCAAATATTTACTGACCTAAATATCTATGAAGTAAATGTTTACAACTCATAAATCATAAGTGAAAACGATATCATTGTCTCATTTTGGTAATGTCATTTCATGAACGTAGATTTAAAGTCTGAATAAATGTTCAATATAAAATGATAGATAGCGTTTTTTCTTTCTATTTTATCGCATGTTTGTGTATTTGAGTAACAGTAAACGTATTATTGTTTTAAACATTATCAATACAAATACTTTAAAAATATTTTTATGAAAACGTTTATTCGTTGATTTAACCACACAGAAATATATAAATACCACAATCTTTCTCATCCGAGCCATCCCAACAATCTGTTTTGACGTCACATCGATGATGTGTATCAATACACTGCCCAGATTTGCATCTCCAGTGGCCCGGTGGACATGTTTTTGGGTAAACTGGATGTTGTAAAATGTGATATCGGTAAGACCTCATACATTTCATTCTTATGTTCGCTATCTTCTACATGATTATAAAAAATGAAATAGATAAAAATGTTAGACTCTTTTCCCCTGAATTCCAATATCTCTGTTAAAGGACATGTATACAAAAATAATGATTAAATAATTTTGTAAAAATTTCTTAAGACGTAAATGTATCTAGAAAGAACACATAGTTTATTATTATTTTTTCCGGAGCATGTCTTTGCTTTTATTATTTTAATCATTTCTTAAGGGCATATGTTACAGTTTACCATCGCAATGCTTCGGACATTTAAAAAACAGATTTCAGATACATCAAATGTTTGCATATAGGCTGTCACAATGTCAGCGCAACTACGTTAGAATAGATGCCTCACCAGTAAAGGACATCTGTTTGTATTTATAACATTTCTTTTTCGAGTAGTTTATTATTTTGAAATGAATAAAATATGTTTAATAGATCTTAAACTTTTTTTTTTTTGGGGGGGGGGGGGGGGGGGGAGGGGGAGGCATTAAACAGTTACTATAGAGACAATTCAGTAACTCGAAGATGAAATCGGTGATCTATTATCTATTATTGTTTCGGTCAGGCAACCATTAAATAATATTTATAAGGAAAATGAAAAAAAATCTTTCGAAGGATTGTCTGTATTTTATTTTTTGAAAATGAAGCTTTTTATATTTCCATTTACCAAACACTCTATGATTTTTTGTCCATTTCTGCAAAAATGAAGTACCTGAGGATATTTAAACCATTAAATCAGATAAATTGAATTATCATGAATTAACTCTCAGTACATCTGTCTTCCATTTGTATGATTTTCGCTCCTTTTTTTTTCTTTTTAACTAGAAATGTATGTTTTGGTTACTTATTAGAAACAAATACCACGAATAATACGAGTACGGTGACCTATCAGTTTCTTGACATTTAGAAATTTCTATATTGAAAGAAAAAAGCTGTTACATACACCCTTAAAAAGGACAATATGTGATGTATATATATTTAGCGTATAATAAAGTTACCTAAAATATCTATCCAGTATCCAACCATAAAATGCTAAAATCAATATGAAGTTTTAAAAAACACTTTTCATCCACGTGCCTATTGATGAGTAAAGCCGCAAGAGAGCACTATGTCAGTCTCCTTAGACAAAGAAATACTGTCGGAGAAATGTGATCCCAAGCAAAAAACCGTTTTCTATGAGTGGTATAATTAGGTTTTCGCATCGCAGTGCGAAAACCAATTGTTCTTCTTCTGTTTTTTTTTTTTTTTTAAGGTTTTCGCCTCTGCAGGGCGAAAACGTATTGTTCTTCTTCTGTTTTTTTGTTTTGTTTTTTTAGGTTTTCGCACTGCGATGCGAAAACCTATTGTTCTTCTTCTGTTTTATTTTTTTTAGGTTTTCGCCTCTGCAGGGCGAAAACCTATTGTTCTTCTGTTTCTTTTTTTTTAGGTTTTCGCATCGCTGTGCGAAAACCTATTGTTCTCGTTCTGTTTCTTTTTTTTTTTTTTTTTTTATTTTTAGGTTTTCGCATCGCTTGCGAAAACCTATTGTTCTCGTCTGTTTCTTTTTTTTTTTTTTTTTTTTTTTTTTTTTTTTTTTATTTTTTTTCCCCTTTTTGTGAACGGCATAGCTCCGAGGTGAGAAAAGGCACATCTATGAAACTTTTATCAGTAATAACCACGTTTTTGAAGATGATCCTAACGTCGAGATAATTTTCATTTTTGTTTTGATTTTTCCGCCAGGGGGCGTTTTATATGAAAATGTTTAATAAGCAATATCTCCATTATTTGAGGTCCGATTCAAATGCGGTTTTTGCACAATGTTCCTTGTAAATAGCCCAATAAAATATGATAGGTTTCAAAAATTTGCGTATATAAAACTTTCGTGCTACAGGAGGTTGAAAGTTCGAATCTCGCAAAAACTGTGAAATAAGGGTAGGTCTACCAAAAACCTACCCATTTTATTCAGAGATGAGATAGGAGAATTTTGTTTGTTGCATATGATCTGCAAGACATATACGCACAAAATATATGGGGTGGCGAATTCGGGAAATGCATGGTTTGTCCACAGTATGCGGTCAAACTTAACCAATATTTTCGAAAAATCAACATTTTAAAAGCATGACTTTTAAGGTTATTTGCAGCTCCTGACTTTATTTTTTGTTCAATCTTCATCATTATTTCACTGTTTATGCATTTTTATAAAACAAATAAATTCATAGAAAAAAACAACAACATAATGTGCAAAGGTCAAGGTCATATACCAATTATTATTTATTTATATCGGCATAAAATAGCTCCAAATCTAAAAATATTTTATAGAAAGTATATGAACAAAAGTTTTAGTTTTCGAGGAGATCTTTCCATTAATGTTTAGTTTTTGAAGATCGGACTTCATTTGATCAAATGACCACAGTCCAAAGTTTGATCCTCTTATCAAACAATTGTATATCCATATGTTTTCTCTTTTTTGCTGCTCCTGACTTTATTTTTTGTTCAATATTCATCATTATATCACTGTTTATGCATTTTTATAAAACAAATAAAATCATAGAAAAAAAACAAGCATAATATGCAAATGTCAAGGTCATATACCAATTCTTATTATTTATATCGGCATAAAATAGCTTAAAATCTAAAAATATTTTATAGAAAGTATATGAACAAAAGTTTTAGTTTGTGAGGAGATCTTTCCATTAATGTTTAGTTTTTGAAGACCGGACTTCATTTGTTCAAATGACAACAGTCCAAAGTTTGATCCTCTTATCAAACAATTGTATATCCATATGTTTTCTCTTTTTTGCTGCTCCTGACTTTATTTTTTGTTCAATCTTCATCATTATTTCACTGTTGATGCATTTTTATAAAACAAATAAATTCATAGAAAAAAAACAACAACATAATATGCAAAGGTCAAGGTCATATACCAATTATTATTATTTATATCGGCATAAAAAAACTCCAAATCTAAAAATATTTTATAGAAAGTATATGAACAAAAGTTTTAGGTTTCGAGGAGATCTTTCCATTAATGTTTAGTTTTTGAAGATCGGACTTCATTTGATTAAATGACCACAGTCCAAAGTTTGATCCTCTTATCAAACAATTGTATATCCATATGTTTTCTCTTTTTTGCTGCTCCTGACTTTATTTTTTGTTCAATCTTCATCATTATTTCACTGTTTATGCATTTTTATAAACAAATAAAATCATAGAAAAAAAAAACAAGCATAATAAAGGTCAAGGTCTATACCAATTTTTGGCATAAAATAGCTCCAAATCTAAAAATATTTTATAGAAAGTATATGAACAAAGGTTTTAGTTTGTGAGGAGATCTTTCCATTAATGTTTAGTTTTTGAAGACCGGACTTCATTTGTTCAAATGACAACAGTCCAAAGTTTGATCCTCTTATCAAATAATTGTATATCCATATGTTTTCTCTTTTTTGCTGCTCCTGACTTTATTTTTTGTTCAATCTTCATCATTATTTCACTGTTTATGCATTTTTATCAAACAAATAAAATCATAGAAAAAAAAAAACAAGCATAATATGCAAAGGTCAAGGTCATATACCAATTCTTATTATTTATATCGGCATAAAATAGCTCCAAATCTAAAAATATTTTATAGAAAGTATATGAACAAAGGTTTTAGTTTGTGAGGAGATCTTTCCATTAATGTTTAGTTTTTGAAGACCGGACTTCATTTGTTCAAATGACAACAGTCCAAAGTTTGATCCTCTTATCAAACAATTGTATATCCATATGTTTTCTCTTTTTTGCTGCTCCTGACTTTATTTTTTGTTCAATCTTCATCATTATTTCACTGTTTATGCATTTTTATCAAACAAATAAAATCATAGAAAAAAAAACAAGCATAATATGCAAAGGTCAAGGTCATATACCAATTCTTATTATTTATATCGGCATAAAATAGCTCCAAATCTAAAAATATTTTATAGAAAGTATATGAACAAAGGTTTTAGTTTGTGAGGAGATCTTTCCATTAATGTTTAGTTTTTGAAGACCGGACTTCATTTGTTCAAATGACAACAGTCCAAAGTTTGATCCTTTTATCAAACAATTGTATATCCATATGTTTTCTCTTTTTTGCTGCTCCTGACTTTATTTTTTGTTCAATCTTCATCATTATTTCACTGTTTATGCATTTTTATCAAACAAATAAAATCATAGAAAAAAAAAACAAGCATAATATGCAAAGGTCAAGGTCATATACCAATTCTTATTATTTATATCGGCATAAAATAGCTCCAAAAAAAAATTTTATAGAAAGTATATGAACAAAGGTTTTAGTTTGTGAGGAGATCTTTCCATTAATGTTTAGTTTTTGAAGACCGGACTTCATTTGTTCAAATGACAACAGTCCAAAGTTTGATCCTCTTATCAAACAATTGTATATCCATATGTTTTCTCTTTTTTGCTGCTCCTGACTTTATTTTTTGTTCAATCTTCATCATTATTTCACTGTTTATGCATTTTTATCAAACAAATAAAATCATAGAAAAAAAAAAAACAAGCTAATATGCAAAGGTCAAGGTCATATACCAATTATTATTATTTTTATCGGCATAAAATAGCTCCAAATCTAAAAATATTTTATAGAAAGTATATGAACAAAAGTTTTAGTCTGTGAAGAGATCTTTCCATTGGTGTTTAGATTTTGAAGATCGGACTTCATTTGATCAAATTACCACAGTCCAAAGTTTGATCCTTTTATCAAACAATTGTAAATCCATATGTTGCTTCTTTTTTGCAGCTCCTGACTTTATTTTTGTTCAATCTTCATCATTTTTTCACTGTTTATGCATTTAAATAATACAAATAAACTCATAGTAAATAACGATGAAAATATGCAAAGGTCAAGGTCATAATACCGATTTTTTTATGGAAAATAGAAAGTATAGGAACAAAAGTTCTAGTTCGTGAAGAGATCGTTCTAATGATGTTTAGTTTTTGAAGATCGGACTTAATTTGATCAATTAACAAAAATATTCGAATAAAGTTAATATCAATCAATTATGTCTGCAGTTGAAACCAGTACTCTTACTAGTCAAGTTAAAGCGAAAACCAAGATGCCGCTTTGCGGTTCTAGTTTTTATTTTTCTTCCCCTTTTTGTGAACGGCATAGCTCCGAGGTGAGAATAGCCACATCTATGAAACTTTTATCAGTAATAACCACGTACTTGAAGATGATCCTAACGTCGAGATAATTTTCATTTTTGTTTTGATTTTCCCGCCAGGGGGCGTTTTATATGAAAATGTTTAATAAGCAATATCTCCATTATTTGAGGTCCGATTCAAATGCGGTTTTTGCACAATGTTCCTTGTAAATAGCCCAATAAAATATGATAGGTTTAAAAAATTTGCGTATATAAAACTTTCGTGCTACAGGAGGTTGAAAGTTCGAATCTCGCAAAAACTGTGAAATAAGGGTAGGTCTACCAAAAACCTACCCATTTTATTCAGAGATGAGATAGGAGAATTTTGTTTGTTGCATATGATCTGCAAGACATATACGCACAAAATATATGGGGTGGCGAATTCGGGAAATGCATGGTTTGTCCACAGTATGCGGTCAAACTTAACCAATATTTTCGAAAAATCAACATTTTAAAAGCATGACTTTTAAGGTTATTTGCAGCTCCTGACTTTATTTTTTGTTCAATCTTCATCATTATTTCACTGTTTATGCATAAAAAAACAACAACATAATATGCAAAGGTCAAGGTCATATACCAATTATTATTATTTATATCGGCATAAAATAGCTCCAAATCTAAAAATATTTTATAGAAAGTATATGAACAAAAGTTTTAGTTTTCGAGGAGATCTTTCCATTAATGTTTAGTTTTTGAAGATCGGACTTCATTTGATCAAATGACCACAGTCCAAAGTTTGATCCTCTTATCAAACAATTGTATATCCATATGTTTTCTCTTTTTTGCTGCTCCTGACTTTATTTTTTGTTCAATATTCATCATTATATCACTGTTTATGCATTTTTATAAAACAAATAAAATCATAGAAAAAAAAAACAAGCATAATATGCAAAGGTCAAGGTCATATACCAATTATTATTATTTATATCGGCATAAAATAGCTCCAAATCTAAAAATATTTTATAGAAAGTATATGAACAAAAGTTTTAGTTTGTGAGGAGATCTTTCCATTATCAAACAATTGTATATCCATATGTTTTCTCTTTTTTGCTGCTCCTGACTTTATTTTTTGTTCAATCTTCATCATTATTTCACTGTTTATGCATTTTTATAAAACAAATAAATTCATAGAAAAACACAACAACATAATATGCAAAGGTCAAGGTCATATACCAATTATTATTATTTATATCGGCATAAAATAGCTCCAAATCTAAAAATATTTTATAGAAAGTATATGAACAAAAGTTTTAGGTTTCGAGGAGATCTTTCCATTAATGTTTAGTTTTTGAAGATCGGACTTCATTTGATTAAATGACCACAGTCCAAAATTTGATCCTCTTATCAAACAATTGTATATCCATATGTTTTCTCTTTTTTGCTGCTCCTGACTTTATTTTTTGTTCAATCTTCATCATTATTTCACTGTTTATGCATTTTTATAAAACAAATAAAATCATAGAAAAAAAAACAAGCATAATATGCAAAGGTCAAGGTCATATACCAATTATTATTATTTATATCGGCATAAAATAGCTCCAAATCTAAAAATATTTTATAGAAAGTATATGAACAAAAGTTTTAGTTTGTGAGGAGATCTTTCCATTAATGTTTAGTTTTTGAAGACCGGACTTCATTTGTTCAAATGACAACAGTCCAAAGTTTGATCCTCTTATCAAACAATTGTATATCCATATGTTTTCTCTTTTTTGCTGCTCCTGACTTTATTTTTTGTTCAATCTTCATCATTATTTCACTGTTTATGCATTTTTATCAAACAAATAAAATCATAGAAAAAAAAACAAGCATAATATGCAAAGGTCAAGGTCATATACCAATTATTATTATTTTTATCGGCATAAAATAGCTCCAAATCTAAAAATATTTTATAGAAAGTATATGAACAAAAGTTTTAGTCTGTGAAGAGATCTTTCCATTGGTGTTTAGTTTTTGAAGATCGGACTTCATTTGATCAAATGACCACAGTCCAAAGTTTGATCCTTTTATCAAACAATTGTAAATCCATATGTTGCTTCTTTTTTGCAGCTCCTGACTTTATTTTTGTTCAATCTTCATCATTTTTTCACTGTTTATGCATTTAAATAATACAAATAAACTCATAGTAAATAACGATGAAAATATGCAAAGGTCAAGGTCATAATACCGATTATTTTTATCGGCACAAAATAGTTCTCAATCTAGAAATATTTTATAGAAAGTATATGAACAAAAGTTCTAGTTCGTGAAGAGATCGTTCTAATGATGTTTAGTTTTTGAAGATCGGACTTAATTTGATCAATTAACAAAAATATTCGAATAAAGTTAATATCAATCAATTATGTCTGCAGTTGAAACCAGTACTCTTACTAGTCAAGTTAAAGCGAAAACCAAGATGCCGCTTTGCGGTTCTAGTTCTTTTTTTTTTTTTCTAACCCTTTTTTTGTGAACGGCATAGCTCCGAGGTGAGAAAAGCCACATCTATGAAACTTTTATCAGTAATAACCACGTACTTGAAGATGATCCTAACGTCGAGATAATTTTCATTTTTGTTTTGATTTTCCCGTCAGGGGGCGTTTTATATGAAAATGTATAATAAGCAATATCTCAATTATTTGAGGTCCGATTCAAATGCGGTTTTTTGCATAATGTTCCTTGTAAATAGCCCAATAAAATATGATAGGTTCCAAAAATTTGCGTATATAAAACTTTCGTGCTACAGGAGGTTGAATGTTCGAATCTCGCAAAAACTGTGAAATAAGGGTAGGTCTATTTTATTCAGAGATGAGATAGGAGAATTTTGTTTATTGCATATGATTCGCAAGACATATACGCACAAAATATATGGGGTGGCGAATTCGGGAAATGCATGGTTTGTCCACAGTACGCGGTCAAACTTAACCAATATTTTCGAAAAATCAACATTTTAAAAGCATGACTTTTAAGGTTATTTGCAGCTCCTGAATTTATTTTTTGTTCAATCTTCATCATTATTTCACTGTTTATGCATTTTTATTATACAAATAAAATCATAGAAGAAAAAAAAAAACAGCGAAGATATGCAAAGGTCCAGGTCATATACCAATTATTGTTATTTTTATCGGCATAAAATAGTTCTCAATCTAAAAATATTTTATAGAAAGTATATGAACAAAGGTTTTAGTTTGTGAAGAGATCTTTCAATTGGTGTTTAGTTTTTGAAGATCGGACTTCATTTGATCAAATTACCACAGTCCAAAGTTTGATCCTTTTATCAAACAATTGTAAATCCGTATGTTTCCTCTTTTTTGCAGCTCCTGACCTTATTTTTTATTCAATCTTCATCATTTTTTCACTGTTTATACATTTGAAAAATACAAATAAACTCATAGTAAATAACGATGAAAATATGCAAAGGTCAAGGTCATAATTCCGATTATTGTTATTTTTATTGGCACAAAATAGCTCTAATCAAAAAATAATTTATAGTATATGAACAAAAGTTTTAGTTCGTGAATAGATCTTTCCAGTGGTGTTTAGTTTTTGAAGATCCAACTTCATTTGGTCTTTTGACGGTACTCCAAAGTTTGATCCTTTATCGAAAAAAAACGTAAATCAGTTTGTTAGATCAAAATTGGGACATCTAAGAACAGATCAGATAATTCAACCAATGCATATTGCATACTTAATTGAGCTATTTGGTTCATTTCTAGGTACCCAATGGAAGAAATATTCATCAATATTCTCATTTTACCGCTAGGGGGCTCTATACTCAAATCACTTTTTTGGTGATACCTAAAAAAGTTGAAGTCTGATTCAAATGCGGTTTTCAGCGTTTTGTTTCTTGTTGAGAGCACCATAGAATATGATTGTTTTCAAAGTATCAGGTAGTGAAACTATTTTCGCTACAAGAGGTTGAATGTTCGAACCTCTTAAAAAGTGCAAATAGGATAAGGTCTATGAGAAACCTGTTCAATATTATTTTAGATAAGATAGATGAATTATATTTGCATTATTTAATTTGCTAAACATATATACAGAGAATATTTGGGTAAGCGAGTTAAGGGTATGTATTGTTTGTCAACAGCATGCGGCAAACTTCACTAATTGGATAAATTACAATTTCAAAAACATGAGTTTTAGTGTGTGTGTGTGTGTGTGTGTGTGTGTGTGTGTGTGTCTTTGTTCAAGCTTCATCATTTTCTCCACTGGTTGTGTAGTTTTATGATACACAGATTCTTATAAATAAAAAATTAAACAGTATTTTCATTGGTCAAGTTTATATAACGATAATTGCCATTTTCTTCAGCTCAAAATAGATCCAAATCTAAAATATTTTGTGGAGAGTATATGAACAAAAAAATAGTTCGTGAAGAGATCTTTGTAGTTGTGTTTAGATTTTGAAGATCGGACTTCATTTGGCAGCAGTACAAAGTTTGGTCCTTTATCGAAAAATCGTAAATAAATTTTAGTTCAAACCCCCGATTTCTTGCGCGTTCATTCTCTAAGCAATCACCTTTAAACTTAACCACAGTGTTCTTTCCTAAATTCGGGCAAGAAGGTTAACAAATGTTATCAGCCTATTATATATTGAGTTTTCCCCCATGAATATTAAAAAACAAGAAGAAAAAAATAATATCGCACTTCATTTCTTATCTTCAAACTTTATATTTTCATTTTTTAACACACTCTCTCGATCAAATTCGATTAAGGCTGTTATCATCAAATAAGGTCAGGAGATATCCCTTTGTAATATAGTACACGATTGTTTTGTATTAAGTATCTTCTTTTTCCAAACTTTCTGACAACGTATTTCACTTTTATATGTTAATAATGTTCGAATAAAGTTAATATCAATCAATTATGTCTGCAGTTAAATCCAGTACTCTTACTAGTCAAGTTAAAAGCGAAAACCGAGATGCCGCTTTGCGGTTCTAGTTTATTATTATTTTTCTAACCCTTTTTTGTGAACGGCATAGCTCCATGATCAGAAAAGTCACATGTATGAAATTTTAACCAGTTATTACCATGTATTTGAAGATGATCCTAACGTTGTGAAAATTTTCATTTATGTCTTACTTTTCCCGCTAGGGGGCGTTTTGCATGAAATTTATTAATGGCTAAAAACTGTTATTTGAGGTCCGATTCAAATGCGTTTTTTTTGCATTCTGTTCATTCTTGTTGATAGCCTCATAAAATATGACAGGTTTCGAGGGTACGTGTCGCTGAAAGTTTTTGAGCTACAGAAGGTTGAATGTTCGAACCTCGCAAAAAATTGTGCAAATGAGGGTAGGTCTACGAAAAACCTATCCATTTTTAAGAATTCTGTTTGCTGTAAATGATTTGCAAGACATATACGCACAAAATATTTTGGGTGGCAAATTTAAGAAATGCATGGTTTGTCCTCTAGAAACGGTCAAACTTCACTAAATTTTAGGAAAAGTTAAAGTTTCAAAAACATGTTTTTTTTTGTCGCTCCTGGCTATATTTTTGGTTCATTCTTCATGAAATTTTCACAAGTTATGTATTGTTATGTCTGAAAGGACCTCACAATTAAAAAGTTTAAAAATAAATGAAAAGGTTAAGGTCATGTTACGATCATTGTGTTTATATTCGGCCCCAAATAGCTCCAAAACTAAAAAATATTTCATTGAGAGGATAAGAACAAAAGTTTAAGTTGTGATATATAAGAAATAGAATGTTCGACTAGTGCGACTTGTATACTTGATTGAACTATTTACTGCATTGCTAGGTACCTAATGGTAAAATTTTAATCAATTTTGTTTCTCATTTTGCCGCTAGGGGGCGCTTTGCTTGAAATCACTCTTTTGCTTAAAACTCAAAAATCTGACCTGATTCAAATGCGGTTTGTTGCATTATGTTCATTGTTGATAGCCTAATAAAATATGATAGTTTCAAGGTATGAGTGACTGAAAGTTTTGAGTTAGTAATGGAAGGTTGAGAGTTCAAACCTCGCAAAAAATGTGCAAATAAGTGTAGGTCTATGAAAAACCTACCAATTTTTGTTAGAGATCAAATAGAACTCTTTTTACTGCATACGATTTGCAAGACATATATGCACAAACTATATGGGGTAGCGAATTTAAGAAATGTATGGTTTGTCCTCTGGAAACGATCAAACTTCACTAAAATATTGGAAAAAAATAAATTTTCTATAACATTTTTTTGTCGCTCCTGACTTTATTTTTTGTTGTTCTTGATATATTCACACCTTATGTATTGTTATGTTTCAAAATATATCACTATTAAAAAGTTAAAAAATAAATGAAAAGGTCAAGGTCATATTTACAGTTATTGTGTTTTTATTCGGCCCCAAATAGCTCCAAAACTAAAAGTATTTCATAAAGAGTATATGGACAAAAGTTTTAGTTCTTGAAGAGCTCTTTAACTCTAATTTAATTTAATTTAGTATTTTTGAAGATCGGACTTGATTTGGTCATTTTACGGCAGTCAAATTTTTAATCCTTTTTTTGGAATAACTGTAAATCAATTTTTATGCTTCAAATTGTGATATATAAGAAATCTAATGTTTGACTAGAGCGACTTGTATACTTAATTGAACTATTTGCTGCATTGCTAGGTACCTTAGAGTAAAATTTTACTCAGTTTTGTTTCTCATTTTGCCGCAAGGCGGCGCTTTGCTTGAAATCACTCTTTATAACTAAAAAAAATAAAATCTGATTTTTGTGCCATTTTTTTGCATTCTGTTCCTTGGTGACATCAATTTGAAACGACATTCAAAAAATCATGTGATATTTCATTAGTTCGCAATAATGTCGCGTGTCATGTGGCATTGTCGTGTGTCATTCTATACTGTTGTGAGTAGTTTGCAATTGTTGTTTATCGATTACAAATGTCGATTGTCGCCATCATAAAGCAACTCACACATCTAACGTGGCACTAACCAAATTCGGTTTAAAAAGTTTTCAAGTTCGCGACTACATAACTTACAGTTAATGCTCAAAAATATTCTACTGGGTAAAAAGTCTGTTTAAACAATGCGACAAAAATGTTGGAAAGATCACTGTTAACACTATTCGACAAGCCACACTCTGAGTGATAAAGGATGATAATTTGGGTGTATGTTGCATTCCAGTAATTAGGAGTTGCTTCCCTTTGTTCCCCTAATATAGCAAACTTTAAAGCAGGAAAGATGCATTGTGCAGATGTCTGTTACTAAATGTTTGACTGTATTATTGACCAGATACATGGCACACATACCACAGTATGTCTCGTCTGAACCATCGATACAGTCTGGTGAGAAATCGCAGTGTAAATAGGCCGGGATACACTCGCCATTGTCGCATTTAAAAGAGTTCCTCTCACACCGAGGACCTGGAAAAAAAATATCAGCACACAAATGAAATACTAATATAATATGTAATATTTATTTTAATTCGCCTTAATGTAAGTCATAATAATGAACAGGAAAATAATGTATCATATTAATAAAACTATTATATAAATAAACGCTTAAAACCTATTCAGATTGTGTTTATTGGTCGTAAGAACGGGGCGTTACACGGTGACGAAAAACATCTTAATTGATAATAAAATGTTGAATAATTTGAAAACGTACCACAATCGTATTCGTCACTTTCGTCAAAGCAATCAGGGCGTCCATCACATTTGAATACATCAAGAATATATTCACCGCTCTTGCATCTTGTAAGTCCCGTGATTGCGGTTTGATTTATTCCATTTTCCATTGACAAGTTACGAGTTAAAGGAATTGCTGAAAGCATTAATGATACGAATGGATTTCGGAATACGAAATAAAATATATTCTGACGATTTGTAATTTCTTTGTATAAATCCTTTTTTTTTACTTAAATGTTTTTATTTCAACCAATTATTGGATTTGTTATTTATTGACATAAATCACTTTTCTGAAGTGGGGATACTTTTTCAGTCCATGCAGATTAGGGTCATTATTTCAGTAATGTAAAAATTAATGTGAAAAAAACAACACCACACACACACACACACAAAACAACTCCGGTTGCCCTTTCCGGTTCGAAGATCAACAAGTTGGTAAGTCTGTTAATCTGGAATCTAAAACTGTAAAACTTCGCTAGAGGTGTCTCCATTTACAAGCCAATTAGCCAATTGCACCCAATTCCTTTTTTTTGACAATTACAAAACTGTTTTAATAGTAGATTTATGTGGATGGGTTTAATGACCTTGCTGCCTCTTTTCAGATGTTTTACCTGTATTAGCCAGCTAATAGTTGGGTTCCATCAGCATGCTTTTTGGAACGACAGTCTTGCGCGAACAACAGTGTGATACAAATTGTTCATATAACTATTACTCAGATATTTGAGCCAATTTTAAGAAGTGAAAACCAGTACCAAGTGTTCACAGTTTTTTAACATGTAGTTTTGCGTGGTTCAGTCAAATGTAACTATAAATTTGAAGTCATTTTTGAGAAATCCATTAAAAATAATTGAGTTTCTTTTTGTTTTCATTCATCTCTCTTATAAGGCTAAAGGCGGCAAACTATGACCAAAAAACAAACAAAACAAAAAAAACAAAAAAAAACAACAAACAAACAAACAAAAACAACTGCTGTTGTTTTTGACAAAAAAAACCCCCTGAAATGCCTTCTCAATGAGTGATCAGATAGTGAATTATCCTAACCCCGGTGGTGGGAGGGACTGAGTTGTAGTAATTATTATGCTATAATATACGTATATATTTCTCTATATGGCTTACTACAATATCTATATAGAGGCGTGACCCAGACATGATAACAATAAAAATATTTGAGGATTATTTAAAAATTTTGAATTCAACATTCTGAATTTTTGCCATGGGGATACTTACTTGATAGTTCTGTGACATGTGGTTCTAATCGCATTTAGATCGCATGATACTTAAATCAGAATTATCATGGAATAAACTGAAATTAACATATTATCTAAATGATATTGTTACAATTGAAACATTACCAAACAACAGAACGTGTATTAAAACAAGACAATTACCAGAATCGTTGATGGGTGTGCCAACATGCCTCTCACATATAAACATATTGATTTTATTATAAGCACAGGCAATATCGTGCCAGTTGGCCGTAGAGTGCACACTGTCCAGTCTCAGGAACGTACATTTCTCGTTGTAGAGCCGTCCGGTTGTGACAAACTAGTAACAGGATCTCGGTACCTTCAGACGGTAGTAAATTAATGCTTAAAATTATCTTATTTTTAAGAAATATTTTCAAAGCTATCATTGAAAATATTCATAGAAATATACCTGCTTATGTGTAAAGTTGTCTTTTATAAGTAAAAATTGAGAATAAATCTTTGAAACAATGTTTGAATAACTGACGGACGTTATTCGTTTTTTTACAGTAATTCTTATAGTATCTAACAATGACAGACGACGTAACTGTTAGTAAACCTAAAAGTAAAACGTACCTGTAATTGTGTTTTGATGTTATATGTATTAATTTTTTTTCTGTAGCTCAAGACAATAATTGTCATGATTTACTGTACAAAAAACATAAGTACCCTAATGATTATTTGCTCTTTAACTTTATTCTACGTGTCTTGTATGATTAATATAGCTTTATTTACCTTCTTTTTAAAATGGATTTTAACGTGCTTTTTTACTTTGAATAGTGAAATGTTGTCAACGATTATATAACAATCTTAGATCTACGCGATAACGATATGGTTTTATTTCAAAAACAATATAAGAATACATGAGAACGCGTCCAGGTTTCCGATTATTTTAACTGTATTATTATGGTTCAAAATAGTATATGTTTAAGGTGCAAGCATATTACACTTGATATAGCATAAGATTTCGATATAAAACATGAGCACCCTATTGGTCATACAATACTGAATGAGTTTAAGCCAAATATATAAATAGAACACATATTTAGATCACTCAAAGCATGTATGTCATAATCATGTTTGCAACTGTGTTTATAACCGGTTAGGTATTACAAATAATTTTCATACATAAATAGAAAGAAATGTCGAAAAAGCCCCGAAATAATTGACTGTATAACGTTACGATAGGTCATTCATTTATAATTATT
The DNA here is from genome assembly GCA_021229015.1 of Solen grandis. Classification (NCBI taxonomy): domain Eukaryota; kingdom Metazoa; phylum Mollusca; class Bivalvia; order Adapedonta; family Solenidae; genus Solen; species Solen grandis. The sequence goes on along the minus strand of CM037795.1, from coordinate 23,523,692 downwards.
GAGCATCTAGCTATGAGTGGGTACATGAAATAAACTATTGGGAAAATGTGGGTAAAAGAAAAATACATTGATAAACAACTGACAACTTCCAAGAAGATGTGTGGGTGTATCTTTATGTAAACTGTGATCATTTAATATCTTTATAGCATACCAAGCCGTAAATGACACCGTAGATCCATCAGACCAAATCAAATCTTCAAACTTTCCATTGCCGTTCAGCTTCTGCAAACCTATTTAAAACATATAAAAATCGTAGCTTAAGAAACAGCAACAGTTTTGTTTAGACCTGAACTAAACATTTATCGATTATTTCTTACCCTGTACCCATGTTTATAAATTTGTACCGAAATTTATTCAATTTTATAAGATGATAGATAATATAAATAACATTTATTTTTTCAAAAAAATACATACATCATAAAACAAAACAAAACAAAACAAAAAAGATTGGAATCATACCAATATAAATATCTGTTTTTCCGTTTGTCATATCAAACCACTTTCCCGTCAGCAAACGATGTACAAAATCTACTTCCTGTTGGGACTGAAGATTAACGAGATTGCCACCATATTCTGTGCACGTGTTTTCTGCTGTCAACCACGTCAGACCTTTATCGTTACCATATAGATTATAACAGCTACCTGCAAAAGCTTCCCACTGGTCACAGTCTAGAAAAAACAACAATATATTATACTTCCATATTCTCTTATACACGACATGAAATATGGTTAAGAAATACAATCAAGAGTTAAGTATTGCCTTAGATACCACGCATATGTTACAAAAAGAGGGATTAAATGCATTTTCCGTACCACCAGGTAAAGAACACATAGTAAAAGCAAATGAATGAACTACTCAAATTCTTTCTTTATCTAGGCTTAACTTTCTTTGGAAAGCAGCTATCAAAACTTTAAATCTCTCTCTATGGCGTGGATCGTAGCGTTTGTGGTGCTTGAGGTGAGAAGAAACTCACGGGCCTCTTGCAATTGATCGGATATAGAATCCAAAACGCATAGGTTAGAAAAATAAGTGTATCCCATAGTATTTAAAAATATGCAATATTGATACTTCGCTTGGACATAAAAATATGAATTCGACTGCATTACTAGTATCAAGCTACAACATAGCTGATGATTTAAGGAGGTTGTTGCCTACAGTAAACTAAGTTCTTGGAAATTATAAATTCAAGACTATGTAAAAGCCATATTTTAAATATCAGTACCTTGCCCTGTTTCCTCCTCGGCCTTGATTGCAAAGTCAACAAGTCGGTATTCTGCAATGAATCTATTTCCAGTATAGGTAGTACCGGAGACAAAAGCAACATCCATATATTGCCAGCTTGACTTGATAGGATGTATTGGCCGGTTCCAGCTACATATCCTGACAGCTACTGTGACTTCGTTGTACGCCGACTTGTCGTTGACCTCAATATAGGAGTCTTCACATTGCCCACTGCTACTGACTATATCGATCATCTTCAAGGAAAATGGACACCTATACAAACTCATATCTTACCCTATTATAACCCCGACTAACCCAAAAGGTTTGTTGTTGGGTCTACCAATACCGATATTTATTTTGAGTCTAATCAACTGCCGCTGTTGTTGTGTTTCTGACTGCATTCAGCCAATTTGTGTAATTATTCGAATAAACTTTGAAACAAAATAAATTTGGAAATCAATCTTGAAATAACGGATAGTCATGTCAAAGTCCTCTGACCTTTGTATGTATACATACATCTTCATTTCGAAAATAAAATCAATAATGATTAATTGTTCAAATGTATGTATTAGAATATAAATATATTCCATTCTCTGGTGGACATTTCTCCTCTTCCTTAATAGTGTCAGACATAAAATGCAGGGAGTCCTCGACCTACTTAAAACGCATGGTTACCTCAGTGTGGAGGCCGCTGCGGTTATATGTTCGAATCAAGTATTTGGGACATTTTAAACGGTAGCTATTTAACCTTTGACAATGTTATTCGTATGTCTTGGAAACTGTCAATACGATAGAGTCTGCGTAAATGTCTAAGAAGAAATGTACAAACCTTAAGAGTCAACAATATATATTGTCCTGGGTTGCCTACGATGGACCAGCGGCAAGTTAACTGGGTCATCACGGGTGTTGGATACCCTGGACTTAAAATTACGGCGGCACTATCCCTACATTCAGAAACACAGTCTGTTGTGTCAGATCTGCAGGCTGGAAAGTCTGTAAAAATGTGTATCAAAACCGATAATATGGTGCCGGCATGTCCTGCAAAGCGAACGGTATATTAAGGTCAATCCTTTTAAAAGAATATGCGAAGACATTAAGACATTTGGCATATATCTTAATCCGTAAACGAACATACAAGTTTGCAATATCGAACAACAACGAATGCACAATCTTTCAAAATGTATTTTCTATATTTCATTGTTCTTGATAAAAACACGTTTAAACATGATAAAGGATTTGAAGTACCTATCACAGGTTAACGTATCCTAGTATATTTTAATGTCAAAACAAATTTATTTTCGAGAATAACTGCTAATGATTCACAATCCTATTAAATATTTTAGCCCTTTCGAGGGAACATAAGTATATTAAGAAAAGAGAATTCTAATCAAACATGAGATGGCATGACATGTCATATCACGAGATGACGAGTTCCGTTGATCTTCTAGAAATTTCCTTTCATTGTGTTTAACTATTTATTGTTGTAAAATGTCTATTCGTGAATAACTGCACTTTAAGAAAATAATAACGCCATCAGATTGCTCGTTAACAATTGTAATCTTTGTCATTAATGAAATTCATTATTATGAAATTATGCACCTGAGTAGGTTACATTCATGATGAATCCATTAGCCGAAGCTGTAGAATATCTCGCACATGACTTGAGCTCTATGATCATATCTGATGATCTTGAAATGACGGTTGAGCCTTTAAACGAATTGACGTTGTCTGACGTCAACACTATGCCGTCAATCACTAGTGTGTCTTGGCATTTTCCCGGATGAATATCAAATTCTTCGATCTAAAGAAAAATGCATTCTTAATCTATATTGAAATAGGTCATAGCTATGTCTATCAATCTCCAAAACAATGAACTCGGTCCACAGATTTCAAAACAGCATGTATATTACACGTAGCCAAATAATTGTGAATAACTGAATGGTGGCAAATGCAAAAGATGTCTCGTATGATTGATTGAAAAAAAGGCACACACACATACACATGAAAGCATGGAACTAAATACAGTTAAATTTGCTATTGTGACATAACAAAATTTTATATATTATGTTTAAAACAGCTTCGAAGTGATAAAATATCACATTGCGGATTCATATTTTGTATTTTTAATACCAGAAAGACACCTGGGGGCCTATGATATATGAGAATGATATGTGGTATTGTATGCTATAAAATTCCGACGTCATAGAACTATCATAAAATATGCTGTTATATATGTAAAACTGAATACCCTATCTCTAAGCGTTTTACTACACACTGATGCAGAATACAGCATCAGTGTCATAAGATACACATGACATAGCAGAGCTTAAAGGATTACCTCTCTTAAACTGGTTGATGTGTCAGGCACGTTGAGGCTGATGTATATAACATCAACCTTGATGAATCTTCCGACGGGAAAGGAGACATTCCATACACAATGGACTAGTTGTCCATAGTACACTGGGTAGGAGGGTGAAAAAAGTAGTTCCGGTAGCTTGACGTCATGATAACAGTCATGATTTTGTCGGATGTCTAAAGGGAAAAAATGAATGTTGAATGCATAGTACTAGTACTAGGCCTAGAGGTAAAATACGACAGCATATTAAAAAGACTGTCTAAACCGTAAACGTCAAGAAATATATCTTTAAAGAATATAAACATGTAAAAACATAAGTAATGAGACACGTTTGTTGGTTTGATTAAAATCCTCAACAAGCGTGTTCATTCAGAAATAAACAATATTTACCTACCACTTATGCAAAATTTCGTGAATGTCGATATAAAGGCGTTCAGATTCCTTACGATCCATTGATGGTAATGGTAATTGTATCTTGTTGACTCAAACAATGTACACATTGTACTGACATAACCTTGCATGCAGTCAGTCCTTTCGATACACGCCTCAATGCAGCCTTGTTCATCTGTGACGTTCAATAATTCATAACCTTCTTCCATCCAGAATCCAACACGTGTCACACCCGAAAACCCAAAATTCATGCTGGTATTTGTGCACTTGAGATCCATTGTGACTGAAAACAAACCGTAAGTAATAATACTTAACAAGCCATACACGAGGGCTATATATAGAGCATAGAGTAACTGGCTTGTCTTTAAGTAATATATGCCGTAATATTCTATATGAAGAAAGCATTTATCATTTGAGATTTAAGATATGTATTGCTAAAGAAATGTATAGTCTGCTGTCTAACTGCTGCAGTTCAGAACTACTTTGAACAGGCATAACTACAACTAAGAATTATATTTACATACTTAAGTTATCAAATTCTCAGATTTGCTGACCATGAGTAAAATATGATTTTCTTTCTTTTAAAATTGTTTGATTATATTCACCAAATCTCGGACAACCAATAAGTTCCATCTTTAGGCATGGCTGATCAACAAACTTTGTTATATTCAATCTTAAAAATCGTGTTACGATGGGGTTCCATAAAATCATCCTATGAATCGCTTCTGGGTCGACTGTTGTATCAACCTTGAAAACCTTAAAAATAAAAAGTTAATTGTTTGACAAAATGTAGGTAATTGTGCACCAAGAGTAAATAAATTTCAAATCATTACCATGAACATAATGGTTTGGTCATATGTTTCAAAAGAGTGTTGTTGTTTTTTTTTCACAAAAGTTTTGAATTGTTTTATGTTGGTATTAGATATTGAGGGTTTAAAATATATTTTCCAAATCTTCAGATCAAAAAAGAGGACAACCAATGAGATACTTATAAAAGTTATTTTTCGTTGAGAACACCTTTGAATAGGATGTTATTTTAGTTTACGACCAACTAAACAACTACCGAATTACATATAAACAATGACTGCAAGGTACAAACATGGTAATGCAAAAATAACATTTTATAAAAGACGTTTCTGATGTCATTGGCCAATGGTTCAATACTTGTATTATCCACAGGGACTTGCTCCCATACACACACACACACCACACACACCACACACACACACTGTACATACACTTATCAACAAGGGTGGACATCTTTTCAGGGGTCGACTCGCTTCAACTCCGTTTTTTCAAATCATTCAAATAAAGCTATGAAGTTAACATACGGAATCACTCAAATATATATTTCTCTATCGAAATATACAAAATCGTCGTGAAAATAATCCTCCTTTGTATGTTTATTTGTTTGAAATATATGCGAATCCGAGAAAAGGACAACAACCTGGACCAGCAGCGCAGTACATTTCGGGATGATTCGGATTTTTACGCTGCGAAATTGGTCAGCGATATTGCGATTATTTTCCCGCAATCTGCCAAACCGTTAAATTTAAATTATTAAAGGGCTGACTATTCGGGCGTTGAAAGAAAAAAAAAACCAGGCAGTATGGAGAAATCAGCTGTTTCTTGGTAATTTTCTTGTTGTAAAATAAATTATTTAGACTTGTCTGTGAGTGTGTGTTTTTAAATTGAAATAAATATCACAGGGATTTGAAGTTCAGTAGAATTTAGTATTCCGTATATATAAGAAAAAATATGTTTTGTATGTATGGAGTACTATTATTTTCAGAATTTTATTTTAAATTACTGAACTTCAAATCCCTGTGATATTTATTTCAATTTAAAAACACACACTCACAGACAAGTGAATTTATATCTAAGTCTTTAAATAATTTATTTTACAACAAGAAAATTACCAAGAAACAGCTGATTTCTCCATACTGCCTGGGTTTTTTTTTTCTTTCAACGCCCGAATAGTCAGCCCTTTAATAATTTAAATTTAACGGTTTGACAGATTGCGGGAAAATAATCGCAATATCGCTGACCAATTTCGCAGCGTAAAAATCCGAATCATCCCGAAATGTACTGCGCTGCTGGTCCAGGTTGTTGTCCTTTTCTCGGATTCGCATATATTTCAAACAAATAAACATTCAAAGGAGGATTATTTTCACGACAATTTTGTATATTTCGATAGAGAAATATATATTTGAGTGATTCCGTATGTTAACTTCATAGATTTATTTGAATGATTTGAAAAAACGGAGTTGAAGCGAGTCGACCCCTGAAAAGATGTCCACCCTTATTGATAGTGTATGTACAGTGTGTGTGTGTGTGTGGTGTGTGTGGTGTATGGGAGCAAGTCCCTGTGTATTATCTATATTTTCATCTTAAAGTTACATAATACTATAAGCAGTTCATATTTGTATCAGATCTCAACTAAAATCATTAACATATAATCACATTTAAAAAACGTGTAAATGAATATAGAAACAACAAACATATCAAGGTCATATAATCAAATATGTTTTAAGCTCTGCGCTTAGAATATAAAGCGTTGCGTAAGGATTGTTGAAGGATGGTTTGGGCTTTTTCCGTGATATTGCAGATGTCATGTATATCATATGAAAGCAAAATCTCAACATGTACAATGTACAAATTAGTATCAATCAGCGTAGGAACGATGATCCAACCACTAAAACTTACAAACCTTTGGTTGTCCACGTGGGTCAAGATAAGTAGTCAGACTTTCTTCATTTAGACCGTAGTCTATCACAAATTCTTCGATAAATCTTATCTCTGTTCCATCCTTCCAGCCTTCTAACTCTATCCCAAATACTTGCGTTGGTACAATTAGATCAACCTAGACAAAAGGAATGAAACATGTATATGTATAAAAATAAACATTGAATGCTCAAATTCAATGAATTTATGAAATATTTTATTAAAGCGTAAAACAAATTAACATTAAATGAATGGATGAATGATTAGATGTTTAAATAAAGCTATGAATAAGTTACCCTCTTTTATATTTTAACATATACAAAAAAAAAATTTTGCTCCGAAATTAAAAAAAACATAACATTATATTCTTGCATTTACCTGAAAGTAGGGGTCGCTCAGGTCATCTGTACACCAACCTTCGCCAGGGGAGAGCACTCTCGCTTGATCATACATATTATGGACAAGGTCATTGGATCCAGATAGCTGAACGTCACGGATCTCCCCAGACACCATTCCTAGCCTTCTCCCACAGGATGTTCCTGTCATGAAATGTCTCATTATCACCTTTCATACAGTGTGAAATCCCTTTCTCTTTAGCATAATAACAGATAAGGCTACAGCAGCGAACTAGGTAACTGATTGAAATGATGATTGATAGCTTAGTATTAAGCTTTGAATAAGAAAGATTTTAATATGAGAGGCTTAGTGAGGATTTTTGAAACTATGTGCCTAACAAAAGAACTAATTATTTGTTCTTTTTCAGACTCTCTCCAGGGTGTTGCAAAAATTTGAAAGTATTTCCCACTCTTGGAATTGAAATGTAAAGCTACATAAAAGTTTATTTACTATAAAAAGAAGTGCAACCTCAGGGTTTCGTTAATGTTTTATTTCTATCAGAATTTGATTATGTCTAGGCTGAACACAATTCCCTAAAATATCAATTAATTTACTTTCGAATATTGGGCATAAAATACTCTAAAGTTTATGCATGATTAAACTATTTCCAGTAGAAAAAAGGGAAAATATGTGTACACCGTTTCCTTTGCAACTGAGTACAATTACTGTAGGTAAGAATCGCGGTATATTTGGTTCATTTAAAAAATGTTATAAGAATTCATACATCTGATCAGAAATAAGGAATTTATTGAGCAATTAGTAATCGGGCAAGACATGCTCTAGTGTGAACAACGGTGACTTTTGTCGTTGAGTACATAATGGACAAGATCTTTCATGTTTTACATTTTGAACTAATTTTCGATAATCGATTAATTACATACACGTACTCATATATGTTTAACAGCGAATTAGATTTCTTAAACATTTTTTAAGTGATTGAGGTAAAAATATCATAACTTGATAATCTGTTAAACCTTGGCAATAGAAATGAATGACCATTACAAAGTTATTTTTATATAAGGATCAGTTCACTATTAAGACCACTATTTTCTGTACCATTGACCACACTTACATTAGATAACCTCAATATAAATACCATTTAACTATTACAGGTGAACTTATTACGAGTTCGCGGTAATTAGATATAATATCATTAAATAAACCACTGAATTAAGTTTGTTATTGAGTTTGTTTGAATTCAAATAAATGTATGAGAAAAAATTAATGTATGTTAGAGCACATTTGCACACGACAAAAATACATAAACGCATGTTTAGAAATTGAAAGAAAAAGTAAATCATAAATACATTTTGTATTTATGGTAATCAACCAATCATTAAATCATTATCATGGATCCACAAATTTTGAAAATACTTCATCGCAGATACAAGCATCCATTGACATTGAGTCAAAGGCTCTTTTGCTCAAAGTCTATAATTTAATGATGGTTGGATTACCTTAACAAGTTTAATACGATAGATAATACATACGAACTACATATCTGTATCCACTATAAACAATTATAATTTGAACATTCTATTGTACTCATTTCTAATTTTGATTGATGTCAATTTTATACTCTTACTTTTCTCCAGCAGATTCACTGTACTTACTTTTCCCATAAATGATCATTTCTGTTATTTCCATCATGTGGTAAACTCCAGTCAATTTATCGGGTACCGGATCGTCAAAGTTTCGAATCGTTACATATTGTCCGGTGATTGGTCGATTACAATAAAACAAAAATCTAGAGGCTCTCCTATAAGAAAATATACGTAGGTTTTGAATATATTAATATAATAATGTACATTTTATAGATTAGATCACCTTTTCTATTTTCTACGTACCTCAGTGATATCAAAGAATATTTTATGTAAAATGGATTTGAAGAAGTTGATTTACGATTATTAAAAATGTTTTTTTTATTATTATATCTTGATGACTTTGTTAAAATGGCAGAGACTGATTATTTTTTACAAAACTACTCGAAGACTATTGTGAAAAATGGAAATTGACTATTAATCCAAACAAAACTAATGTTATGGTGCTTAGAACAGGAGGTTGATTGAAAAAGAAATAAATTTTTATATACTGATGTTATAATTGAAATTGTAAATATATTTTTATATTTAGGAACAGCATTTACAACAAGTGGATCTTTTAATGTAACATTTGAAACTTTAGCAGGGCAGGCAATTGTGGCATTATATAAACTTAAGTCAGAATTAATCAGGTTTCCTGGTGTAAATGTTAAACATCAATGAGACTTATTTGATAAGCTTGTTTACTAATTTAAATTATGGTTTAGATATGTGTGGTTTAACTGAAAGTCAGAAAATAGAAAAAGTGCATTTAAGTTTTTTTGTAAACAAAGACTTGGGGTAACACATCATACACAAAATAATTTGGTTTATGGTGAGTTAGGCAAATCATCTTTAAGTACAAGTAGGGCTTTGTATTTGTTACGTGTTGTAAAATATTAATTAAACATTGTATAATTAAGTGACATAAAATATGTAAAAAGTGTATATAACATGATATGTAGAATAAAACAATTCACCCAGAAAAGAAAATTTGGACCAGTGGAGTAAAAAAACTTATTAGAAAATGTAGGTTTTAATGATGTATGGCTAAATCAAGGGAGTGGAAATATAAATATTTTTATAAGTTCTGTAAAACAAAGATTAAATGACATATTTATACAAAATTGGCTTTCAGAATCGAGGGAATCTACTCGTGCAAGAACATCTCTTTTATTTGCAAATTTTACTGTACAACCCTACTTTAATTATTTCAATTTAGATAAATATAGAATGGCCTTAACGCGTCTAAGGATATCTTCTCATAGATTAGAAGTGGAAGGAGGTAGAATTTTTTTTTAAATTCATTTTTGGAGAAACCCTAATATACCTAAATTTATTGAGTTATTGATATCAGAAAGTAAATTTATTATCAGATATCTTGGTATATTCATTGTAAAATCTTTTGAAAAAAGAAATAGAATGAACTATGATTAGATTTTAATTTTATATTTCACGTATTTCCCACATGCTTGTCTATTGGCTATTTCATTGTAGGTATGTATAACAGGGACTGCTTAACTAAGTGTTTCGTTTCGGCTCACTTTAAAATAGTTTACCTGGTATAATTTTGTTTAGTTTCGTTGTCCAGTGTAAGAATATGAAAGATTAATGTGCAAGTGTTATAATGTGTTGTATTATTACTCTTGCCACTGACTTTTGTTTAGTACACAAATGACGTGTTCTTTTTAAATATGTATACTAATTTGGCCTACATGTATTACGAAGTAAACTAAAAAAACAACAAAAAAACTATAGATATTATGTTATTGTCATTATACTCATTCTTTTTTGCATGTGATTATTGACCCACCGAAAGGATTTTTAGCCATTTTAGTTATTTTGTCTATATGAAAAAGTGCTGTCTCCGAACCATATCACGCCATAGAAAACCGGCAAAATTCCATATATATTCCTTACATAGGACCAATCAGCCCTGGTATGGAAGACGAATAAGTACCAAGTTAAAGTACCTACAATGTATTGGCCGGGGATATCTACCAAGTAATCTCTTTGTTACAATCACCTTGCCACTAGGACGGATTCGATATATACATGAAACATTGTATTATGGTTATTCGGTAAACGACCTAATAGATATACAAGCAGTGGACTTGAATCACCATGTCAGAATCCAACGTCGAATGTATATATTATAGAATACATATATAAAATAACTAACAACATAATTACAGTGTATCAGTTTTCACGACAGCTAATAGAGACATTTTCCTGACAGTGAACATTGATCCAAGGAGGTCTTGTGTGGATAAGGTATAAGGTCTATATGTGTCAATATATTTTAGAAGGTAACTATGTGAATCATGGTCATGAACGTGTTTTCAGTATGATCTGCACTTTCTAACAAACCAAAATAACAATATCTGGTAGGTATTTTTTTTTATAAATGTTACATATCAATATTTGTGAGATGAAACGGTGACACTATAAAACCTGTTCAGACAATGATTACTACGAGTCATACTTTGTTTCTAAAATAGTGCTGTTGGTGTTTACCGTCCATGCGTCTGTACTATGTAGCGATGTCCATCTATCCCTGAGTGTACAGGAGCACCCAGGTAGAACCGCTTACTTACCGTAAGCAAGCTTGAAGGCTTTCTTGTATGAAAAGTCAAAATGATGCGACCGAAACTCATAACAGTGAGGGTGGGGGGGATACTGTGTCGGCGACTGTAAACACTCCGCAACAATGGTACCATGTAACATTGAGTGCAATAGCATAACAACTTAGAAAGAGTATAAGTGTATGACTAACCTCGGATACGGTCGTTCAGTGCAGAGTAATGAGCCGTAGTTGAGGAAATCCCATCTGTCCATACTAACGTAAACCCCAGGAAACCGGAGATTGATCGGGAACCATACTGTAAGTAATGAAGACATTTTAATAATTTAATAGCTTACTCTCATATCAGCAGTTGACGGGCCATAGCGAATTTTAAATTATTCCTCAATCAACAAGTTAATCAGCAAATTCTTTTTCCGCTTTGCTTTCTGCTCGAGTTCATTGTGTTCCTACGATACTACGATACATGCTACTGATTGATTAATGGCGGAACTTCCTACTTTACTACTGACGGTTTTCGCTGCTCTTCATACCGAACTATAGCGGTCCTCGCCGCTCTACTTACCGCACTATTGTGGTCCTCACCGCTCGATTTACCGTACCTTAGTGGTCCTCGCCGCTCTACTTACCGTACTATAGGGTCCTCGCCGCTCTACTTACCGTACTTAAGTGGTCATCGCCATTCTACTTACCGTACTATAGTGGTCCCGCCGCTCTACTTACCGTACTATAGTGGTCCTCGCCGCTCTACTTACCGTACTATAGTGGTCTTCGCCGCTCTAGTAACCGTACTATAGTGGTCCTCGCCGCTCTACTTACCGTACTATAGCGGTCCTCGTCGCTCTACTTACCGTACTATAGTGGTCCTCGCCGCTCTACTTACCGTACTATAGTGGTCCTCGTCGCTCTACTTACCGTACTATAGTGGTCCTCGCCGCTCTACTTACCGAAATATGTGGTCCTCGCCGCTCTACTTACCGTACTTTAGAGTCTTCGTCGCTCTACTAACCGTACTATAGTGGTCCTCGCCGCTCTACTTACCGTACTATAGTGGTCCTCGCCGCTCTACTTACCGTACTTTAGAGGTCTTCGTCGCTCTACTTACCGTACCTTAGTGGTCCTCGCCGCTCTATTTACCTATTGGTGGTTCCAGGCGCTGTACTTACCACACTAGACACTAGAAAGCACTCCTTATTTCAAATTTTGCTCTGAATGTCCAATGGCTTATTAACAGAACACTAAACGGTTTTTATCGTCACGGCGGTTATATATATTGAACTTACATTATTGACAGAATCTCCTGTCATACTAGTTATTTCGCTCATATTGAATACTGAACTCGGTATTTCCGTAAAAACGTCACTCCCTGCTTTTGTACTTACCAAACTGACGAACAACTAGGACAGCGTGAACATCGAACATCTCCTCAAGATCTACTTGTAACCAGGGTTTCAACTTTGGTCGATAAGACTCGAAAGGTAAACCATCTATTTTAGAAAGAAATTCAAATTTGAAAATTTAAATAACATTAAACACTGGATATTAGTTTTTACTTGTAAGCCGTTGGGTGATAACGCAGACCATAATACGATTAACAGAATTACTAAATATCAAAATGGCGTTGAAAAGCATATACTAGTAAATAGAATTGTTCTTATTTCATTACGTGCCAGAAAATCATAAAAAAAAATGAATCGGACAATAGACAAACATTGGAAGATAAAGCACATTACACAAAGAATATACGGATGGTATAAGAAAATGAGTCATAAAAGAAACCATAGGTAACATCAAAACAAAATACTGGCCTAGGCGACCGTCTACAGCGTATTCAGCAAGATTGTTCCCCAACGTCTGAACAGAATACACCGGTTTCAGGAGGCTCAGTATTTCAAGTGTTGGATCTAGCTCTGAAACACAATTTTAGAAGGTTATAAAACTGCATCCAGAGAAGACAATTTATTTCAACTGACACATTTTCATATTAGGGTGTACGTACAGTCATTAAGTATACAAAGCATTTCTCCTTCAGTGTTGTGATTGCTTCAAAACATAAAACTAACATAAACGTAAAAAAGATTAACTGATAAATGATATAGACACGGTAATTGCACCATTCATCATGTAACCAATACATCTCTACTTACACTAAAACCTCTACCCCTTGCAACAACAACAAAAATAAAATACCACTGCTACCAATTTGCTTTTACAACAATTACTATCCCTATCTCCAACACTAATATTATTCTTCCCTTTCTTATATGCTTATACTCACCACATACGGGGATACCACATCGTTTGAACTTCACGGCCCCGTCAATTTTTACAAAGCATCCGGGTCCACCTGGCTTGTAACGGTAGGAAGAATCGAACCTGCAGTGGTTCAGGGGGAAGTTCCCGACATACTGCTTGCTTGGGCGGAAAAGCGAATAAGTGTCTTCCCATATTTCACATCGCTCACCGTCCTCTGTTACATTCTTTATGCCAAAATAGGAAAACCCATGATCCTCTAGAAAGTAGCACTCTCGTTTTGCTGAAAAAAGAAGGAAAAAAAACAAAACAGTATGTATAGCCGAGCAAAGTGCAAGGTTCTTTTGTCGAAAGATTAAAAACCTGAAGATTTCTGGTTTGAAGCCTTCCAGGTATTCATTCTTATAATTATCACACATATCTACTCTGAAAATGAGATCTAGGAACTGAATATTTTAGACCTGTTTCATTTCATGTGTATGCTGTAACCGTATGGAAGGACAAACATTTGTAATTTGGCAGAACCTTCTTTTTATGTCTAGGTATGCTAAATGAATAGCAAAAGGGCCTTGCCACTTAGATAAAGTGATTCTCTAAGTTGTTCAATTTGATTCTGCCTTTGAAGCACAGTATATTATACATCCATCTTTGATAGGTTCCTTGTTCTAATTACGCATTTCCTTCCCATCTAGATTCTAAATAACCTCACACTATGAACAGTTCTAATTATTCAAATTCCGTCGCTTAAACATAACACAGATATCATGTCAGGTCGACCAAAAAAACAACAACAAACGACAAGTAGAATATAATTTACATGTACTTCTTACCAACTGGCGTATAATAGCACAAGCTGAGTTTCTGGTGTACCCCTTCGTCAGTAAAAACATTGTATTGTCCTTCCGGTTGCAAACCCGCCATCGTCATCAACAAATCGGAATACTTCTTCCACTACCGTCATATTTTCCACGTCCAACAATTTTTTTTTTTTAACAAGATATTCGGTATACATGTAAGCATACCCGTTCATATATGAAATTGCATTTAACTTTGTAGAATTTTTTTATGATCTCAAAACCAAATTCTTTAAATGAATCATCTTATTGACATGGTTTTTGTTTAATCATTTTTAAAATATATGCCGGCTTGCAAAA
>CM037795.1:23458933-23508933 GCA_021229015.1 Solen grandis | reverse complement strand
CTAATAAAATAAATGAGTAACTATCCTTTATATTGTGGCAGTATACAATCACATATGAATATTCTTCATTTAGCATTGATATTATCAATGTTTATTTTCCATATATATTTTAATAAATTTATTTACTTGATACCATCAGTTCATAATAATCATCATGATGAAATACTAAAGCACATTTTAGCCCACAAATTTTTATAAGTAAAGAGGTGTATGTCATTTCATGTTGCACTCGTAATTAAATGTCAGAATATAAATAAAAACAATTCATTACAGAAAATGGCCAGGAGAAATTTTCATGATAGACCAAACATCCTTGAAGACTTAACAAATATGGAAATTATTGAAAGATACAGGCTTGATCGTGACGGAATTTTGTATTTAGAACAAGAACTTGAAATATTGAAACCAAACACAAACAGAAACCATAGCCTTTCTGTTCTCCACCAAATATTGATAACATTACGCTATTTTGCAACTGGTACAATCCAATTGAACTATGCTGATATGCATGGTGTTTCTCAGCCGACTGTTTCACGGGTCATTGCCAAAGTGACAGATGCACTGAGCAATCCAGGTTTCAGTACACGCTTCCTGAAGTTTCCAACTTCAGTGATGGAACAGACTGCAGTCAAACAACAGTTTTATGGGATAGCCCGTTTCCCTAATGTAGTTGGAGTTGTAGATGGTACACATGTACAAATACAAGCTCCAACTACAGAGGAGCCATCCTATGTGAACAGAATGGGCTACCACTCAATAAATACACAGGTACTTAATTATGATATTTGTGACAATTCAATTTTTATTAAATCCATAAAACCTCTCCAAATAATTGGCAGAAATCATAACAGTATTTTATTTCATTCCATTTAATAAACATCTATAATTATTAAACCTTAAAATATTATTGCACTGAATACTTAATAAATTTAGTTTGCAAAATAATTGTGTATTAATTGCAAATATTTCCTGTTTGTTTTTTTGTTAGTTTTTTTTAGACTTTTCCATAAAAATGTTATCAAGATAAAATTAAAATTAATTAACTTCATTATTTTTTTAATACAGATTGTGTTTGACGCTCATTATAGAATTCTTGATGTAGTGGCAAGGTGGCCTGGTGCCACACATGACAGTCGTATAATCCGAGAGAGCGGTCTTTGGGCCCTTTTGACCAGGGAATGGCTGGAATCAACTACATTCTTGGGGATAGTGGGTATCCCTGTAAGAGATGGCTTCTGACGCCCTACCTACACCCACAACCAGGGTCTCAGGCGGCATACAATAAGTGTGTGATAGAAATACAATGAAATTTACAAATATTTTACTTTATTTTTATGCGTTACTAAATTACTCAAAAAGTATAATGGTGACCCTAGATTTTTATTCCAGAAATTAGTTTCTAATGTAATTCTCTATAATACTGCAAAGTTTTATTCATATGGATAGTTTTAATCTTCCTTATTTGTCTTTAATTAAAATAACTGCATTGTACATGTATGCATTTAAAACAATGTAAATTTTTTATAGGGCTCACAAATTGACAAGGTCCACTGTCGAGAGAGGAATAGGTCAGTTGAAAAGAAGATGGGGTGTCCTACATAGTGAAATCAGGCTGGATCCAGTGAAAGTGTGCAAGTAATTATTTTGTAACAACGTGTGTTTGTCTAATTTGTTTTTTAATCTTAACATTCATTTATTCCCAATTCATAAAATTATATGCATTTTATCTGTCATGATCTTAGATAAGTATGGTATTATTTTTTTCTCATTACCCAGATAATATCTGAGTGATATTTAGCATTCAATATATCTTTTCAGAGTGATAACATCATGTTGTGTCCTGCACAATATTTGTAAGGATAGAAACATCCAGATGGTAGGGGAAGTCCATGTTGCAGGTCACAACAACCCTGTTCAAGCATATAATGGCATTCAAGATGGACTACGCTACAGGGATTTTGTTGCCAATACTTATTTCTAAGTTTCAACAGAGCCTTACATGAGTTGCTATGAAGGGACATCTGATTCAGTTTGAAATGCTTGATAGGACATAAGCCAATCTCTTTATATTATTTACTTGATACAAAAAGTTACCAGAATTCTGAAACTTTATTCTAATAAAACGAAACAGCTTGGATAAATTCAGTATATATACAATATAACTTAAAAGGTTACAAACCTATCATAAATCACTGGATTGTGACAATAACTAAATTGATCTGAATTACACATTACTATTAAAACAACAAGAATAAGATTTCAATTACATGTTTTAATGTGACAATATTTTGTAAAATAACTATAATGTGCATTATGATACATATGTATGTTTATTAGTACATGAATGAATGAATGAATTGATGTAAAGATGAATGAATGGATAAGTGGAGGATTGATTGAATAGATGGATTGATGAATTATAGAATAAATTGATGGGTGGATGAGTTGATGGAATAATGAATTAAACAAATTCAACATGATATTTATTGCTCTGCATTCAGAGACAATTCCCTTTCATAACAGGCAATCTGAAGTTTCAGCTTCTTTTTCTTGAGCTGAAGCAGCTCCTCATCGCAGTGACAGCATGCAACACTGAAGTGGTATCAGAAAAAAATTTCATTTATGGTATCAAAACTAACATAAATTATCTTTTTCATGAACTTTTAAAGACTATACTTATCCATTTAAATATATTTAAATTTATTTTGTTCAGATATATGCATATTTCAAAAATTACATTTGATTCATATGCTGTGTAATTAATCATAAATTAGCAATTGAATGAAATACTGTAACTGACACATTATTTCTTTATTGATTTTTTTATTAATTATGAAAAAGATATGTATATGATAATCTAAAAGTCCTTTAAAAAAATGCTGAAAAATTCTTCAGTAAATCTTTACAGACCTTCGACCTTTTTCATTTGATTCCACATCGACACTTGAAGGTTTCACTTGGTCAACAGCTCTATAACAAGGAAATCATAACTATAATTCATATTTATCCCATATCAAAATCATTTGACAAATAAATGATAAAAAGCATAATTATTTGGTTTGTTAAATGATGTTGATATCTAAACTTTTCCAAATAGATATCCACTCAATATTAATGACCTTAACAAGCATACTAGATTTATGATTCCCTAAGTAGATACATTGTTTGGGAGACTAAATAACAGTTTATTTATGCAAATATCACTTCTTGTATTTATATTTACTTGCAGTTTACTTTAAATATGTAAATTCATATGGGATATTTGTTTGTTTTTGTGGATACTGAATATATCTTATAGAGAAGTTATACAATTTTAATATTTTCATGAGTCCTACATTTCCAAAAATAAATCCTATAGGCCTTAAAAGCAAAAAAAAGTAGTGATGTGAGTAATGGATTTATATCATTTATATAAAAACAAGAGGGCCATGATGGTCCTAGATCGCTCACCTGGTATCATTAGGCTATGTAATATCAAGTGACCCCTGGGGCAGAGCAAAAGGCGATCACAAAAGCTCACCATGAGCACGTTGTGCTCAGGTGAGCTAAAAAGAAATAGTTCATAAATTATTTAATGCTATTCATTACAACAAAATTCAATAGACATCCTAAATTCAAGATAAATTATACCTTTTTAAGGTTCCAACAGCTCTTTCTACAACTGCACTCCTTTCAGAATTGCTTTAATATCAAAGATATACATATATGCAAGGGGCCGTATTCATAAAGCTCCTTAGGAGAAAAATTCCCTTAATTTCTAAGATTTTTTATTAAAAACATTTAAGTGAATTTAATTGATTATTTTCTCCTTAATTTTCCTTAAAATTTAAGGAATCTCACATGTTGCCTTAAAAATTAAGGAAAAAAGTTAAGGGAAAAATAGTGCAACAAAGATGGCCGACTAGCAGACGAACTTTGCATCCATTGATTTAAATATTAACTTTCGTGAGTTAAAAATATGTTTTACAGAGTTTTGTGTCTGTATACTGCCATTACTGAATTATGTCCCTTTAAGCGGTGCAACTAATTTACGCCATCGGGCAATATATACGCCATCCGTTCAACATTTATATTTTTTTTGCATCCCCCGTTTTATTACGTGTTATCTATGTATGATAAATCGCCATTATTTTCATCAAAACCATTTGAAACATGTGTGAAAATATCGCTCGGAACTTTCATGTTTTTATTGCTTTAAAGTTGTTTATTATTTCACTTCAATACCGCACGTTATAATGGACTGTACGCCATCCAGTTTTCGAGCGATAACCGTTTTATTTCACCTCGTATAGGTATAAAACTTCACCATTATATTTATAATATATATTCAAAACATAAGTGATAGTTTCATATTGAAGATTAATGGTTATGTTAATTTATTTTCCAATATTATTTGACACCGCACTGGTTAGATACAGACGCTACAGTGTTATAATGCGGATACCCAATGCGGCCTCAGTATGCGGATATCTACGCTTCACTACTTTATTTTTATCATGAGTGCAAATACGGTGGCAAAGTTTTATGTTTTTGTTTAATTATCATTTTTTCCAAGACTTGTATCGATAGCTCGTTGATAAGAACAACTAAGAAAATAATAAAATATTACTTTTATGCAAATTGAATTTAAAAATACTTTGTTCTTACTCTTTGTGATATCTACTAAGAAAATCCCATTTAAAATATAATTTTAAATTACTAATAAAATAAATGAGTAACTATCCTTTATATTGTGGCAGTATACAATCACATATGAATATTCTTCATTTAGCATTGATATTATCAATGTTATACTCCTATACTTCTTCCTCATGTTATTTGATTATTATTTTTAACCTTACATCCATGATATATTTTAATAAATTTATTTACTTGATACCATCAGTTCATAATAATCATCATGATGAAATACTAAAGCACATTTTAGCCCACAAATTTTTATAAGTAAAGAGGTGTATGTCATTTCATGTTGCACTCGTAATTAAATGTCAGAATATAAATAAAAACAATTCATTACAGAAAATGGCCAGGAGAAATTTTCATGATAGACCAAACATCCTTGAAGACTTAACAAATATGGAAATTATTGAAAGATACAGGCTTGATCGTGACGGAATTTTGTATTTAGAACAAGAACTTGAAATATTGAAACCAAACACAAACAGAAACCATAGCCTTTCTGTTCTCCACCAAATATTGATAACATTACGCTATTTTGCAACTGGTACAATCCAATTGAACTATGCTGATATGCATGGTGTTTCTCAGCCGACTGTTTCACGGGTCATTGCCAAAGTGACAGATGCACTGAGCAATACAGGTTTCAGTACACGCTTCCTGAAGTTTCCAACTTCAGTGATGGAACAGACTGCAGTCAAACAACAGTTTTATGGGATAGCCCGTTTCCCTAATGTAGTTGGAGTTGTAGATGGTACACATGTACAAATACAAGCTCCAACTACAGAGGAGCCATCCTATGTGAACAGAATGGGCTACCACTCAATAAATACACAGGTACTTAATTATGATATTTGTGACAATTCAATTTTTATTAAATCCATAAAACCTCTCCAAATAATTGGAAAATAATTTTTTTTTTATTATTAAACCTTAAAATATTATTGCACTGAATACTTAATAAATTTAGTTTGCAAAATAATTGTGTATTAATTGCAAATATTTCCTGTTTGTTTTTTTGTTAGTTTTTTTTAGACTTTTCCATAAAAATGTTATCAAGATAAAATTAAAATTAATTAACTTCATTATTTTTTTAATACAGATTGTGTTTGACGCTCATTATAGAATTCTTGATGTAGTGGCAAGGTGGCCTGGTGCCACACATGACAGTCGTATAATCCGAGAGAGCGGTCTTTGGGCCCTTTTTGACCAGGGAATGGCTGGAATCAACTACATTCTTGGGGATAGTGGGTATCCCTGTAAGAGATGGCTTCTGACGCCCTACCTACACCCACAACCAGGGTCTCAGGCGGCATACAATAAGTGTGTGATAGAAATACAATGAAATTTACAAATATTTTACTTTATTTTTATGCGTTACTAAATTACTCAAAAAGTATAATGATGACCCTAGATTTTTATTCCAGAAATTAGTTTCTAATGTAATTCTCTATAATACTGCAAAGTTTTATTCATATGGATAGTTTTAATCTTCCTTATTTGTCTTTAATTAAAATAACTGCATTGTACATGTATGCATTTAAAACAATGTAAATTTTTTATAGGGCTCACAAATTGACAAGGTCCACTGTCGAGAGAGGAATAGGTCAGTTGAAAAGAAGATGGGGTGTCCTACATAGTGAAATCAGGCTGGATCCAGTGAAAGTGTGCAAGTAATTATTTTGTAACAACGTGTGTTTGTCTAATTTGTTTTTTAATCTTAACATTCATTTATTCCCAATTCATAAAATTATATGCATTTTATCTGTCATGATCTTAGATAAGTATGGTATTATTTTTTTCTCATTACCCAGATAATATCTGAGTGATATTTAGCATTCAATATATCTTTTCAGAGTGATAACATCATGTTGTGTCCTGCACAATATTTGTAAGGATAGAAACATCCAGATGGTAGGGGAAGTCCATGTTGCAGGTCACAACAACCCTGTTCAAGCATATAATGGCATTCAAGATGGACTACGCTACAGGGATTTTGTTGCCAATACTTATTTCTAAGTTTCAACAGAGCCTTACATGAGTTGCTATGAAGGGACATCTGATTCAGTTTGAAATGCTTGATAGGACATAAGCCAATCTCTTTATATTATTTACTTGATACAAAAAGTTACCAGAATTCTGAAACTTTATTATAATAAAACGAAACAGCTTGGATAAATTCAGTATATATTACAATATAACTTAAAAGGTTACAAACCTATCATAAATCACTGGATTGTGACAATAACTAAATTGATCTGAATTACACATTACTATTAAAACAACAAGATTATAATTATTAAATATATAATGTGCATTATGATACATATGTATGTTTATTAGTACATGAATGAATGAATGAATTGATGTAAAGATGAATGAATGGATAAGTGGAGGATTGATTGAATAGATGGATTGATGAATTATAGAATAAATTGATGGGTGGATGAGTTGATGGAATAATGAATTAAACAAATTCAACATGATATTTATTGCTCTGCATTCAGAGACAATTCCCTTTCATAACAGGCAATCTGAAGTTTCAGCTTCTTTTTCTTGAGCTGAAGCAGCTCCTCATCGCAGTGACAGCATGCAACACTGAAGTGGTATAAGAAAAAAATTTCATTTATGGTATCAAAACTAACATAAATTATCTTTTTCATGAACTTTTAAAGACTATACTTATCCATTTAAATATATTTAAAATTCATATTTAAATGTTAAGTTTCAATTTCTAACACAATCAAATAAATATGTCAATTTTTTTTTCTTGATGTGTATTATGTTCAGATATATGCATATTTCAAAAATTACATTTGATTCATATGCTGTGTAATTAATCATAAATTAGCAATTGAATGAAATACTGTAACTGACACATTATTTCTTTATTGATTTTTTTATTAATTATGAAAAAGATATGTATATGATAATCTAAAAGTCCTTTAAAAAAATGCTGAAAAATTCTTCAGTAAATCTTTACAGACCTTCGACCTTTTTCATTTGATTCCACATCGACACTTGAAGGTTTCACTTGGTCAACAGCTCTATAACAAGGAAATCATAATTATAATTCATATTTATCCCATATCAAAATCATTTGACAAATAAATGATAAAAAGCATAATTATTTGGTTTGTTAAATGATGTTGATATCTAAACTTTTCCAAATAGATATCCACTCAATATTAATGACCTTAACAAGCATACTAGATTTATGATTCCCTAAGTAGATACATTGTTTGGGAGACTAAATAACAGTTTATTTATGCAATTATCACTTCTTGTATTTATATTTACTTGCAGTTTACTTTAAATATGTAAATTCATATGGGATATTTGTTTGTTTTTGTGGATACTGAATATATCTTATAGAGAAGTTATACAATTTTAATATTTTCATGAGTCCTACATTTCCAAAAATAAATCCTATAGGCCTTAAAAGCAAAAAAAAAGTAGTGATGTGAGTAATGGATTTATATCATTTATATAAAAACAAGAGGGCCATGATGGTCCTAGATCGCTCACCTGGTATCATTAGGCTATGTAATATCAAGTGACCCCTGGGGCAGAGCAAAAGGCGATCACAAAAGCTCACCATGAGCACGTTGTGCTCAGGTGAGCTAAAAAGAAATAGTTCATAAATTATTTAATGCTATTCATTACAACAAAATTCAATAGACATCCTAAATTCAAGATAAATTATACCTTTTTGAGGTTCCAACAGCTCTTTCTACAACTGCACTCCTTTCAGAATTGCTTTAATATCAAAGATATACATATATGCAATTGATAAAGTATAATATTTCACATTGTTTTAATGCAAATACAATTGTTATTTCAGGCAAATCTAAAACTTTCCTCCTTAGATAATCAATTTGATGTGTAGGCAAACAAAGCACATCCGGATATGACAACTCATATAGGGCCCTCCTATTTTTTATTATACAATATTGTAGCTCCTTTCCTATACAATCCGTTGTGTAAAGATAAATACATCATTTCATAAACCATTTAAAGATCAGTCAAATATTATTCATGAAGTCATAAATCTGTACATAAGTATTTGTCCAGTTAAGTGTAATACAACTTTCATTGTTTAGTATATTTTATGATAATAATATTCAGTTGGTTAATCAAATATATGCATTCATACACTGAATTTCTTTCCTTTTCTTTTTTTGGTTTATTGGGGTTTTCATTAATTTGTTATTTTTTATTGTTGTTTTTTTTTGGCTGTATTTAACGTCCCACCTACAATATTTCAGTCATTTGGAGACAATGTCTTATTGAGACATATATAACGCTGCCACAGTGCAGTATAACGTTGTAGACATGTGGCATGGTACCACACCCAGTCTCATTATCCTGACACCGGAAAAAATATGCTAAGTACCAAGTTGAGACAATATCACAAATATGTCACAGGGACTCAAAATACTATATAATGAATAGTTATAACATTACATAAATATATGCATCATAAATAACAATACTCACTGTTTCATCTGGTTCATGGTTGAATCCATTCCTATGGACCCAACCCCACGGACAGCAACAGTGTCCTTGCCGATCACCGACATAACAGCTTCCGTCAGGATACTGTATTTAGAGTTTGATGGTCCACTCCCTTTAAATTTATATTGTTTTCATTGCTTCATATATACCATTTTTGATATAAATTAAAAATATATATATACGGACATATCAACACTTATAAAGTAAATAAAGCAAAATTGACACTAACTGAAAACATTTACACATGTTGATTTTTTTTTTCATTTTTAGTATAATGATATATTGGAGAGAAAAATAATACCTTGACACAAGGTTAATACATGTACATGGTAAATATTTTTTTCTTAAATGTTTGAAAGTTAGTTTATATGAATACAATATTTATTAAATATATTGACTATATCAGTTAATAATTAATCATCATTCCAATAATATGACCAGTGGTTTTCTTACATTTGCATTCTGTATGCAATGTTTTTTTTGCTAATAATGCAATGTTTTTATTTTGATGCATCCACTGAATACATAATATATACAGACAATGCTATTGAAATCAAGGAAGGATAAATGCATACTTTCTAAATTCAGGGACTCATATAATGTTAGCCTAATGAGTCCTTGGACTCTTGCAATGAAAATTGTAAAAAAACAACAACCTGTAAATCATTATGGAATATATACCTGTTGCATTTAAACCTCTGATGTAATCAGAGTAAATGGCCCTGTGCTTGGCGACCAAATTCTCCCATTTCTTCTGTAGGTCGGAAGCCTTTCGGACACCATTCAATGCATTTGCATTGAACGCCTCCCCCAGTTCTCTCCACATTTTTTTCTTTGTGGCACTTGTTATACCTACATTTAGCAGACATATCAATGCTAACATCTAAACAATAAAGAATATACTCTGTATACATAGTATAGTATTGTAACAGTGGCAAAGCCGACCAAAAAATGAACTTTTTCTTTTATTAGTATAGATATAAGCAGAAGTAGTATGGATTTAACAAGTAACTGGTGTTGCACGCAACACATTAGTCCCCTTTGGTGCAAAAAAACAAAAATACATGCAGAATCTCCATACTGCCATCTTTTCATATTCTAAGTTTTCGAATATCATCTTAAAGTTTTTAAGTTATCGCAGGGTCCAAAATTTCGAATTTGACAATAGATGAAATAATGTATTGCATCTTTGCAAAAAAATAAAATAAATAAAAGAAAAGTTTTATTATTTTATGTTTTCAAAGGATGAAATTATATTAATTTCACTGTGAAAAAATTATAAAAGGCTGTTATTTTTATCAAAATAATCATGTCAATGCATGAAAGAAAGTAATTTCATGAATAAATGGGTTTCTAATGTTTTAAATTACATTGATCATACTCATTTGAAAAAGTATAAATGTTGAAAATAAACCAAACATTCTTTAAGTAAGCCACAGTGTTGTCTGATATTGTTCAACCCTTATGCCATATATAGGTAATGAAAGATTTATACGAGTGTAAAATTAATATATACTTACTCTCTGTGAATCGATGTTTGTCGACCTTGTGACGCGACAAATTTGTTTCCAAGTAATTTTCACCCATCAATCCTGCAAGTAAATGGCATTCTTGCAGGGTGAAGTTTGGAGCTCTGCATTTGGTGTCAGATTTAGACTCCATTCTTAGTCGTCTGCTTTCGGTTTTTGTTTTGACAGATCTAATTTTAGACAGCTATTTTTAGGTTGGGAACTTCCGATGATTTAGCAAGGTCAACAAGAACGACATGCGAATAAACTGATATCATGTAAAAAGACGTCAGTTTCAAACCATGTCACTAATGTTTAACCCTCAATTAATACTGATGTTCCATTTCCAACGGCGATTCCAAGTTAATCCATTAAATACTTGATATAATTTAATAAAACATGCTGTTGACGGCACGTTGATCACATATATTCCGCCATCTTTGTTTCGTGTAGCCGGTGCACGCAAGCCTGTAGTTATAAATAGAGGAATTTTTTTTGGACGAAATTTTCGCCTTAGGAGAAAATATTTCCTTAGGAAATTCTCACCTTAGGAATTTCCTTAAGTGTTTAAGGAACACAAAAGTAAGGGATTTTTCTACCTTAGGAAAATTTTACCAGTTAAGGATTTTATTTCCTTAAAAACTAAGGAGCTTTATGAATACGGCCCCAGGAAGTTAGTTAATTACTTTTTCTAAATAAATTTGGCGGCAAATACAAACAAGAAATCCTCTCTGATTGTTTGTAAAATTTCATTTGTAAACGAACAATCGGATGAGGAAATGAATGTCCTAGAATATCAAACCGCTATTCATAGGTTTTTGTCGAATTTTGCCATCTAAAAGTCTAAATGATGTTACTTCGGATAAAATATTCTAAATTATTAGCCATGATGACATTTTTTTCGTATAAGATGACGTACAAGGTGTCGCCGTGGTCCAGTTATAATATAGACGACTGCGAATCCGAATGTTGTGGGATCGCACAGCATTGCGGGATAGGGTTTTCATTGCTCTTTATCTTACTGTCTATCTCAGGATCAATCGAGCGGTATTAGCACGAGATGTAAGAACTTGTTTCAATTTGGCGTAAAATGAAAACAAATATTTATACTAAATCAGTTTTGCAGTCAGCCCACGGTATGAACTTAAAATAATTTTGTTGTCAGTCCTCGATTTTAATTTCAGGTATATCGAAATCCCGGTTGCATAACTTGTAACATGAAACTAGTTCGAATGTATTATCCAACAGATTTGCACTGTCAGTGCATTCTAGGCTTGTAGTGTATAATATAAAAGCACTCACCATGATCGAATCAATATAATTTCCAATATCCTCAGTACCGGTAGAATCACAAATATGCTTAAATTGTTTGTTAGTTTATTGGCTATTGCAGTCAGTCATATAGACAATTATGAACTTCCAATCAGCCCAACGGATTTAAAAGCCGTTTGTCCACTAGGAAATGTTTGCATATTAAATCGTTCCGAGACAATTGATGTGGATATCCCTCCCGGACATTGGCCATGTTGCACAGGTAAAGTATGATTTATGGTACTGCTAAATCATAAATTTTCGTTGGCAACAAATTTCGTGTATTCTGATATAAGGTCAAATTCGTGGATATATGTTCTAGGACACGAGAGGTCTGCCAATTAAATAGTTTTCGATTTGATTAATATTCATATATAAAGCAGTCCACGAAATCGATGAAAATTTTCGTCCCACGAAAATTAATGATTCTACAGTACTCTATAAACCTGTAAAAAATCAAACAATTAACCATTAGACATTTTTTCTATGGTATTATTTTAGATTATAATATTTTGTTTTTCTAAACTGTCAAGCTCACGTATCCTCTATTACCCCCGCCTCGAAAGGATTTTTTTTTCTGACAATTTAACAGTATAAATATATATTCTGAATGCTATTTTTTCTAAGGTGTTTAATGATAGATATGTGTTCCCTTCATCTTGTACGCAAGCTATTTAATTTTTGAGTTAAACATTTCAGAAAATATATAATATATAAATGTTAAAAAAGTTAAGCCGTACATCCTCCAGGCAAACTACACACCCTATTACCGAATCATGATAAAAAAAACTTTATCACTATACCCCCATCTCTCTCTTTCTCTCTCTCTCTCTCCACACTTCAATCAAGAACAGCCCTAATTAAAATTAATATATATAACCAGGACCCGTTTTTAATAAAATGATGTACTTTTAGTAATGAAACCTGGCATAATTCAGAAATATACAAACACATATCTTTTAAGTTATTACATATCTTTTAGTCATGGAAATCTGATGAACATTTTAATTAAGAGGAACTCAAAATGAGAAAGTCGTACAATGTTCTAAAGATTTTTTAAAATATTTAGACACATTCATCAAAACGGTTTTTTTTATCTGAATTTAACATATCGCAAAATTTGAAAAAAATCTTTTTTTTTTTAAAAGGAAAAAAAACATCTTCAGTATCATTCTTATCACAATCTATACAATATCCATTGAGTCTATAAATTCTTTTTAAAAGTCTTTTCTGCCCGACTCAATTTTTAAAGGATATGACGATCGACTTAAATTGAATGAATAAAATCATAGCCTATTTTGATACAATATCAAGATAATAAATACACTACTGATTATTTATTGACAAATCGCTATTCCACTTTTGTACTAAACAATCGATAATTTCTTCTTTTTTTAAATAATATACAACAATCATTTGGCTTAACTGAGAATGTATCAACCAATACAATGCTAAATTCAAACTAATCAAACAAACGTTTTACTTTTTAAATCAGATTTATGTTACCTCTATTATAATTATAGATGCATGTGATATAATTTCCAGAATTATATTATCAGTATATAAAATTTTAAACCAATATCTGACGTTTTTATTTACACAACGAGCTATGTAAAATGGATATCTTCCAAATTCTCCGTACACTGACGCTGAGCGAGTAGTTCTTTTTAACACTAAGAAATCTGAAGCGAAATCTTAAATGTAATACGACGTTTCTGAAATACGGTCAATTTGCTTTTCTTGCATCTGTATTTACCTAATCAGATCATCTGCAAAACTCAATGAAATAATGAAAACATTGAAAATAAGGTCATCACTCTGTTTTCAATTCTTTGCGAGTTCATAAGTCTTAACTCCATATTCTCAATGAAAAGAGCGAATGATTTCGGTTTTATGACCCCCATTGTAAGAATCCAGCAGTGATATTAAAAAAGCCAGTGATTAACTAACAGTGGTTTAAGCTTTAACTTTATAAAACATAACATTTATAGCACTAAGTATTTTACAATGCTTTCTCATTTTAGATAATTTGAACCATTGAGTATTCCCATCGACGCTATCAATGTCTTTCTGAAATCAACAAACGCACAAAACAATAGATTTGTAGAGCAGAATAAAAACAGCATTCACGGTAGCTTTCTTTGATCAAAATCCAAACTGTGAATCTGATATAATGTTACTGTTGTCGCACCATTTTGTAATTCTTTCATTTAAAACACCTTTTAATATCTGTGCTAAACAACATGTTAGTGTTATATTATAAATGTTTATACCATTATTCTTAACCCCTTTTTATACAGAGATATAATTAGCCTTTTCACCGAGGAATTCGGAAAAAAAACACTATTGAAATCAAAATTTTATTCGTCAAATGAACTATATAAATGATCAAAAAATAAGATTTTCAGAAACTTCACAATATTCGTCTGCTTCATTGCTAACTTGTTGCGAAATTTCGCAAAAAAAATGATTTTTTTTTTAATTTCAATTCTACAACT
The DNA here is from genome assembly GCA_021229015.1 of Solen grandis. Lineage (NCBI taxonomy): Eukaryota > Metazoa > Mollusca > Bivalvia > Adapedonta > Solenidae > Solen > Solen grandis. The sequence goes on along the minus strand of CM037795.1, from coordinate 23,494,421 downwards.
TACACTTTTACTGTCACAAAATAATGACCAGAAATTTCTATACCGTATATTCTTTACTTCTTTTGTATTTCGTCGCCTCTATACATTGGGCATTTTAGCAATAGACAATTTGGGGAACATTTATTAAGCATGAAAGACATCTAAATATTAAAAAGAAAGCATGTAAGACATCTAAACAAGATCGACTGTCAATCCTCTTGAAACCATTCAGATGCTGGCTTTCGATATACAGTACTGGTAACTTTAACACGTTTGTAAAATCAACACTTTGACTATTTATATCTGAACGTCCAGCAGTGTCAATATGAATTGCAACTAAAAGTTGTGTGCACATTTTCATTTAAAACAATTGGCTGTTTAGAACAGCTCAAGAAAAAATACAAGGCTACATGATCTGACAAGTGGTTAAAATCACCTATTTTTAAATTTTGGACTGGGGGGAAATCAACTTCACTCAACAAGAGGTTATCTATCAATGAAGAACCTTGTGAGCTTATATAACATAACATCAATCAATTATATAAGTGTATATACCTTCCTTACCTGTCGTAAGCAATGTTGATTAAGCACGCTTTGCACAATTCGAACAACATAGGATCCCTTCATTATACCTTCTCAACAGATCTCCTCATTAGAACTATTTATCACACACTTAAGTTTTTCTGATGTTGTGTTGCTATAAATGTAGTTATACGAATGTATTTTAAATATTGTATTTTGTCGTTTATTTCAGAATGTTACTGCGATGAGAAGTGTCACGAGAACTATGACTGTTGCTTTCTTAAACCTGACGAAGTGTCAAATAAACGTCAAGGCCAGGAGTGTATTTTGCCCTATACCATTCCAATGCATAACAAAGAAATCAAGATGCATTTCTTTATGGTCACCGAATGTCCACATTTGGACACCAAGGATGCGAAAGACAAAGAACTAAGAATAGATGAAAATGTAGCAAACAAATCGAGTGTAAAATGTGGGGATATCAGAGTTAAACCTTGGGGCAATCTCCATCCAATCTTCTCTCCAGAGAGAAAAGTGTCTTATATTAACTCAGAATGTGCGAAATGCCACGATGTGCAGGACGGAATACCATGGATACCGCATGTTTGGCAGTATTTCAAACGTGTTACTTCGTTAATAACAGCCTTTAGAAATCTTTTCCATGATACGAGACAATACCAGTATGTCTTGAAATTTGAACACCCTGAGCCGCAAGTATCATTTTTTGAACATTGTTTCGGTGGAATAAAAGATACGTGTGCATATGAAGAGTTTCATATCCCGTCTGGTTTAAACATGACAAAAGATGACATTGTAAATGCATGTGAGATCAGTGGCTTCTTCTCCCCGATAGAAGCCACTACAATTTATTCCAACATTTTTTGCATGATTTGCAGCATCGAAAAATATTTCGAAATACCCACTGTTTGCAAGCAAACACCTGACGAACGAACAAATTCTGATTTTACAGCCTTGCTGAACAGCGCCTATCAGATGTCAACGGTAACACCGAATCGAATTCAAGGTTCTGCAGACCAATTACTAAAGAAAATGTACGTATACGGATAATTCACTTATTTAAAGTAATTTGAAAAGGCTATACGATGGACACTTACTAAACCGTACCCTCTCTGGAACGCTCAGTTTCAAAAGTAAACAAAATCAATGTTATATTCTATAAGACTCTCATCTGAAATCTCTGATTTCTAAAATACCTTACGAAAAAAACTTTATATATTTAGTTAAAAAATCTTTTTACCCCGTAAACCAGTTGCAAGACAAACATTTATTTTATGTAAGAACATATACATGTTCCACATTATTAATTCGTACGACTGTACTTATAAGTATAATTATGTGTTTGTAGCTCGTGATCAGCTAAAGTTTAGATTAGATTAAACGGTGTTGCAATATTATCTAAGGATGTAAAATACATTTTATGATATTTTTCACGATACAAATTATGTGATGTTTATCATCTGTTTAAGGTCCAATGCATTTTCTTGTGACATAATTGACATATTGAAGACTAACGCAATGAAACAAAATGTGCAATGTATGCTGTAAAAAACAACAACAATTAAATGCTTGAAAATGAGGATTAAATTTTGTATGGAAAAAAAAAACACTAAAAAAAACTTTAATCTTAACTTTTTGGAATTGTGAGTATTCCGGAAGACAAACCGTAATCGGAAGTAATTTGAATTTGAGAAGAAACAATTTGATTATCTAATACATCATTTCTTAATGTACTGGGAATTCGCTAACGCATACATACGAGCAAAGACCTAAATCCAAATATAAGAAACTCAAAAAAGTGTATGAAAGAAATCTCGTATACTCTCTGTGTCACCGCGATATTGTGAGACAAAGCCGGCGTGCTTGTAATTTCAAATATAAGGGGAGTATAACTACGACACAAAGTAGTGTTCCGGCGCCATTCAAAAGCGGTAAACAACATATTGGCTATCTTTATTCATAAAGTTTATGTCATGTAAAACAGTCAAAAGCCAATATGATCATCTACAGCATAAGGTACACGTGAGAAGCATGGAATATGGTCCTATGACAACTTCATAGATGACTAAGCTTACGGTTGCATACGGCAGATATAAGTGAAACAAGAAATATATTTAAAAAGATATTCGGCGTAAGAAAAAGATAAGAACAACAAGATATGAAAGTTAAAGAAAGTAAAAGTGTTACAATATAATAGATATATATTTAATATAATAATAAATCTGGAAAGTTATAAATGGTCTGTGATTTAAAAAAATGCTAGAAAACGTATCTGTCGCTAAATTTAGGAAATGCAATATATTACCAGTAAAAAAGTATGAAAGAGAAAAAAAAATAGTTCCATCAGTGGGATTCGATCTCGGAGACCTTAGCTTAGCAGACGAGCACATAACCAACTGCGCTACGGAGGCTATTGCTATATATCTTATGTTAGATAAGTTATACACAGCGAGTTTTGTGACTTAGAGGGACAAGACCACTATCAAGGTTAACTACGATTTCTGAATAATCACAATTGTTTACTTTTTCAATTGGGTGTTTTTTTTTTATTTAAATTTTTCAATAGGTAGATTAAATTGTTATTTGCCTATTGAAAATAATGCAGATAGATATGAATCCTGAAACTCCCATTTTATGATGGAATATCATAAAAATCCTCATCACAACATTTTATTTTATAATGAATTACTTTATTTATTGAGGAATATTTGAGTAGAAGCATATATTCCGGTCATGGTTGCCGTATGGTTAGAACGTCCGCCCTGGAATCGAAAGGTCGTTGGTTCGATCCACGGTCGCGACATACCAAAGCCGTAAAAATATTACTGGTAGAGATCCCTTGCTTGAGCTCAGCATATAATTTTATATCCACAACCGGTTGGCCCGTTGTCAGGATAGTGTGACTGAGTGTCTACGGCCTGATGCTACATTGTAGCAGTACTACACCTGCCTCAAGCTGACATAGTCTCTAAATGACTTACATATTGTCCTTGGGACGTTAAACCCAACATATAAACAAACTAGCATATATTTAATTTTATGGGATTTTTTCTATAAGGAAATAAAAGGCTTAGTCATTAGCAAATATCACATAGACGGGGCTATCCCCGCTACGCTTTTTGTCACCTAAGTATATTCTAATATAGAATTGGGCATAACAATGAGTAACATCAAGCACAACGATCGAAGAAACGCCATTTTCCAATTTTTACAGGATGTCCATTTAAGTTTTTAAATTTGGCTGGCTTTTGTTGAACCATACAGCTGTCTAATTAAAATCATTTTCTGCAAAGTTTTCGACGTTGACTGTCATTATTAGCTGTTTACAAGTGACTGCAATTATTAAGTACTTTACAAAATTTACTTATTTATTATTTATTTATTCCAGGCACGCTTTAATTTTACCCATAAAAGTAACGGAATTTTTTCTAATGCTTAGTCACAGAGAACTGGATTTTCCACGGAATACACCTGCCTCACTCTCGTTCTGGCGCGAGAATATACGATATCATGCCGAGTTGATTATCTTTTTGTTTAGGTCTCTGATACGCAAGATCTATTGCAATAGTAAGAGTAAGAGAAACATGACGAAGATATACGGAATATATTTGTAACCAATGATCGTTTGTAAAATATTCTTATTCATGAATTGTGGTAATATTGTCGTCAACGGCTATATATTTTGCTTTTCTGTCCAAAGAATATAACAACAATTTGTCATTCAGCACATTTAGAATTTTTAAAAAAAAAACCTTCATAGGTATTGATATATAAATTCAGATTTTGAAACCAACGAATATGAAGTAAAATAAGTTAAAATTAAAATTATTTCCCTATTTTTCAGTGGAAACACGACGACAGAAAGCGCCTTTTGCGCACTCGATTGTCATATTTCAATGGGCATGGTCATTCAGCAACTGTCTAAAATGACTTCGTAACGAACGATAAGGCATGTACCTGTCAAGAACTATTCCTGTACGCAACGAGAACGAGCTTCGATCCCATAAATTTTGGATATACGGTCATGTACTCAATGCTACTACTGCACATTTATAATCACTGTTGTTCATTCTCATTTTTCTAGCCTGAGACACGTTGCCAAGCTCCTCTTTGCCCAGTAGGCCAGATTCGAGTTCAGAATGGCGTCTGTGATGACCTTATCAGTTCAATGGATGCCATTTTGCATGTGGAAGTCAGTCTTACACCGACATCTCCAATATTTATACAGGACATTGAAAAGGCAAACGGAGGCCCGTTATTAAAGACATTCAAGATACCACCCTGGTTGAAATTTCCGAGCTCGTCTTTTTGGTGGCCAACTCATATTGTGATTGCACAGAATGACGGCAAAATCATATCTTTGGTTGCTATAATGGGATTAAAAAGATCACAACAAATACCAAAACATCTTTATGGGCAGTTAGAAAAGAGAATGGGCGAAGTCTGGAAAATAGGCCTGGGTAACACATCTGCTGCGTTCAGGATCGACTGGCTCCCTTATTCAGTCCTTGATTTGACACGTATAAGTTCGTCAAACTATAGATTTGAAATGATGAATCTATCACCAAACGGCTTACCAAACTTCTACAAGGAAACGATTAATTTTGTTTTGGTGTTTACAGCACGCTATGAACCCCTGAAGGTAATAATCAATAAGTTAGTAATTTGCCAACAAGTTAAACTTCTACCCGAGGACATTAAAACCTTCGAAAACGGCATGATTCTGTTCAACAAGATTACAAAAAAGTTTATATACAGCAATGAATTTGTCAAATTTACAGAAGATAACGACATCAACAGTACTCGAGTTTGCATAGAGGATTCCGGCTATGTTGTAAAGAATGGCAAACAAAATGAGAAAAAATATCATCAAATGCACTATCTTGCTCTTACGGGGTTTGTATTGATTTTAAACATGGGGATGTTTGATATGTAACTATAAATAACCCTTTACTTTCTCTAAATTTGTTTTGTCGCTGGCAAACAGAGGAGACTGAGATCAGATAGCTCCGTGAAGGTACTGTCTAATCAGGGTTTCCTCTGTTTGCTCATGTTATATTGCTCAGATTCTACAAAGTCTGCTCGGCAAAAAACAATCTATTGTTTCATATGTCCTAGACGGAGCTGTATGATCATAGTTTTAAATTGCGTCAAAATGATTCCATATAAAGTAAAGGGTTGATTTATCGAAGCCCTAATAACGTTATCAAATCAATGTTGTACTTCCGATTTATATTGTTCACATTCTGTTGAAGTAATTCGCTTATAACATGAAAAGTTTCATTGAAAATACAGGCTTTGAAAAATATTTGCTGAAGCTTAATGTATCTGTAGTGATAATATTTATAGTAGCCTTATTAAATTGTAATATGGTTGATGTTTGGACTGGTACCTATCCTTCTTGCGGATATTTTTCAAATTGAATCAAGAAAATATGAATTGTTTCACATAAAACACCCAATATCTCAACATTACGAGAGGTCTTTGACAACGTTAGCAAACCAAATTTTTTCTCCGAGACTTTTAATTAAACGTTCATATTTTTGTCTAGTTACCTTCAAACATTTTTCTTTAGACGGAACACATCTTTTCAATCTCTAATCTAATATTTTTAACAATTGTATACTTTCGGTAAGACTCAAAGAAACTTGTGAACCGCAGACTCCAGTGCATTCCTTAACTTACATTTCCTACCAGATGGGTTTTTCGGATAGAAGGAACAATGTGGACTTTTACACCTGTATTAAAGTTGAGGATTTGTGATCTTGATCATTGTCATTTAAAAAAAAGATTCAGGAGGCGGGTTTTTGGATGTACTTTTCTCATTTTTGTCATTTTTGTACTTTTTCTCATGTTTGCAACTTTCAAGAACCGTATTCTATTAAAAGCTTTCAGATACACTCCTATCTTTATGATTGATCCTCGCCTTCAAGAGAAAGTAGAGTATGCTCTACATTGCTGTCCGTGTTTGTTTTGATGGGCCTATTGGCGTGTTTCAAAGTCCTTATCCTCCTATCAACTTTCAGCTTGTGCTTATAAAAATGGACCCATGTCTGATGACCAGTTATGAGAATATCAAATAGCTTTTACTATTCTCATATCTTGGTTACTTCCTAGGAAGTTGCTTTGTCATTTGCAGCAACATGTGTATCTGCTCAAATAAGGGATCCGGCGTCCTATAACCATGGTAACCTTAAGACATTTCTTAAAATTGAAGTAGACACATGCTTAACTCAAGTTTGTCTTTTGTGCTAGCTGTCTGATAGTGTTTATGGACTTGATCTTATTGTTATTTAATTTGGTAACTGCAGGCCTAGTTACCTGGTTATATCAGAATACGTGGCTTCATTGAGCTATTCATGCCTGGTATTGAATTAGATAAAACTATCTTCTTACTGTTAATAGTCATTTTTTTCTATCCCCATTACAAACACGCATGTTATGTGACATGCGTATGATCATGTATGCTTCTGCTACTCAATTCAGACCTACAATGAACTTTTAAATAACCCCTGATTTCAACAACATTTGCTATTCATTTTGTTAGCATTTTCAACTCAATGTCTTCAAAGTAAAATTATAAATACACTATATACAATGTTGAGTATTCATTCGTTTTGTATTGCTTTTTCTCCTGAACATGATCTGGTCCTTCCTTGTAATGAATTGATGAAACTTAACTCCTATATCATATTGTGGTTAAACGCAATCGTCTAACCATCCCTTTCCAATGTTAATTCAGGTTAATTAGGTGGTTATCTATGAACTAGGTTAAGAAGTAGTATGCAGGTGAAGTAAGCAACTTTTATGCCTAAGTATTGTCAAATAAGAAAAAGATTATATCTTGCCATTTCTTGTTCATTACATGTTTGATTGTCACAATGGCCCTAACACTTTATGGAATTATGTCCCTTTTTGTTGGACCTAGGTCCCTTTTTCTGGATTTAAATTCCATTTTGCTTAAACTTGATGTTAACAAAATGCAATAAATATATGACGTTATAAATAATGCAATATCCTCTATGTTCCATTAATTTCTCATTTAAGTGATATTTTAACGGTGGCTTAGATAGTTTGTTACATCAATTAATCATTTTTCTTAATATTATAAGAATAGAGGTAGGTAACCTTCTTGCACTGACCCCTCCCATTATATGCTTCGAGTTTACATACTGTCATGAACTGAAAAAACGGCACCTTCGACGCCTGGCGTTTGCCTGCGCACGTGGAAATTTAGATCAAACAAGCCTGCTTTGTACAGGAGTACTGGACATGAAAAAGAAGAAAACATTATATATTGTCACAATCAACTTTGGATGATAGGATATCTCAAGAAAGCTTGCCTCTCTATTGTGTAGCTATACATGGATACTATGTATATATGCTGAGCGACAAGAAGGGGGGTATTAGTACCATTCTTAACCACTTTGAGATGTCGCTTTCGGGATTGAATCTGCGACCGCCAGCTCCCGAGTCGGGTGTTCTAACAACTCGACCCCCTAGGTTACGGTCAGTCGTCAGTGATTGCCATTTTTCATTAAAGAACAAGTACTATAACACCAATATCATTTAATTGCAATCAAAGGGATCGTAGGCTAATCTTCAAATTGATACCAGATATACATACATGTAAATCATTTTGGATTTTTAAAACCCGCAAATAGTTAAATCTTTGAATGAACATATATTCTACACCTTCCAATATGTGCAACACTAATAGTATATATAAAAGTTAAATAAATATATATCCTTGGCAAATCAGCTTCCAGCAAAGTATTAATCGTAAAAGATGAAATTAGATTATGAATAAAATATGAAACAAAATATCAGTGATCGTGCGTTGAAGAGGGAACTGCTGTTTTACGGATAACAATTGTATCTCTATACATACAAGTGTATTTCTTTAGGGGTGAAAATGTCGATATTCTATTAAGAGCAACGCCATTATATATTTAAACGCAGAATAAGCATCTTTATCTCAACTTAATTAAATTGAGTTTATAAATTATCTGCACTGTATATATATATATATATATAATAAAACGGTTATAACGAAAGAAAATAAATTCTCCAACCTTCAAGCTTCTTTATTTATATGCCCGGTCACACGGTTAGAACGAATATGGACAAAGCGAAAAAAACGGTTATAATGGTATAAAGTATGTTTTCTGAAGTCCCGTGATAACATGTTTTAACGCAAATCGGCTCGGGTTTAGGAATTTATTTTTGACAGTACTACAAACAGGCGACAGGTAAATGCCTTTGTCAGTTTATTATCTCTATCAATTATGCATAGAAATGATGGCTTGATATGTTGTCACATTTTTACTATTTCTCAAGTGAAAAGTGCTAAATCTTTCTAAAAAGGTGCTACAATTATTCGTTTGTTTAGAAAAAAAACATCGCTATTAATATTGACATGACTTGACTTGACTATTTGAGTTTACCGTCGCTTCCACATTATTTCAGTCATATTGCGACGTCCAGCTAAATACAGGTGGGGGAAACCCCGAATGCAAGGAGATATCCGGGTGAATCCACCACCGACCTACCGCAAGCCAGCTGGAAGGCTTCCTCATGAATGACCCTGCCGGGATTCGAACCCACGCGGTGACGGGCTGAGTGAGTGTTAAAGTCAGCGACTTTACCCTCTTGGCCACGGAGGCCCCTCATGAATATTGACTTGAGCTAATTCATTCCTAGAGATGGTTTGTGTTGTTACGCTCATACAGATTTTAATAATTTATATTGAGTGAAAATGGATAGAGTTTTAAAACATAAATCTTTCTCTGTAGAGACTAAATTTGAAATCTTTAATGAAGTTCAAACAGTTTTAAAGAAAAAGATTATTGCGGAAAAGATTGGAATATAGCCTAGTACTTTATCAACAATTGAAAAAAAAAATAAAAAAGAAATTACAGAATATTCACATTTTTGTAATTGCCTCCTATGATTAATATTATCATCATCATTGATTAAAATTATCATTAATACTTTTGTAAGTTTTCCTTTTTTATTTTAATACAGTGAAAATATGGAACCAATTGATCCATTTGGCATTAAGAAATATGTTATATCCAAACATTATAACGATAAACTAATTTCGGATATAACAAACCAATTTGTCGTTTCACTAGAAATTCGTTTTAAGGTATTCCCGTCCTAATAGCCATATTTCATATCTTGCCACTAGATGGTTATATTTCTATGAAATTTTGTCACTTTGAAGACATTCAAAAATAAAAATATTTCACCAAGAGTTTTTTCAAGTTTTATCTAATTTGGGGGAGATAATCCGCATATAAGTTAACATTGAAGCCTATGGAAAATATGTATTTTCTATGAATATGAAAATCTGAATTTGATTTATGAGAAAAACTCATGGTAGAAAGATGCATTTTATGATTTTGTATCAATTTCCATGAAAAAAATCTAAACTTTACCACAAAAAATGGAGAAAAACACTTTTTTTTAGTTTTCAGGGGAGATAACTCATGGCAACAAAATAATTGAGGGGAGGTAATAAAAGAACTTCTGTCACTTATCATTACATGTTAATTTGCCCCTAAGATTACCATTGTTTGTCACTTTAAAAACTTATATACATGTGTATTGTTAAGTTATATGCATGGCTTTGATGAAATTGATCGCTATTAGGATGGGAATACCTTAAGCATATTTAAATATATATAATAAGAATAAGAAGAAGGGTAGCGTACAAACACAGTGTTATTGTTTCTGTTTATATTCCCACGCACTTTCACTCGCGTTCATACATACATACATACATACATACTATATAGAGTTACAGTTAAACCTCGTTAGTTCGGACTCCATTGCCCCGGAAACCTCGCAATCCGGACATTTTTCTCTTGGAATAGATTTCCAAAACGTAAATAGGCTTCGATATTACGGAAATTTGCGTTCCGGATCCGGGCATCCATTTTGGGAACCAATCTTCCTTTTGCTTTTCAAAATGACTCGATAATCCAGGTACCACTTCAGACTGGATTTCCCTACTACTATTTTCAGACATTATTTGGACTACTCTTGGCGCGTGACTGCAAAGGAAGTGTCACCTGCAGATTGTTTACACATAGATCGTTTCTTGTTCATGTTCTGTTTTTCAGTGCTTACATTTATTTTTTATTTGCTGTTGACTATTTTGGCTAAAATAATTAAATCCAATTCACGAATACAGAACAAGAAAAGGGTCACAATAATGCTTTTAATGTGTCCTTTTCTTCTCCAAAAGTAAGCTGATGTCAAGGATGGATTTAAAATAAATTCAAACCAATTCATCATCTTTAAACATCAATTTAAATGCATAATCATATATAGGCCTACTTATCATTAATGGAATACAAATATAACATACATACACTCAAAGAGTACGATGAAAAAGTTTATTAGGAAAGAAAAAAAAAGTATGGAGATAACAGGTTGATTCATTAATACGAAAAATTTATTAATCCGCCGATTTACCCAAGAACCAAAACGTCCGGACTAACGAGGATATTTTAAATTTCCCGAAACAATTTATTTGTTATTATATTTAAAAAAGAAAGAAAGAAAGAAAGAAAGAGGGATGGGGGTGGTTGGAGTGCAAAAACAACAGAACAGAATTATAATTGATGTATACTAATGAAGTACATATTGGTCGAGCTACCTGAAACTCTATTATAATATTAACGGTGAGACATCGTCTTCTATTATTACACCAGCTATTACAACAGTTTGACCAGAATTTCCAGTTTTCTATGCAAGCAATTTGGAACAAATCATTTTCTATGGAAAAAGTTTTCAAAAACATGACACTATTGAGACTGACCTGCACTCCTTGTCAAAAAAGGCGTCAAATATAGACAATAGAGAGTGACAGCAAAAAACAGCTCAGCGAGATGGAATCAAGTCAATCGCATGACTCTCAAATCTGTTTAGAAATTCAATCGAAACAATCGTCTGATGAAAAAGAAATTTCAAAAGACATATCTTCTCTAGTAAATGTGTCACGAAATCTACATGACTTACAGAAAATTAACTATGAGTTAACGGAGAAAATCATAGACCTCCAATCAAGATCCATGCGGGATAACCTTTTATTTTTTTTACCTAAAGTTCCCTCACCTCGTGAAAACATCAACATTGGTCGTGCCCACAGACTTGTGTGTATCGACAAAACAAACAACGGCCAACAGTGGTAAAATATTTAACTTTTTAACAAAAAGCGTACGAGAAGCCATGATCCAAGCCAGGAATAAGTGTAAAACGGTTTTTCTGTTGTATCACACTCTGTACATTGACGGTAGAGAATCAAGGCGACGTCAACATCAGCAGACATGTCTAGTAAGGATGTCAGTCCCGAACAGCTTAATTTTTTGCTGCGGAATATCCAGGTATTCAATCAAAATTAAATGATTTTGACTATTTAATTTTATATCTGACTTTGATATATTCTTATTTTTCAAAACTTGGAACTCTAAACATTATAATATAAAAATTGATGGTTATGATTCTTTCAATTGTCCTAGACCTAAATCTGACAAAAGAGCGAAAAGAATCAGTGGATGTGTGATTGTGTTTTATAAAATGAACTTAATGAAAAATTGAACTCGTAAATGTTGATTTTAACGGAAAAAATGGTTTAAAATAAAAGAAGAATACTTTAATGTTGACAGTGATGTTTACATTTGTACTTGTTATATACCGCCCGAGGATTAATCAGTATACAAAAACATTAATTCTGATATGTTTGAATATAATGTTTCAGTATATATTTAGTATATAAAATACTCTTGAATATGTTTACTTAACAGGCGATTTAATTCCCACAAGGGAGAACTACCCGATTTTGTGTAAAACATTTATTTTGACTGTTTCGTGTTTATACCAAAGGAAAATGATACGTCACTAATTTAAATCACGTAAGAATCGAGATAAGTAGACGAACAACTTTGGCTTTAGATTGTTATCACTATGTAAAGAAAACAATTTTATTATTGCAAATGGTGCACTCGAGGATTTACACATAACTCTGTGTGTTTTTGATTTAAATTTTTAATGTTAAATTGGGTATTTTTTAATGTAAAAATTGAATGTTACATTCAAATTCAAAATTGACCTTTTATTAGTTTATTGTTATTTACTAATATTATTTATAATAATAGTAGGATGGATCGGTATCACAACCATAAAGCTCATTCTCATAACTAACAGATGGATACGAATATAAAGCAGTATGATTTTATTCTTCTGTCTGACTGTTTGTTTGTTTGTTTTTTTACTTTTTAAAACTTTTCTCCCACAAATACTTGTTTGTTTGATGATATATATAATTATATTCAATACCATAATTAATTGAAAACAAAACGCCATAACCAATATATTTGTTACTATGTGCTTTGTCCAATGGTATTTACCATGTAAATCTTGGAAATAAACTTTTGAATTGAGTTGAATTGTAGGAATAAACCTGACTGTAGTACAGTAGATTATGTAATTACAGATTGTGAAAATTTATTTTCTGTTGTCAACATGTGTGTACTTGATATATCTGTGTTTTCTGATCATTGTCCAATCACTTTTGTCATTCAGCACTTTGACAGAACGAGTGAGATAAGTTGTCCCCTGTCGATTGAGAAATGATTGAGACATTCCAGTCTGGTCATTTTCATGAACTGGTTAGAACAAAAACACATTTATTTGAAGAAGCAATAAACATATAATCTTTTTCTGAAACCGACATAAATAAATGTGTTGATAATCTGTCTCAAACTATATATGATATTTCTATCTAGTAGTTCAGCAATATCATTAATCCAGGACATCGCAAATCTAAGCCTAAATCTCCATGGTTTAATGAACAATGTAGAGAGGCTTAAACTGATTTTTGTAAATCAAAGCGTAATTACTCTATGACAAACCCTAAGGCTGACAGGGTTACTTTCCTTAATAGTCGCAGACAGTTCGCTAAAATAAAACATAAGGCAAAATCTATTTTTAATGAAAAGGAAAAAATCAAATTTATGAGATATTAGTAAAAGAAAGGCCAAGAAAAATTGGGAAATATATAAATCTTCAACATGTGGATGTATGTTTGCGTGCTTTTGGTGAACATTTTTCAAATATTTCAATCATTATGGCTTTCCGCAAACTTGCGGAAAACGTAAAGGGTTTGTTATGTTTATTACGGCTTTCCGCAAACTTGCGGAAAACGTATAGGGTTTGTTATGTTTATTTTTCTTCTTCTTCTTATTAGGACTTTCTGCCTACAGGCAGAAAATCCTATTGGGTTTGTACTGTTTTTATTAGGACTTTCTGCCTACTGATGTGAAGCATTTTCGGAAAATGTAAGTTTACAGCTATGTATTAGTCATATAAATTGCAAAAAATCTTTTTACTTATATCATATTGATATTTCTAGTTAAACAAGCGTACCGTTCCCGATGGTCGAGTGGTTAGAGCGTACACCTCGGGAGCGGGAGGTCGTAGGTTCGATCCTCGACCACGACATACAAAGTCGTAAAACATGGTACTGTTATAGCTCCCTTGCTTGGCGCTCAGCATATAAGGGTAGTTGCAGAACTGGTTAGCTCGGTATCAGGATGATGTGACTGGGTGTGGTATCATGCCACATGTTTCTGCAGATGCCATGTGGAAAAAAAGGTGGGTTAAACCCAAAAAAAACTTAAAAGTTGACAATGATTTAATGTTGTGTCAAATCATTTTTTTCCCATAATCCTTTGAGTGTTTTGACACATGTCATTTAGACCGTTGTTGAAACATTGCAATTTCCCGACTTTATTGTTGCATCAATCGATAAATGCTGTACAAGCTATATTCCAAATTTATGATGAATGATAAGGTATGTGAAAATATATATCTTATAGTACATTGTCATTTTATTGCCAGCTTGAGATACAATGGGCGTGTATAAGTGTAGACGTTTGAAACAAAATAATCAACATATGACGCTTCAAGCTAATTTGTCCGTTAGCTAAAAGAGCCAAATGGGGTAACTTTGTTAGAGTTTGCCCGCTATTTCTATCTAATCAGTGAGCTCAAAATTTCAAATTCCTGGTCGATTTATTTTGTTAAGAAATCGAGATTTTGCGAGACGTGTCTACTTAATTGTGATTTAACTGTTAAGAGTTTACGACGAAATGAGCATGTCATTATTTCATATTATGCTCCGACCTATTCACGTGATATCATATATGGCAGTGTTTACTACACCGATCCCTACACACGAGGTGTGCACACTGGCGCATGTTGACGTCTTCTGTAAACATTTAGTAAAGTTGCTTAAATAATCATGTTTATAGATAAACATTTACATAAGAATGAGGAGTTTCGGAAATATTTTTTTGCAAAGGGATGATTACCAGCTCGATCCAAACGGACTCCTTAGAAAAGAAAAAGATGCTAAATTAAATACTAAAATACAAGTACAGTTTATTAGGTTTAACGTCCCACCGACAGTTCGAATCCCGGTAGGGACTTCGGATTTTTCATGTGAGGAAGCCTTCCAGCTGGCTTGCGGTAGGTCGGTGGCTTTATCCGGGTACCTCTGTGTACTCGGGTCTTCCTCCACCTGTAATTAACTTGACGTCGCTATATGATTGAAATACTATCGCAGTGACGGTAAACCCCAATACAACAACAACAACTCAAATTGGTCAAGTTATAAGAAAGCGATATCAAAATAAATATTTATTTTTGCAATATGGCTTACTTCACGCATGAGAAGTACATCCCCCCAAAAAGTAAAAGGTAGGAAATTGAATATATATTCTTTCTAACGGTATTAATATTTACATTTCAAAATGTTGCAGAAAGTCTTAACATGTATACATTTTTAAAATCAAGTGTTTTCAATTTTCAATGACGTCAGATTTGACGTCAGCTTCAAAAGTTTGTTCGCGCTCTAGAGCCTTCAATTCTGGACCGATTTTCTTGATATGTTCACAGAAGATGTATTTTAGAATGTAGATGTGTACATTGGCATTCAAATTTCCAAATTTGAAAAAAATTGAGATTTTGAGATTCGAACTTAGGTCCTAAAATTATATTTTAATGTTACAAGGGCACCTAATGCGTTAGAAGCATGAAAATTGGACAGCATATCGGCCAAGAGGTCTGCTTTCTATTTCATGAAGGGCTTTATCTCCAGTCACGTGGTTATGACGTCATACAATGGACAAAAAGCATATATTTGAAAAATTTCTTTTGCTCTGGTATCATTACTTTTGACATAATCTTTTTGAAAACTGTATTGCAGCGATTAAATAGTAAAAATTTATAAATTCATTTATTTTTAATTTTCAATGACGTCAAATGACGTCAGCTTTAAAAGTTTGTTCGCGCTCTAGATCCTTCAATTCTGGTCCGATTATCTTGATATTTTCTCAAAGGATGTATTTTTGGATGTAGATGTGCACCTTGGCATTCAAATTTCCAAATTCGAAGATATAAAGATTTTATGGCAAAACGGGGCTTCGAATTTAGGTCCTCAAAATATATTTTAATGTTACAAGGCCACATGAAAATTGGACCGCAAATCGAATCGGCATAGAGGTTTCTTTCTATTTCTTAAGTCACGTGGTTATGACGTCATAAAATACGACAAAAAGCAACTTTTTAAAAAAAATTCTTTCACTCTGGTATCATGACTTTTGGTTCAATTTTTTTGAAAATTGTATTGCAGCGATAAAAAGTTTAAATTTATAAATTCATTTATTTTTAATTTTCAATGACGTCAAATGACGTCAGATTTGACGTCAGCTTTAAAAGTTTGTTCGCACTATAAAGACTACAATTCTGGTCCGATTATCTTGATATTTTCACAGAAAATGTATTTCGTTATGTAGATGTGCACCTTGGCATTCACATTTCAAATTCGAAAATATAAAGATACCATGGCAAAACCAAGATTCGAACTTATTTCCTAAAATTACATTTCAATGTTACAAAGCCCCCTGATGCGTTAGAAGCATGAAAATTGGACATCATATCGGCATAGAGGTTTACATTCTTTTTTTCTGAATATTTTTTTTAAGTCACGTGGTTATGGCGCCATTAAAAAGACAAAAATGCATTTTTTCAACATTTCTCTTGCTCTGGTTTCATGAATTTTGAATCAGTCCTAATTGAAATCTTCAGAAATGATAGAGTTAATATTGAAGTGATGCATACTGCAAGAAATGTTTGATTTGTCACGTGATTATGACGTCATGAATACTAAAGCAAGAATTATTTAAAAAAATCATATAAAATCGCCAATTAGATTAATGAACTTAAAATTTTCAAGAATGTCGAAAATTAGTACGTTCATAAGGGTTTGAAAATTTTAATTATTACGTCATCAAACATGGTAAATATTCATGTTTGATGGAACGCTTACTTGAAAATGTGAAAACAAACCTGTTCACATTCTCGAAGATATTTTTTCTGGATTAATAGAACGTTAGCTAAAAATGTCCTTCCAAAACATATACTTTTCTTTAGTCACTTGATTTTGCCGTGTTTGAAATATTAAAATCATTTATTTCAATTTGTATTCGCGCTTCAGCGTCATGAGTCTAAAGCATACCTTAAGGAATTTATGTTGTGTCACTTGTTTATGACAACATTGATTTGTAAGCAAAATACATTAAAAAAAATCATACGATTGGACATATTAACTTTAAATAAGTAATATTTCCGTGTCTTGACATGCGCAGAAAAGTTCAAGTGATTACGTTATCAAACATGACCTATTCATGTTTTTCTTTATAGGGCTAATTCATGAAAATATATTAATTTGAAGAAAGAAATGAAAGCGGTCATTGGGTTGGTTGAGCAAGATCCGATTGTTCTTTTGCAGGAAAGAATGCCTGCGTTGAATATGAATTGTGGTACATATTTATCTAAAAGAGTCGCATTTACGATGAATTAGTAAAATTATACTAGAGCCAGAAAACCTATTCGGATAACTTATTGCATTTGCTTTCACGGCTTTCTGCAAACCTTAAGAAAATGACAAATACATGTATATCTACCTATTGAATGTTTATGTTTTCTAAATGTTTAACAGTTTCTTTTCTGATTCTGTAAAAATAAGCAAATATATAAAGCAAATAAATTGTTGAAAGTTTCAAGACGTTTATAATGTTAATTACGTAGAAATAAGAAATTATTTTCATGATTTTGCTTACACCTCTACCTTTGTTTCCATCTATTTTTGCAAACGTAAAACTCAGTCAATTTAAAGGTTGAAAGTCATGGATTTCACTTTTTTTTTCTTTTTCTTTTTTACAATTTCAATTGTGGATCAAATTGCAATGAATATTTGGTTAGTCATATGCTTACGAAGAGAAAGATATTAAATAAAGAATAAAAAAAATATAATCGATTGAATAACGTAAGAAAAAAATCTTGAGGATAGTATTATCTTAACATTTTCCTATTTTCTGCATGAAAGTAAACGGTTGCGTAATCACATATGATCCATATATATGCTTTATCGATATCTTTTTTAGAAAATGAAAAAAAAAAAAAGAAAAAAAAAAAAAGATTTAAAGCTTATTTTTGAACATAAGTTTATATTTATGATAATGATGATTTATGTATTAAATCTTAAATCATTATGCATCATTATTCCATTTCTTTGTATTAACTTATATATCCAATACTTTTGAAATAAGCAAACGGAAAGCCGCTTCGTTTGTATTTTAAACAAACGACTTCTAGTTAAACATTGTGATTTTGATGAAACTTTACACACAATAACTGTTGAGGAACATATTCATATTGAGGAATTAGATGTCCCTATCACCATAGAAGAAATAAAGTAAAACAACATTGTCTCTCAAAAATAAAATCAAGTGACCTTGATAATAATGTGGCTGATTGTTTTATTGACGCGAATGATTGTGCTTTGTTTTTAATCATATTTTTAATTCAGGTATTTATCCCGACTCATGGTCAAAAGCCGCCGTAGTACCGTTTCACAAGTAAGGCTATATGAACAACCCAAATAATTACAGAGTAATTACTATTGTGAATGTCATGGCTAAGATATTTTCTTTGACCTTACGAAACAGAATAAGCAAATGGTGTAAACAAGAAAGTAAAATCCATGATAATCAGAATGGTTTTCGAGACAATAGGTCAACTGCAAATGCCATTTATAGTCTTCATTCTATAATTCAAAATTTATTAGCATATAAAAATAAATTGTAGTGAATTTTTATCGATTATGAAATTTTGATAATATTAATTTTGATTTATTATCAGAGAGTGACTTATACCTTTTGTCCTTTATCTTATTCTTTTTGCATATGATAAAGTACTTTTTTACAACGGACACAATAGGCTTACAAGCACAGATTGATAACATATATTGTAACAAACTCGACCCGGCTCAGGATCGAAACCGGTCTGCCGGCGTGCGAGCCCAATGCTCTAACCACTGAGCCAAAAAGTCGACTCCCTGAGGCAGTTGTCAGTGATTGTATTCATACCTATGACGACGCATCGTCACATTATGAGCCGCGTCATAGTAAAACCGGCCTTAATGATAATTGTGACGTTACTGGAAAACCCGCTTATAAATGACGTCATGAAAAATCGTCAGATCTGTACAAATGACTTTTACAATCGTAAAATAAAATGTTGAAATATTTATGTTGTGCAATTGGCTACCGTGGTTTGGATAAGTTTAGTGTAAAATGGAAGGCGAATTTGAGGTAAGTGATTATTTTGTCTGATTCTAGAATAAAATAAGATACTAATTTAATATCGCATTTAAGCGAAATAGACATGCTGATTTTTTCAGTGGTTATTTGAGTTGCTTTTTTTTCTATGACTGCAGAGTCAAAAAGTTTCAAATAAATATTCCCATGTTCATTTAAATAAATGATTTCATCCAGCAATTACCATAGTCTTAGTTGCATTAAAATTTAAACAATTAATGTGACCTATGAAAGAAGTTCTCAGCTATATATACCCACCCACTTTTGTATTCAAAATTTATGATTATATCTAAAACCCATTTTGTATTCCACTGATTAATGATTTTGAAGTTATTACAAAAAAACTTTAAAGTCACGGGTATAAGTTCTTAATTCTTACATCACCAATGTACACATAAATTCTAAAGCCTATATGTAAGCCAATGCCGTCATATCGCAGTCGGTAGCGCGCCAGTGTCACGCTCACTTTATATTTGTCTCTTCGACTCGAGTTCGAATCCCAGTCGCATTATTCTCTTATTTTTTTTATTTATCATTTTTGCAAGTCTTTTTATACTTATCTATTTATAATTTTGTATTTTTTTTTGTTTTAACTTTGATTTCAAAACAAGCATTCATAAACAATAAATTGTATTTAATGGATCTGTCAAGTATCATGTGAATTGTTATTTCATATCTTATATTTCAGGAATTGGAAAGCCTGCTTTCGGGTCATTTTAGCAGAACTCCAGGGAACACGCCTTGGGGGTCGAAGGCTTCCGATATACAGGAAGAAGAAGCCGACTGTATTGACGATTCGCCTGTAAACGTAGTCGGCATTGTAGCTGGCAAAAGAATTCGTCATACATCAAAGGAATGATGATGACATGTCGGATAGTTAGTCGGCGGTTGAGGTTGAAAGCGATGATGCTGATATAAGAAAGATAACCATGTTCAAGAAAGATGGCTGTGGCTGCCAGCATAGTTGTCATGATTGCTTCAGCATACAGCAGGTTTACGACCATATTCTGAATGTACTAAACAGGAGAAAGAAGTGTACATCATGGGGACGATTTCTGGGAGTGACCAGGATAACACGAAGAGAGGAAAAAAGAGGATGAGGGTGAGGCACAACTTCAGAAGCCGAAGCGTGTGCAAAAGAATGTTTTTATTGTATTATGACATTGGAAATTGTGCACTTTATAATATTATGAAACACTTGGTTGAGAATGGAATTACGGAAATGCGGGTAAAACGAAACCCGACTCATTAACATACGAGGATGTACAGCAGGTGATTCGTTTTATAACCAACTTTGCTGACATACACGGCATACCCCATCCAGCCGCTCCACGTGGTAGGGACAATATTCCACCCGTATATCTGAGTGCAGAAACGAAACAACCAAGTGAGGGCTACATGCAGACTACGCCACCAAGTGCTCGGAAGTACAACCATCCATACGTGTCGTTAAATTGAGTACTTTCAAAACAATATGGCTGGCATTCCTTCCCCATATCAAGATAGTCAGCCCTAGAGATGACGTGTATGCGGAGTGCGAGAAGCTGCGTAAGACGGTGATGGACAGTGTGAAAGAGGATGCTAAGTTGAAATGCCGCTACTGATCTTAGAGATCACGTTCTGCATGCACAACAGGTATTACTGATTGCATATTGATTGATACTTTGATTAGCTTGCATATACACATGTATAAAATAAATTCGATGAAGACAGAAGGTACACTCACTACACGCTGGGCTTTAGTCAGTGCGTGAGTTTGCTTCACTTCGCACGCCTAATGGGTCCTCTATACTTTTTGTCCCTCAAAAAGGTACAGATTTCCGGGTTTCGGGTCGATGGCGAGCCGGCACAACTCAACTTCCTTGTAGATGAGGGTGAGAATATGGGTGGTGATGAAGGGGATACGCACGGCCCGAACTCTGTGATTTCAATGGTGGATCAGCATGGACACAGCAAACCATCATGTTCCATTCATGCCGACAACTGTCCATGTATACTATTTATTGATTTTTAAAACCTATAATAGATTACATCATGATAATAAGGTATATAAAAATGGGAACAGTTTATTATCGAGAGTTGTTTCATTCTAAAGGGACACATTTAAAAGTTGGACGGACAAATAAATGCATTAATAAATGTATATTTTTGTAAATTGCATCGTTCATGAAATCATCTTCAGAATGGTAATGAGTACTTGTCTAAGTGCAACCGAAGTATAGTCAATAGCCCAATAGATTCATTTCTGTGTTTCATTTCTTTCTTTTTTATGATTTATATATAGCAACATTAACTTTCACAAGTCCAATTATTTTACAGGTCAGAATAAGAATCGATACGACCCTGGGTATTTCGCTTGGCGAGGAGTGATGACAGGACAACATACATCTATCGAATATCTGGTGCAAATTCTAGGTACTACTTTTGAAAATGACTGTTGAAAATACAGATAGTTAAACATATAAATGACTGTTGTATGTACAGATAGGTAAACATATAAATGGCTGATATACATTGAACACGATTTTTGCATGTATACCATTCCATCGAGTGTAATTAAACGGCGAATTACTGTTCTAGTTTCAGCTGTAAAAAAAATCATTTACTAATTTCAAATGACCTCCGTTTGTATATTTTAGGACACGCTTGATGCTTGAATGTTGGTGGGTTTGCGAAGTTGAAGACGTTATATCGACGCTCGGACTGTGAGAGTATGGCTCAACTACAGTCGATGTTCCATCAACATCGCAGTGCCTAATCGTTTCTGGCAGTGTCGGAATACGGTATAACATTTGTCTTTGTATTAATTTGTTATGTGGAATATGAAATTAACTTGAATCAATTTAGCTTCACTAAAAGTAAATATACAATGGATAACATATTTGTTCATAAATTCAGTGACACCCCATATTTGAGCAAGTACCAGTACTTCCTATTTTCTTCGAACGAACTGGATGTCGTCACTGTGAAAGTGAGCCACGTTGCATGTGAAATGAAGATCTGCCTTCTCAAGAACCCTGATCACCGGTTCATCACAGTAGAGCGGCCTCCAGTCGTACCTGCACAGGGACTGAGCCTAGCGAGACAGCAATGCCTACATAAAAGTATCCGTCTATATGTCCGTCCTGCATTCAAAGAATTAGTGTGCCCGCCATCTTTCCAAGATTAAGGCAACCGATACGTTATGACTAGTGACATATACAAGAAA
The DNA here is from genome assembly GCA_021229015.1 of Solen grandis. Lineage (NCBI taxonomy): Eukaryota > Metazoa > Mollusca > Bivalvia > Adapedonta > Solenidae > Solen > Solen grandis. Next base: position 23,471,960 of record CM037795.1, on the reverse strand, counting down.
CTCTTAAAATTCAAGTTTTGTTTTGTATTTGGTGATTATGTAAAGTACGCATTAAAATGCGCGTGTTTTTTTATTTATTTTATATTTTTTAATTAAGCAGGTGTCAAATATTTTATCAAGAATACAGTCGAAGTCGTCAGAATGTGTTACAGATATGAATATGAAATAGTTCTACAGGATTGTACATTGTACATAATATTTAATTCTAAAGAGCTAAAGAGATAATTTAATTATTGATAGTTTGGGATTAACTTTTATAAGAGAAAATTTTAATTATACTTCATACAATACTTATCTAGCAGCATTTAAACGTCAAATTCGTGATCAGTTTATTCAGGAATGGAATACATCTATTAAATCGATGTCTGAATTGCAATTCTTTTGTAAATTCAAATATTTTAGTTTTGAAAAATACATGTATATTGAACATATTAAATGATAAAATTCGAAATGAACTTTTTACTTGAAACAGAAATAGGTAGAGTTAATGTGATTGATAGAAAGAACAGATTTTGTAAAGTGTGTAATCAAAACACTATTGATCTGAATACCATTTTTTGCTTTGTTGTACAAATATAAAAAAATTAAGAGAAAAATATTTTAAAAATGGCCTGCAATAACGAAATCCGTATATTTATTATCTTCTGATAATGTGAAATTAGTAAATATTTGCAAAGGTTATATATGAAGCAAACCGTATTCGGAATGGTACTCTATGTTATCTAACTGTTCCGTAATAAATTTATGTTTTTCTATATTGTATATTTGTGTATGTATTTGACCAAGTATTTTGTCTCTGGCAAAACTTGTACTTTATATATACATTTGTACTTGCCATATTTCTGTTGAATATCTTTGAATTTGTTCAAAGGCAGAATGATGCCGATTTGCAATAATAAACACTTGAAACATTGTTTTTCTCAATTACAATAAACGAAGAAAAAAAAGAATTAAATGCCAAATATTATTGTCAGAAAATATTCGAATCTCTTTTAAATGTTAACGCTGGAACTAAATACGATATGATTGAATGTTAAAAGCAGTTGAAAAAGGATAACAACTTTCAATTAGTCTCCCCCCTTAAATGATGTTACCGTTTATATTACGTTTGAAATATGACGTGATAAAGATGAATATTTTTTTGAGCTTGATTTTAATTGTAGAATTTATTATGACTGTTTGATTAGACTTTGTATTCTTTTGATAAAAAACAACTTTGCGGTAACAGTGTAGTGTTTAAGAAATTCATTATTAATTTCATATCATTTGATATCTTACACTACAGACTAAAGTTCTTATACTTTCCATTGTCTGGGTTTTAATAAAGAAATAAACTGTTTATTTCTTCATCCTTTGATGTAATGTGACAAAAAGACACGGAATAATATTCTATATTTGAGTAATTTGATTTAACAAATATTTCCTTTTATTTTCTTTATGTCATATAATACAATCACATAATATGGTAGAGAACTTGTCTTGCTTAAAATTTGATAACATTTTTTTCTTTTGATTTCATTCAGTAACACGTATGTACGGTTAATTTTATCGCAATGTTTTTTTATCATTTTTTCAAACTTCAAAATTTGAAAGGTTTTCTAAACACTACGATTTCTGAATATCACCTTCCTGAAGGTGTTAATCGAAGTTTATAAAAATGCAATTCTTTATTCCTTTGATTCAGGTTCTATTTATACAATGCAATTGTATATACATACTGATTCAAAGTTTGCTAAGCACCACATATTACGTTTCTTTGTAGCTTCGATTACGCCAGATGTGTCGCGAAATTGAAATGCTCACAATCTCAGTCATGCTACGGCTTGCCATTTCACAACTATCGTTTACACAACTAAACATTTAATCTAATGCAATATTCTCAAAATTAAAATCTTACATTTGAAAAATCACGAGTAACATAAATTGGGATTTTGTTTGGTCCCCACCTGTAAGACATCCAATAGTAGTATTCCATAAAATAACGAGGTATAGCACATGTCTGATGTTATGTCATAACAGTACATTGTTGACTTATTATCTGTATATATACAGGTATCATGACAGGAAACTATATATTGAAATGTTAATTAATACAACTAGAAGTTAAATAAACCATTTTATTTAGATCATAATGTAAACTTAAATACTTATATGTACTCTCACTGAAATGGAGAGACCAATAATTCATTTTAATACTGACATAACCTTGGTCTCTATTTTCGATAATAAATTTTAACACCCGATTATTGATTATTCATGATTATTGGTGTATTATGTGGGTATATTTAGAAACATCGTATTGCCTATGTTACAATAGTATATATTTTTGACACTCTCTATCTATCTAAAAACAAAAACAAAACAACAACAACAACATCAATGGTAATAATAAATATAATAATGTCTCCAATATGACTGGAATACTGTCAGCAGCACTTGTAGTCTAACATCCACAATGCATATTGAATAGCTAATTCATACATTCTTTGTTCTTTACAGTATTTTGTATATTTTAAATACAAGAAAACATTATTCAAAGAACGCAGTTTTATGCTGTTTGAATAAATGACATGTGCATAGACTTAAAGTAAATGAATGTTTCAGAAATATAGTCTCAAAGGGTACTGATAAATAGCAATTTAGCATTCTCTTTAATGAAAGTACATCCTACTATCTTATTACATAGACGACTGCGAATCCGAATGTTGTGGGATTGCACAGTATTGCGGGCTAGGGGTTTCATTGCTCTCGAAGGCGCAAACTACTGTCCATCTCAGGACCAATCGAGCGGTATTAGCATGAAATGTAAGAACTTGTTTCCATTCGGCATAAAATAAAAAACAACAACAAATTTATACTAAATAAGTTTTGCGGTCAGCCCTCGATTTTAATTTCAAGTATATCGAATCCCCGTTGATACAGATTTATACCGTCAGTGCTTCTAGTGTATGATATAAAAACACTCACTATGATCGAATCAAGTATAATTTCCAATATCCTTAGTGCAGGCAGAATCACAAAAATGCTTAAACTGTTTGTTAGTTTATTGGCTATTGCAATCAGCCATATAGACAATTATGAACTTCCAATCAGCCAAACGGATTTAAAAGTCGTTTGTCCACTAGGAAATGTTTGCAGATTAAATCGTTTCGAGACAATTGATGTGGATATCCCTCCTGGACATTGGCCATGTTGTACAGGTATGATTTATGGTACTGTTAAATCATAAATTTTCGTTGGCATCAAATTTCGTGTATTTTGATATAAGGTCAAATTCGAGGGTAGATATATTTGTGGATATATGTTCTAGGACACGAGACGTCTGCCAATTAAATAATTTTCGTTTGGATTAATATACTTGAATAAAGCAGTCCACGAAATCGACGGAAATTTTGTCCCACGAAAATAAATGATTCTACAGTATATATAATATATATATATATATATATATATATATATATATATATCAGTAAAAAATATAGTTCAGCCATCAGACATTTTGTTTATGCTTTTATTTTAGATTATATTTCGTTTTTCTAAACTGACGGCTCACGTATCCTCTATTACCCCCGCCTCGCAAGTTTTTTTTCTGACACTTTAATAGTATAAATATGAAATATGAGTGCTCTTTTGTCTAATGTGTCAAATGGGAGATATTTGTTCCCTTCATCTTGTACGCAAGCTATTTAATTTTTGAGTTAAACATTTCAGTGAATATATAATGTATGAATTTTAAAAAAATAAGCCGTACATCCTTCTTGGAAACAACACACACACTTATCGAATAGTGATAAAAATTTTATCACTATACCCCCATCTCTCTCTCTCTTCACACTGCAACAAAGAACCGCCCTGAACTTATTCTTTAACATATACATATACAAGGGCCATGTTTTTTAAATAAAATGATGTAATTTTAGTAAAGAAACTTGGCATAATTCACAAATATACAAACACATATCTAATAAGTTATTATATATCAGTTAGTCATGGAAATCTGATGAACATTTTAATCAAGAGGAACTCAAAATGCGAAAGTCGTACAGTGTTCTAAAGCTTCTTTAAAAATATTTAGACACATTCATCAAAATCTCTTTTTTTATTTGAATTTAACATCTCGCCAAATTTGATAAAAGAATTTTTTGTTTATGCAACGTTTTCTGATTTCGTAAAAGGCTGAGAAAATAAAAGTGATATGGTACTCATTTTCAGTATCATTCTTATCACAATCTATACATTCATTTTAAATTCTTTTCTGCCCGACTCATTTTTCAAAGGATATGACGATCGACGCAAATGGAAGAGATAAAATCTTAGCCTATTTGGTACAAGATAATAAATGCACTACTGATTATTTATTGACAAAGCGCTATTCCATTTTTGTACTAAACAATCGATAATTTACTTTTTTTAATAATATACAAAAGTCATTTGGATTAACTGAGAATGTATAAATCAATACATTGCTAAATCCAAACTGATCAAACAAACGTTTTACTTTTTAAACCAGATTTAAATTACCTCTATTATAATTATAGATGCATGTGATATAATTTCCAGAATTATCAATATATAAAATTTCAAACCAATATCTAAAGTATTCATTTATATAAAGAGCTATGCAAAATGGATATCTTCCCAATTCCCCGTACACTGACGCCGAGCGAGTAGTTCTTTTTAACACTAAGAAATCTTATGCGAAATTTTAAATGTAATACGAAATTTACGAAATACGGTTAATTTGCTTTTCTGGCATCTATATCGACCTCTAAATCCTCTTCGCATACAATATTAAACATAATATTTAGGCTATGCTGTTCATTTGATGGAGATTTTCCCAATATAATCAGATCATCTGCAAAATACAATAAAATGAAAATAAGGTCACTCTGTATTCAATTCCTTGCGAGTTCATGGGTGTTAATTCCATACTCTCAATGAAAAAAGCAAATAATTTCAGTTATATGACCTCCCATTGTAAGAATCCAGCGGTGATATTAAAAACGTCAGTCATTAGCTAACAGTGGTTTAGCTTTAACTTTATAAAACATAACACATATAGCACTAAGTATTTTACTATGTTAACTCATTTTAGATAATTTGAACCATTGAGTATTCCCATTGACGCTATCAAATGTCTTTCTGAAGTCAACAAATGCACAATACAATAGTTTTGTACAGCAGAATAAAAAGAGCATTCACGGTAAATGTCTTTGATCTAAATGTAACTTGTGAATCTGATATAATGTTACTGCTGTCGCACCATTTTGTAATTCTTTCATTTAAAACACCTGTTAATATTTGTGTTAAACAACTTGTAAGTGTTATATTACGATGTTTACACCATTATTCTTAATCCCAGAGGTATAATTAGCCTTTTCACCCAGGAATTCGGGAGAAAAAAAACACTTAACTATTGAAATCACAATTTAATTCGTCAAATAAACCGTATAAATGTTCAAAATTTAGATTAAAAAAAACATCACAATATTCGTCTTCTTCATTGTTACCTTGCTGCTAAATTTCGCAAATAATTATGATTTTATTTAATTTCAATTCTAGAACTTACACTTTTACTTTCAGAAAATAATGACCAGAAATCTTTATACCGTATATTCTCTATTTCTGTCGTCGCCTGTATACATTGTGCTTTTTAGCAATAAATAAATTTGGGAAACGTGTTTTTATTTTTATTTTTTAAAGCATGTAAGATATCTAAATATTTAAAAAAAACAAAAAAACATGTAAGATATCTAAATATTTAAAAAAAATCATATAAGACATCTAAACAAGGTCGCCTTGCGGACTGACAGTAACACGTTTGTAAAATCAACACTTTGTAATATTTATATCTGACCGTTCAGCAGTGTCAATATGAGTAGCATTATAATTCAACAAAGGTAATCTATGTAATTACTTGCTGTGAAACGTATCACGTAATAACTCATTGTATCTGAAAATTGTGTGCACATTTTCAGTCAAAACAACTGGCTGTTTATTCGTAGAACAGCTCAAGGAAAAATATAAGGCTACATGATCTGACAAGTTGTTACAATCACCTATTTTGAAGTTATGGACTGGGATAAAATCAGCTTCACTCAACAAGAGGTTATCTACCAATGAAGAACCTTGTGAGCTTATATAACATAACATCAATCAATTATATAAGTGTATATACCTTCCTTACCTGTCGTAAGCAATGGTGATAAAGCACGCTTTGCACAATTTGAACAACATAGGATCCCTTCATTATACCTTCTCATCAGATCTCCTCATTAGAACTATTTATCACACACTTAAGTTTTTCTGATGATGTGTTGCTATAAATGTAGTTATACGAATGTATTTTAAATATTGTATTTCGTCGTTTATTTTAGAATGTTACTGTGATGAGAAGTGTCATGAGAACTATGACTGTTGCTTTCTTAAACCTGACGAAGTGTCAAATAAACGTCAAGGCCAGGAGTGTATATCGCCTTATACCAAGCCATCGCATAACAAAGAAACCAAGATGCATTTTTTTATGGTAACCGAATGTCCACATTTGGATACCAAGGATGCGAAAGATAAAGAACCAAGAAAAGATGAAGATGTAAGAAAGACATCGAGTGTAAAATGTGGGGATATCAGAGTTAAACCTTGGGGCAATCTCCAGCCAATCTTCTCTCCAGAGAGAAAAGTGTCTTATATTAATTCAGAATGTGCGAAATGCCACAATGTGCAGGACGGAATACCATGGATACCGCATGTTTGGCAGTATTTCAAACGTCCATCTTCGCTAACAACAGCCTTCAGAAATCTTTTCCATGATATGAGACAAGACCAGTATGACTTGAAATTTGAACACCCTGAGCCGCAAGTATCATTTTTTGAACATTGTTTCGGTGGAATAAAAGACACGTGTGCATATGAAGAGTTTCATATTCCGTCTGGTTTAAACATGACAAAAGATGACATTGTAAATGCATGTGAGATCAGTGGCTTCTTCTCCCCGATAGAAGCCACTACAATTTATTCCAACATTTTTTGCATGATTTGCAGCATCGAAAACGATTTCGAAATACCTACTGTTTGCAAACAAACACCTGACGAACGAAAAAATTCAGATTTTACAGCCTTGCTGAACAGTGCCTATCAGATGTCAACGGTAAACACCGAATCGAATTCAAGGTTCTGCAGACCAGTTACTAAAGAGAATGTACGTATACGGATAATTCACTTATTGAAAGTAATTTGAAAATGCTATACGATCGACACTTACTGAACCGCACCCTCTCTGGAACGCACAGTTTCAAAAGTCAAACATGTCAATGTTATATTCCATATTGAAAAATACTCTCATCTGAAACCTCCGATTTCTAAAATACCGGACGAAAGAAATCATGATATTTAGAAAAAAAAGCTTTTTACCCCCATAAACCGGACGTAAGACAAACATTTATCTCATGTCAGAAAATATACATGTACCACATTATTCATTCATACGACTGTACTTATAAGTATAATTATGTGTTTGCAGCTCGTGTTCTGCTAAAGTTTAGATTAGATTAAACGGTATTGCAATATTATCTAAGTGTGTAAAATGCATTTAATGGTATTTTTCACGATACAAGTTAAGTAATGTTTATCTGTTAAAGGTCCATTGCATTCCATAGTGACATAATTTTCATGAAAAAGAAAATATACAATAACATTGACATATTGAAGACTAGCAGATGATACACAATGTGCAAATGTATGCTGTAAAAAAATCAAACAAACCAACAATTAAATGCAATGAAAATGAGGATTAAATTGCACTGTTTAACTGAGTTTGATAAACAATTTGTTTATCTGATACGTCATTTGTTAATGTACTGGCGATTCGTTAACGCATACATACGAGCAAAGACCTAAATCCAAAACTCAAATAAGCGTATGATGGAAATCTCGTATACTCGTATACCCTCTGCGCCACCGTGATATTGTGAGACAAAGTCGGTGCGCTCGAATTTAAGGGGAGTATAACTACTGCAAAGAGCATGATCATTTACACATATGGTGCTCGTGAGGAGCATAGTATATGGTCTTATGACAACTTTATAATGGCTGTAGGCTTACGGTTGCATATGACAGATATTAAGTGAAACAAGAACTATCTTTAAAAAGATATTTGGCGTAAGAAAGGATAACAACAACAAAGATATGAAAGTCAAAGAGAGTAAAAGTGTTACAATATAATATATGTATATTTAATATAATAATAATGCAGGAAAGTTTAAATGGTCTGTGATTTTTTGAAAAAAAAAATGCTAGAGAACGTATTTGTCACTAAATTTAGTAAAAAAGAAGAATGAAAGAGAAAAAATAATATATGCAAAATTTAAAAGAAAGTAGTTCCTTCAGTGGGATGCGATCTCGGAGACCTTAGCTTAGCAGACGAGCACCTAACCAACTGCACTACGGAGGCTATTTCTATATACCTTATGATAGATAAGTTATACACTGCGAGTTTTTGTGACTTAGAGGGACGAGTCCACTATCAAGGTTAACTACGTTTTCTAAAGACTCACAAGTGTTTTACGTTTACAATTAGGTGTTTTTTATGTTTGAATTTTTCAACTGAGTGTTTTTATGCTTAAATAGGTAGATTAAATTGTTATTTTCCTATTGACAATAATTCGGATAGATATGAATCCTTAAACTCCCATTTAATGATGAAATATCCTAAAAAGATTTCCTCTTCACAACGGTATACTTTATAATAAATGACTTTATTTATCTACGAGTATTTGAGTTTAAGCATATATTCCGGTCACGGTTGCCGTATGGCTAGAACGTCCGCCCTGGAATCGAAAGGTCGTGGGTTTGATCCACGGCCGCGACATAGCAAAGTCGTAAAATAGTACTGGTAGATATTCCTTGTTTGACGCTCAGCATAAAAAGTTATATCCAGAACCGGTTGGCCCGTTGTCAGGATAGTGACTGGGTGTCTACGGCCGGATGCTGTAGTTTGGCAGTACTACATCTGTCTCGAGCTGACATAGTCTCCAAATGACTTAACTACTGTCTTTGGGACGTTAAACCCAACATAAAAACAAGCTATCATGTATTTAATAATATGGGATTTTTTTTCTATAAGGAAAAAAATGTGCTCTAAGTCATTAGCAAATATCGCATAGACGGGGTTATACCCGCTACGCTTTTTGTCATCCAAGTATATTCTAATATAGAATTGGTCATAACAATGGGTAACATCATGCACTACAACCGAACAAACGCTATGCAACCCCAACCACCCCGCACCATATTTTGCAGTGTTAATGTATCAAAGGTTGTTCTTTTCTTTTTGCTATTTTTCAATTTTTACAGGATGTCAATTTAAGTCTTTAGATTTGGCTGGCTTTTGTTGAATGATACATCTATCTAATTAAAATCTTTTTCTGCAAAGTTTTTGACGTTGACTGTCATTATTTGCTGTTTACAACCGACTGCAATCATTAAGTACTTTGCAAGATTTACTTATTATTATTTACTTATTCCAGCCACGCTTTAAGTAACGGTCTATTTTTTTTTTTTTGCTTAGTAACACAGAACTGGATTTTCCGCGGAATACATCTGCCCCACTCTCGTTCTGGCGCGAGAATATGCTATATTTCGCCGAGTTGATTATCTTTGGATTTAAGTTTCTGATACGAAAGCTCTATTGCAATAGTAAGAGTAAGAGAAATATGACAAAGATATACGGAATATTTCTGTAAACAATAGAATGATCGTTTGTTAAATATTCTTATTTATGAATTGTGGTAATATTGTCGTCAATGGGTATATTTTTTGCTTTTCTGTCCAAAGAGTATATCGACAATTTGTCATGCAGCATATTAAAAAAAACACACACAAAAAAAAAGAAAGATATACAAATTCAGATTTTGAAACCAACGAATATGAAATAAAATTAGTAGAATTATTCACCTATTTTACAGTGGAAACACGACGACAGGAGGTGCCTTTTCCACAATCAATTGTCATATTTCAATGGGCGTGGTTATTCAGCGACTGCCTAAAACGACTTTGTCACGAACGATAAGACATGTAGCTGTCAATAACTATTCCTGTTTTCAACGAGATTCGATCCCATAATTTTTGGATATACAGTTATGTGTTCTATGCTACTACTGGACATTCATGATCACTGTTGTTTTTTCTCAATTTTCTAGCCTGAGATACATTGCCAAGCTCCTCTTTGCCCAGTAGGCCAGATTCGAGTTCAGAATGGCGATTGTGATGACCTTATCAGTTCAATGGATGTCAAATTGCATGTGGAAGTCAGTCTCACACCGACATCTCCAATATTTATACAGGACATTGAAAAGGCAAACGGAGGCCCGTTATTTAATACATTCAAGATACCACCCTGGTTGAAATTTCCGAGCTCGTCTTTTTGGTGGCCAACTCATATTGTGATTGCACAGAATGACGGCAAAATCATATCTTTGGTTGCTATAATGGGATTAAAAAGATCACAACAAATACCAAAACATCTTTATGGGCAGTTAGAAAAGAGAATGGGCGAAGTCTGGAAAATAGGCCTGGGTAACACATCTGCTGCGTTCAGGATCGACTGGCTCCCTTATTCAGTCCTTGATTTGACACGTATAAGTTCGTCAAACTATAGATTTGAAATGATGAATCTATCACCAAACGGCTTACCAAACTTCTACAAGGAAACGATTAATTTTGTTTTGGTGTTTTCAACACACTTTGAACCTCTGAATGTAATTATCAATAAATTAGTAATTTGCCAACAAGTTAAACTTCTACCCGAGGACATTAAAACCTTCGAAAACGGCATGATTCTGTTCAACAAGATAACAAAAAAGTTTATATACAGCAATGAATTTGTCAAACTTGCAGAAGATAACGACATCAACAGTACTCGAGTTTGCCTAGAGGACTCAGGTTATGTTGTAATAAATGGCAAACAAAATGAGAAAAAATATCAAATACATTATCTTGCTTTTACGGGGTTTGTATTGATTTTAAACATGGGGATGTTTGATATGTAACTATAAATAACCCTTTACTCTCTCTAGATTTGTTTTGTCGCCTTGGCAAAAAGGGAAGACCGAGATCAGATAGCTCCGTGAAGGTGCTGTCTAAGCAGGATTTCCTCTGTTTGCACATGCAATATTGCTCAGATTCTACAAAGTCTGCTCGGCAAAGAACAATCTGTTGTTTCATATGTCCTAGTCGGAGCTGTCTGATCTTTGTTTTACATTGCGTCAAAATGAGTCCATATGAAGTAAAGGGTTGATTTATCAAAGCGATAATAACGCTGTTAAATCAATGTTGTACTTACGATTTTATATTGTTCACATTCTGTTGAAGGAATTAGCTTATCAAATCAATAGTAAAATACAGACTTTGAAAAATATTTCATGAAGTTTTAAGTATCTGTATTGATATTATTTATAGTAACCTTATTATATAGTAATGTGGTTGATATTTGGACTGGTACCTATCCTTCTTGCGAATATTCTTCAAATTGAATCTAGAAAATATGAATTGTTTCACATAAGACAGATAAAAAAAAACACCCAATACCTCTACATTACGAGAAGTCTTTGACAACGTTTGCAAATATTTTTTTCTCTCAGATATTTAATTAAACGTTCATATTTTTGTCTAGTTACCTTCAAACATTTTCCTTTAGCCTGAAAACATCTTTTCAATCTCTTATCCAATATTTTTAATAATTTTATACTTTGGGTAGGACCAAAAGAACCTTGTAAACCGCAGACACCAATGCATTTTTTAACCTACATTTCCTTCTAAATGGGTTTTCGGATAGAAGGGACAATGTGGACTTTAACACCTGTATTAAAGTTTAGGATTTGTGAGCTCGATCATTGTCATGGAATAAAAAGATTCTGGAGGCCGGTTTTTAGATGTGCTTTTCTCATTTTTGTCATTTTTTGTACTTTTTCTCATGTTTGCAACTTTTTAGAACCGCGTTCTAATAAAAGCTTCCAGACACACAATCTTTAGGATTGATCCACGCTTTCTAGAGAAAGTGGAGTATGCTCTACATTGCTGTCCGTGTTTGGTTTGTTAAGATGGGCCTATTGGCGTGTTTCAAAGTCCTTATCCTCCTATCAACTTTCAGTTTGTGCTTCTAAAAATGGACCCATGTCTGATCACCAGTTATGAGACTATCATATAACTTTTTCTATTCTCATATCTTGGTTACTTCCTCAGCAGTTGCTTTGCCATTTGCACCAACATGGGTATCTGCTCAAATAAGGGATCCGGCGACCTATAACCATGGTGGTCTTAAAACATTTCTCAAAATTGAAGTAGACACATGTTAAACTCAAGTTTGTCATTTGTACTAGCTGTCTGATAGTGTTTATGGACTTGATTTTATTAATATTAAATTTGGTAAATGCAGACCTAGTTACCTGGTTCTATCAGAATAAGGAGCTTCATTGAGCTATTCATGACCGGTATTATCTACTTACTGGTAGAAGCCGATTTTTTATCCACATTACAAACACGCATGTTATTGCTTCTGCTACTCAATTCAAACCTACAATGGACGTTTAAATAACCCCTGATTTTAACAACATTTGCTATTCATATTGTTAGCACTTTAAACTCAATGTAAACGAATTCACATGAAAACAATCGAAATGGCAATGGAACCTGTTTTTTTTATTATATTATATATATTATAAATACACTATGTAAAGTGTTGAGTATTCATTCGTTTTGTATTGCTTTTTCTCCTTAACATGATCTGGCCCTTCCTTGTAATGAATTGATGAAACTTAACTCCAATATCGTATTGTGGTAAAGCGCAATCGTTGAAACATCCCTTTCCAATGTTATTTCAGTTTATTTACGGTGGTTATCTGTGAACTAGGTTAAGAAGTATTATGCATGTGAAGTAAATAACTTTTATACCTAAGTATAGTCAAATAAGGAAAATATTATATCTTGCCATTTCTTATTCATTACATGTTAGATTGTCACAATGGTCCTAACT
>CM037795.1:23414437-23458833 GCA_021229015.1 Solen grandis | reverse complement strand
TCTGCTGAAACCACTCAGGACAGAATTTGATTAAACTTGGCAGGGATGATCCTTGGGTGAATCTTCACAAAAGTTGCAAAAATAAACTTGATCCATGTAGAACTCTGGTTGTCATGGCAACGGAAAGAAAAATATGAAAACTTTAAAAAAATCTCCTTCAAAACTACTGGTCAGATTTCATAATGTTCCTTGGATAACCCTATACTCAGATGAGTGATCTAGGGCCTCTATGGCCCTCTTGTTTTATTTTTAGATCCTGATGATAAATTCCAAATGATTGGCTGGTATTTGCTGAAACGGTCTGATTAGCCAATGAAAATTGATCTTACTTGTAAATAAGTTGTATCTTTAACCCTATTACAAACAGGGGAGGCAACTTTTGTGACAATAAGGTATATGTTTATATAATGTGCACATGTGGTGAAATCTAATGGCCATTAAATTCACATCAAATAGACTTATAGCTCACCAGAGCACAATGTGCTAAAGCAGTGTGGCCATACCACGTGCTTTATGACAACATTTTAAGCTAAAATGTAAAACATATTTTGCATCGATTCAGAAGGAAAAACTGTCACAAGTATTGTATTTCCTTATCAATTTTAATAGTAAATAGCTCATACGAAGCAGAAAAATGTGCTCTACACATAGGTTCCAGTGATTCTTTAGTCGGATGTGCAGTTTTCCCTAACATTCGGGAAAACCTTCCGAGTTCGTGAAATTTGTTTGCTGTCACGCAAAGCACATCGCTAGTAATGTTTTCCTAAATGTTTTGTTACTTTCCCTGTTATATTAAACTAAGATACTGGGTGTTCTTATTTACGTTTAAATATTATTTTAAGCTGTGACATGAAGATTGTCAATTATAGACAGGGTTTTCACTTTCAATTACGAATTTTGAGACCTGATTGCAAGTTCTCGAAAATAAAAATAAAAATATTCTAAGAATATTTTTCATGTTGAAGCTCAGAGTATGGTCATTAGTTTCAGTTGGGATTTGAGTAAGATATATGAGTTTGTTTTGTTTGTTAATTGGTCAATAAATGCCTAGATTTGCTATAATTTCTTTATTATTATTCTTATGCTCCCCTCCCGGAATTTCCTGCATTTTCACACAAATATTCCCAATTTAAAGAAATGGGTCATCTTCTAAATGTGCAAATCACTTACAGGAAAATTTCCTTGTGGTATGATTACAAAATGTTATGTATTTCCTACAAATGACGCAAGTCAGTGGTTCTTGGGATGGACCAGTACCTTGAACGGTCTTCAACATTTCCTGCAGCTAGAGGGATCTAACCCTTAGCCTATCAGATCCCATTTAGTCAGTGGATTCCACACCCCAGGCATGTTCCCTGGTACGCTGTATTACCAAATACATCTTTTGAATGCTCCCACTGATATATAATTATTATAAAAATGGGGTTCAAATTAGTGTTTTCCTTATTTGTAGTCCCTCTCTTTAAGAGATGTTAAAAATAGACGTACTCACTGAGACCAACTTGGGGGCAAAATATCCATATAGGGATATTTTGGAACATTGCTTGTATAATTATATATATTCAAAGCCTTTTTTTAGCTCACCATGAGTACGTTGTGCTCAACAATTTCCTTTAAACAACATCTTATTCTAAACCGCTTAATGGATTTTGACCAAACTTGACAAGAATCATCCTTATGATGCCCTCTATCAAGATTGTTCAAATTATTTTGATTGGTTGAAAAAGTAGGTCACAGGAGCTAAAATAGATTTTAAAAATGCAAACATTGAACATCTTCTTCTACAAAACTACAAGGCCTAGAGCTTAGATATTTGGTGTGTAGCATTGTCTAGTAAACATCTTCCAAGAATTTTTCAAATCATTACCCTGAATTTTATTTGGTGCGAAGCATTATCTAGTGGATCTCTACCAAGTTTGTTCAAATCATGGCCCTGGTGTCAAAATTGGCCCCGACCCAGGGGTCACTTTATTTAACATAGACTTATATAGGAAATTTTTTAAAATAAATCCTTGTCAGAAACCACAAGATCATGGGTTTAGATATTTTAAATGTAACATGGCCTTGTGGACCTGAACCAAGTTCTCAAATCATGGCATTGGGTCAAATTTGGTCCCACGGTAAGGTTAACTTTTTTTGGACCACATGCAAACTATGTGTGGAAATAAAATTATATTGCTGTTCTTCTGCAAGGATTTTGTATTCAGTATGACTATATTGTAAAAGGCAATGAAAGCAATATTTCTCCGGTGAGCGATTCAGGCCTGTCTTGGTTCTCTTGTTTTTAATGTAACTTACTTATATAATATCTGATTTTAAAATGCTAGGTACTGTTAGAAAGGTCTTTGGTACCGTTAGAAAGGTCTTCCAATTCCCAACATATTACTTGCTTTACGTATGGACGTATCTTACGAATTAGATATGGACAGTTTAATCTATAGAAAACGGCAAAAATTAGCAAAATATGTGTATGCCGTTTCGTATTTTCCCTATTACTTTATGAAGCTTAGGTTAATCTTTAAAATCTAAACACCAATAAAATGGCCAAGGATCCCTCTGCAAATTTCATACTCTAATTTACAAAAATAAAAAAAAAATCTAGATATAAGCAGATAAATGCACTGTGGGTAATAAAAGGTTTCTTTCTTTTTTTTTGCCATAACTCAATTGATACACCTCTTCAAAAACTAAATATCATCTGAAAGGTCTTCAAAAGCACTACAAATTATACCATAGTGTCTCGATAGAATTTTTTTTTAGATATTTAGGGACGAAGGAAAAAGTTGTTAGTTGGTACAATGAGATGTTATGTTACACCTACAGGGAAAATTTATAATGCAAACTGGTCAAAAACTAATTCTTCTAGTGATGTTATTTTACATCATATGACATCAGTCTTCTCAGAGCTCAAATAAGTCTATAGGACACCTATACATGTAATTTCATGAGGACGAAGTTTTTTTCATCTAATAACCCACGATTAATTAAGAAGTAAGGTGCATGTTCCGACGATGAACTTAATATCATTTCATTAAATGTCCTTTACAACAAAAGAACCCAATTCTTGGTAAGAGAAGTATTGTAAATTCATAGTTTGATGTTTCAGTATTGTGTACATGAATACTTAGTGCCATTATTGCTACGTTTACAATATGTTCCCGGCCCGCGGTCTACCACAGATGTCAGTATGTTCCCTCCCGGTTCGCCACGTTCTGTTGGGTTCCCTTCTCACGTTCTGATCAAGGGCTGACACGTGTCTTAAGTTCTGCTAAGGCTTCCTACGGATGAAACGTTGACGCCGGGCAACTTTTGAACATGTTCGTAAGTACAGAATAAATCAAAGCGCCAATACCGCTGAGAGAACATGTTTTAAATGCTCTTTGGTGGCATTTATTCAAATTTTCAAACAATGCCGTAACCCCTATGTCAAAAAGACGTTTGCGTAAAACATGGTCGTCCCAACAAAAGGGGATAACACAAAACTGTTTAAATAAGCACATTGCCCTCTTTATTTTTTCAGGTAAAAAAGAATATTAGAATATGTTTTAAATCAAAGCAAGCAATGTGGAAAAACAAAGCAAAATGATAGATAACAATGTATAAAATATCTAGCCCCCAACTTTTGCCCCGTGCTGCATATAATAGCGCGGCAGGTGTTTTAATTAAATTTCAAATTTTCCTAATTTTTGCGACTCAGACATTTTTTTTTTTTTGTTTTTTAAAAATTTTATTTCCAGCATTTTAACCCACTTAAATATACATTATACTAAAAATTAAAACATCAGGGGTGATAAAAATCAGCCTATATTCTGGTAGAAAAAAAGGGGAAAAAATTTCCCATTTATCAAAATAAAGCACGAAATGTTTTTCGATGAGAATGCGTGTACTATAAAACATAGTTTTTAAAAATGTCATCCAAAAAAAAGAAAATCGTTGACGAGGCTACATGGGAATCTCCCCCGCTCATACAGACCCCCTCTAATTTTCGTTACGGTAATGTTCTGTAAGTCTTGTGAGGCCTACTGGGTTTCTATCAGCCCCGTGTGCCTGGCGTTTTTTTTTTTGAATTTTAAAAATCGGGCCTGGCATCCCAGTTTTCCCGTTTCCCCTTTCCCGTTCCAGCAAGTCTTCAATTTTTTGAAGTGAGTCCCATTTGATAGTTATGTGATTATTTTTTTTAAAGAGATAGGTAAAACCTCGTGGTGTATAAAGGTATATTTTGGAAAATCAATGGAGTTTAAATTTAATAATTAACATTGGAAAAGGTCTATGATACAAACAGGCAAAAAAATTGTTTTTCTCTGTTGTGTGAAAACCCTCTCGCTTATTTGTATAATGTATATGTATTTCAAATTTGCTCGAGCCCCGTGTGAATTATACCCTGTAAATGGATGGGGTTGAATTAAAAGACAGACTTGTGAAAATTGCGACTAAAATTTATTAAACATCCCAAATAGTTGGATTATCTTACAAAACAAAAAGCATGTACAATGCGAGCGTTGATGACTTTTCTTTACATTTCTGGAAGTATTGTATAGATATTTTAAATCGAAATGAACATCTAAATGCAAAGGTCAGAGTTTTCATGAATTTTTCCTGAACTTCATTGGTTTCTGATTGCCAAATGCCCAAAATCAGAATTTTGCAGGTTGTTTTTTATTTCCATTTTTTACCCATGTCAATGAGATGTGCCCAATTTCCCAAAAAAGAAGTTTTAAAGGTACAAAAGAATTCGAAATATAATAGCACATAAGCCGGAAGTAGTTGGCGGAATGGTCCGAAAATGTCCGAAAGACAGGAAGTGAAAGGCGCCAACGCATGCGTTGTGGTGTAAAGCAGTGGATTCCTGATTGTATGGTCTACAATCACCAAAGGATCATCGGTTAACAGAGCCGTTGTCATCAATATTTTCCTGAAGTAAGAAGGAAACGCCCAATTAACGTGCTTATTGGCATCTCATTCGTCATCAAGGTCATCAGTTTTAATTAAAATGCTGGGTTTAAAATGCCGTTAGTCAAGTGAACATAAAGTTTCACTGTGACGTTAAGGAGAATTATATGTCGAAGTACTTGCAATTGAAAAAAGTTCATAGCTGGGAAATGTTATTATATTTGGTTCAGCATCAATCGACGACGAAAAGAAATTGGCTTCAACAAAACCTTGTTGATTTGTTAATGTCTTATACCGTACCAGAAAAGCAAAATAATCCCGTACCATTACACTCCATACCGCACACACTGAAACTTATCGAAAGCACTTAAGATTTGCACAGACAATGACATAAACAATTTAAGTTACCTATAGTTAAATTGCTGAAATTTAACTCATTAATGACAGATCATGTCTGTTAACTTCAGCATCAACAACGAAAAAAAAATAATGGGTAAACAAATGGGCGTACTCCAATCGAATCTGTCCCCTTATGGCATATCAGCCTAGCACCATCTAGCAACATATACTTCCGGTGGCCTATTAACCAGTCCAGATTTCCCCGCGTTCAAAGCAATTTTCCCCGAGCTTAATCTAATCTGATCTGTTACTGACTGAGAAGGAACCCATTTTTTTTATTTATTTATTACGTCAGCGGTGCGGGAGTTAAAAGCTGCTTCATTGCTCGATAGTATAATATCGCCGCCCTGGGCCGACGATAATGATTTAATGTCTGTAAGTTTGTGGGTATACCGTCGCCCGCGGGCAGTATTTCAGTCCATTAGCAAATTACAGGTGAAAGTAGACCCGAAGGTACAGAGGCACCCGAGAAGAACCGACTTCCTACCGCAAGTCCGCTGGAAGGCTTCCTCCGTGTGTGTGTGGGGTGGGGTGTGTGTGTGTGTGTGTGTGTTTTTATTATGTATCTTGGTTGTATGTTGAATGTGTGTACATATATGTGTGATTATCAACATTTGTAACTTAAAAAAGGGGCTTGTGCACAGGAGTTCCGATTATACTGGCATGCATTTAGATATTCAAAGAGGACACATACACAATGACTTATAGTCGAACTTATTGCTGTGAAGCTAATCACCTTTGGCGCCACCTTTGCCCCGCCTGCTCCCCCAGCACCGCCCGTAGCCCCCTCCCCTAGCTCCCCCCTTGCCCAAATTTGGCATCATCATTGGCATACCTGCCACAAGAAATATAGTACACGATAAGTTGATTCGAGGAACGATTGGGGATCCGATATAAAATTATCGAAACATCGTGCGAGGCACCGAATTTCGAGAGATATGAATTGCACGAGTATATTTAGTTTAAGCTGTGACAGGATAGGATTTAATCCGGAGTAGGCTTAGTTTTCGATTAATATCATTAGAGAATTTCTTACCCGATGTACTTGTGTTGATATGGAGGGTAATACATTTTTTGTTTTATTAAGGATAAAATAGAATGCAATTTAAACATATGTTTCCTTTAAAATACCGTATGAATAATAGAGCGACTGCCAATCAAACATGGTAAGAATATCTCATAATGTAGCATAAGTGAATTACTTTATGAAATACTTCTATAGCCTGTTGGTATTACGTAAGATTCCATTTTCTGGTTTTAGCTTACCAAAAGCACAACGTGCTCAGGATGAGCTATTTGTGATCACCGTCGTCCGTCAATATGTGTCGTGCGGCGTCAACCAATTTTCTTTAAAGAAATTGATGAAACTTGGCATGAATAATCCTTAGGTGACCCTCCACAAAACTTGATCCATTGCAGAACTCTAGTTGCCATGGAAACCAAACCATTTTATAAAGAAAATTAAATCATCTCTTCACAAACCAATGGTCGGAATTAAATTTCCTTCGGCACAAATAGTTACCTTAATAGTTATATCCCATAATTGTTTAAATGAAGGTGATCCCCTTAAAAATTAAAAAAATCATCTCTGAAACAATTAAAAGGTAAGAATTTATATCATTTGACTCAAATGGTCACCAAATTTTTCTTACCATATTTGAAAAAAATGATCACTTGAAAAATGATGCCCCGGCGGCGTTGGTTAGTTTCCTCAAAATTAATAATCTATAAAAAAAATATTGATTATCTCCCTTTATCAAATTTACTTTTGTATAGCTGTGTACATATTTTTTTTTATTTGGTTCATATAAAAGTTTCTTTGAATAAATTGTAAAATGTAGCTAAACCAGCAGCGTTGTTAAACATTTTTCTTAACTTAAAACCAGGCCGAAAGATAAAAACATAACTTAAAAATATAGACTGGTTTGTTATCACATGAAAAATTTACGCAACAATTGACATGAAATTCATTCAGAAGGATTTTCAGGGAACCATTTACGTGCATTGTCTTTTCAAACCATTAATACTTTTTTCCTCTTAAATCTATGCAAAGAATTATGTCTCTCCCCCCCCCCCCCCCCCCCCCCCCCCCCCCCCCCCCCCCATATTTATATGGGGGAATATATTGTTTTTGTCGGAGTTGTCCGTCTGTCTTTACACTTTTTGTCCGGACATAACTCACAAAGTATCAATATATTGACTTGAAACTTTACAGGTGGATAGATCTCATTGAGGAGAAGTGTCATGCACAAGAACTGTAACTCTGCATGTCAATTTTGAGTTATTGCCCTTTATTAAAGTTCATACTTAATTTGTTCCGAACATAACTCACAAAGTATTAAATCTATTAAATTGAAACTTCACAGATAGTTTCATTATTAAACTCTTTTTTTTTATTAAGTAGTTTTGATACTTTAAATTTTTACTGTAATAAATACCAGTAGTGCAACACATTGCAAAATGACCATAATTTGTTATGGTAGTTAATCCCTTCATGGGAGTATTCAACTGTGACCAAGACGTAGCTATCCATATATTAGCAATGAGCCAATGACATAAACACGTGACATACACACTAATTGGTTTATTTGGGGGTCCCCATGTGAGCTCACAGCAGGATCACTTTCTTATTCAACAAAGAAGGGCAAATTTTGAATGCCTTTTAGGAGGAGAAGTGTCATGCATAAGAACTGTTTGTCTGCACATTATAATTATGGAGTTACAGCCCTTTGTTAAATTTCATACTTATTTTTGCCCAGGCATAACTTAAAAAGTATCATAGTTATTAACTTGAAACTTCACAGGTGTATAGATCTCATTGAGGAGCAGAGTAATGCAAAAGAACCATAACTCTGGGCATCATATTTTTGGAGTTACGGCCCTTTGTTACATTTCAGACTTATTTTTTGTCTGGAATATAACTCAAAAAGAATAAAGCTTCACGGGTTGATATACCTCATGATGGAAAAGTGTCATGTACAAGAACAGTAACTCTGTATTCATATTTTTGGAGTTATTGCCTTTTGTTAAATTCCATGCTTATTTTTTTTGTCAAGAGCATGCACAATGTTCATAACTCTGGCCTCAGTATTTTTGGAGTTATTCCCCCTTTTCAGAATTTCTTGACCGCAATATAATTCTTGTTCTACTTATATATTTAAACAAAAATCAGTTATGGAAAGAAAAATTTATGAGAGGAAGTCTCACACACAAGATCCATAACTCTGGATGGAGCTTTATCAAATATAGGTCAGCCCTTTGCATATGTCACTGTTGTGCCCTTAGTGTATATGTGTGTCTGAGGGGAAGGGGGTTGGGGGAGACATCAGTTTTCAATGAAAAAAACATCTCTAGTTAAATTCTGTTTTGAACAAATGATACGCTCACGGTCCTATACTGACATTATGTGGTTTTGATTCCCCAAAAACTAGTACTTCAGCGAGAGTGGGAGGTCGTGGGTTCGATCCCCGGTCGCGACATACCGAAGTCGTAAAAATGGTACTGGTATAGCTCTCTTGCTTGGTGCTCAGCATATAAGGGTAGTTGCAGGACTGGTTGGCCCGATGTCAGGATAATGTGACTAGGTGTGGTATCATGCCACGTGTCTATGGCGTGATACTGCAGTGTGGCTGCACTATATCTGTCTCAAGTAGACATCGTCTCCAAATGACTGAAATATGGTCGGTGGGAGGTTGAACCCAACAAACAAACAAACTAGTCCTTCAGATGGTTGACTGGTTGTCTTATTTAGTCTGTAAATTTAAATCAAGGTTAAACTTTTTCTTTTTTTTTCCTTTTTTTTCTTACTTTTTGATGAAGCTTACGGTTCTGTGAGTGTTCTAGTGCCATGGTGGCCCTTTTTAATATATCTTTATACATAACGAAAGTTTGAATGGAATTTCTAGAGATTAAATCGTGGTTCACAACAACAGCTAGACCTACAGTGATTGTTTTTCTTTTCAATCTAATTCCATTTACCTCCTCCCATTGCCCCCTCACCACCGGTTGCTCCTCCCATTGGCATCATCATCATCATCCCTGTGCCACCGCCCATTGGCATCATTCCACCACCCATGGCGCCTTCACCTCCCATTGGCATCATCATAGGCATCATCATCATACCTCCACCCATACCTATAAAATAATGAATATCGTATATAAATGCACCAGAGTGTAGTAGTAAATACCCCGTCGTTTATAACTCGTAAATAAAGATTGATAAGCTTTCAAGAGTAGTCTCTCTTGTTACATTTTCTAATATATTTGTATAATAATTTGTAATAAAATAACATACCGCCCATTCCGCCTTTACCGCCGCCCATTGGCATCATCATTGGCATCATACCGCCGCCCATCATACCACCGCCGCCCATGAGAAGCTGCATCAAGAGGTTGTCCATACGCCGCCGCCCATCTTTTGCATACCGCCGCCCATCATGCCGCCGCCCATCTTTTGCATACCGCCGCCCATCATGCCGCCGCCCATCATGCCGCCGCCCATCTTTTGCATACCGCCGCCCATCATGCCGCCGCCCATCATACCGCCTCCCATACCACCACCCATGCCTCCTTTAAAAATAATAGGAAAATTTAAGAATCAGAACAGAAATATATTAGAACAGAAAATGCAAAACAGTGCATATTTTATTTCAAACATTGTTTCTTATTTTGTTTTAAAATGCCGATCTGCTGTAGGCATGATTAGATAACTTTATTTTATTCCTAGGTACATCAACTTGTTTACAATTCTTATCGTGCTTATCACATATATTTTTTTTACACGAAGAAAGCATTTTCCCAATATGTATTAAATAGAGCCAATTAAGGCATTCTACAAACAACAGAATGCCGAGGTGAGCGAATGCTGCTATTGTCGGATGCAGCCTTAATTCAACTTGTTCACAGATGATCATTAGAAATAGATTAAAAAAAGTCGAAGTATTTGTTCCTTATGAATAAACTCGGCAAGTGTAGGTCACACTGCACGGGGAAAACGCTATTTTCGACGAAATCAGGTAAATATAGTATATGTGTATATGGTATCCTCGAAGCAGGTGATTACAGTAACCCGTGACACGTTTCGCAACATGGCGTCTTCACCAGCTCTTGCTAGCGAATTCGTATATTCAGTCTATGAAATAAGCGCTTGTACCAAAAGTGAATCAGTCAAATAACGGCAAATGAAAATCGAAAATCTAAATATAGGTTTTATAATTCTAAATATAGTTTCAATACCGTTCGTAACACTATGCCTGTGATGGGGAAACCACCATTTTCTTTTACAATTACGGATGGCTGCATTTTAAGTGACCATTGACCTGCAGATAGGTATTGATGGACGTAATTCACACTTACAGTTTAATTCAAAGTTGGTTCTCTTATATGTACATTTAGACCTACTTTGGGCCGAACGTTTTAAATATCGGCACAATCGAAAAAAGTATGACAAAGTATGTTTCACCGTCCCCGTGTGACTGAACGACGATTTTAGTGAGTCTGCTTCGTTATGATGTTTCCTCGGCGATGCTATTTTGACTTCACCAATGGGACACTTCACTGATAATAATGTGTACATCATGTTACCGCTCTATAATATCCATTACATCACTTCCCATCAACGCCGTATATCTTTTTTAAAGATTTTAAAAAATAATTTCTTGTAAATTTTAATGTAAGTGCTCCTTATGTAATCGGCCTTACCTTTTCTGCTGGCGTATCTTTTGTAACCTAGAAGGTAAACAACATTTGAACAAAACGAAATAATTGACACGATTGTTTTAATTACGTTTCAGTATGCTGTACCCAACTTCAAGCCAGTATAATTATATTACAGCAATAAAACATTTTATATATTCTTAAAACATTATGGAAAATAACAATAAGAAATCAGAAAATCTGCGGAATATAAAAAAGGAAATACATTTATACGTTAACCTGATACCCTCACAACGCATACAGTACTCGGTCCTTGATTTACGACATGACTCTTCATATAGGAAAGGAATATCTCGCCCAAGGGCACGAAAATTCAGGCAAATTTCTGATATTGATAGTGGTGTTACAATAGTCCATATAGAATAATAGAAAGCTTGAATTCTGATACAAATCCGCATAACTTACTAATAATCACATTAAGCTATCTAAGATACATCGAGATACCTCCAGGGGTTATTTGTTACTCTATGGAATGGCTGACATATGTATATGTCTGCTATCAGAAGTTACTAAGGACATAGAGCCACTGATTTGCATCTATAAATAGAAACTGTGCTGTCGCTCGGTAGCACAAATCAAATGTTTAAATTATATTTTGGTGCAATCTGTTTTATAACCTGAGTTCCCACATTCATATGTTGTTATTATTGTTGATAGCAGGAAAAGAACGAAAACGGCAAGTCCATGTATACGTGATTTTGGGTAGGTACAATAAAATACTCCGCAGATACAATTTTAAATATCAGAAAACATTATGTCATCTGCAATAATCATTATTAAAGACAATTTCAAGAAAAGGCGAGAGTCAGGAACGGAAAAAAACGTACAATACAAGAACCGTGCCGGCTCTTGCTGGCCGGAATAGTTTACTTATATGACTTACGTTTTTCCACCTGAAATGGAAAGAAAGGGAAAACGATGCCAATTCAAAAGAACTATTATGAAAAATATTAATACATGTGGTAGAAGAAGTTTGTTACCGAACGACAATAAATAACAATTTGTGATATATTTAGGAAATAGAGTTTCGTTTTAACTGCTTTATGTATCGCAGAATAATGCATTGTGTTAAGATCGGATGCGCGGTAATCTAATATCGAAAGCTAAAGATGTTGGCTTGAATAAATTAAAACGCATTTGAAGGCATCACCGTGCATTATTCTGCATCTGCGATATACCATGAAAAAAAAAAAGAAGAAATGAAACACGTTTACTAGACTGCGATGTGTTAAGGCAGAGGAACTCTAATGGGCTCGGCAAATGTCGACAAAGATCGTCGAACTTCCGATGTTCTTTGCAAAACACGCCATGGTTCGGAATGTGATTCTTTTTCATTGAGAAATTTCAGTCATAGTATCTTATCTCATTGTTAATAAAATATTATATGTAACAATTTTGATCGTTATTCACCTATTTAATTGCAAAGATATCGTTCCTTAAAAAAAACCCCCAAAAAACAGCTCCCCGAATTATTTTCGGTGACGTTATACTGGAATTCCCCTAGATTTGTCAAAATGCGTAATTGTGATAATTGAGGGTATTTCGAAAAGTTCTCCAAAAAAAAAAAAAAAAAAAAAAAAAAATATCTTAATCTGTATCTTAATCGACCATAACTACAGTAACACAAGTACGTGTATTGGAAATTCATGCAAAGCGGAAACTTGTAACAGTGATTCTTGTGTACTAAGCTTGTACGTACTTGGTCAAAAAGTTTTTGTAAAAAAAATAAAATAATATAACGTTTATTGAAGACTTAGACTTTGAATTCTTAAAACGAGTAACAAATAACTTAAAATAAAATACGTTATGAAGAAAATAAATATGTAGTTGTACATTTGTTAATGTACAGTTCAAAATGGTGAATTTTGTCTCTGGGGAAATTCCATATATAAATTATGTGATTTTTCTTCGAAAAAATTTCATTATCTGTACATTATTTCACTTAACAATGATTTTTTTCATTAATCATGCAATTGAAAAAGACACTTATAGGATGATTATAATTATAAAATTTAAGTTTGTGCTCACATTGTACTTTAAAAAACTTAGGAAGCAGTCAAACCTAATTTTCTGTGTTTTTACTGAGCTTTAAAAATAGGGGTCAGGTAATACATACTATTATTACTGATATTTTTATGGTTAACCTATTGTACAGTTTTATGTTTGATTTAGTATATGATTATTTTTAACCGCTTTTTCTGAGAAATCAGTATAAAAGATTTGTTCTTTATCAGGAATTGTAGTGTTGCTACTTTTATAAATGGGGGAAATATCAAACTGTGTTATGAAGACTTCTACATAATATATAGATATACATGTATATTTTATCAAGTTTTCTCGAGTGTGTTTAATATGTTTTCCATTTGATATATGCCTCAGGTATATAATAAATCAATTTAGGAGAAATTTGATGATTTTATAGCAGTTTTTATATGTATAGCCCCACACAATCTGCGAAAGAATTTCAAGACAGGGTTAGATAGACTAAAAATCAGTATTTTTTTAGAATATGTGGTTAGAAATTTCTTATTTCGCGCAAAATGCTTTCTTTAAATGTACAGAAAAAAAAACACACCAAAGAAACCAGAATTTCAAATTTCATGCATTAGGGTTCCACTACCTTAAATGATATATAACCGTGCATACATATCGAAAAAAGGCACGTCACAAGCCTTCTATCTTTATGTAGAATATTTTGTTGAAGGTGTAGAATATAAAAAAAAATCATAAAGTGTAATAAATATATCACATAATATTCGTAACATAAATAATAAGTCACTCTTTTTTTTTTTTGCGTCCGAACGAGTTACTGTAATTTTATTGCTATCTATAAATGTCCTATCTTTTTATGATTGCAACCTGCTTAAGAGAATTGACTAAGTTAAACGAAAATAAGTTCTATCAACTGAGCACTGAAAATCATAGAGAAAGAGACACGCACACAACAGCTGACCGGTCCGTTTTGTTATGTGATAACTGAATCTGTCAATTGACTATTGTGGTCATCGTTTAGTACAAGATTTAACTCGTCGGCTGAAATGACACGAAACTCGACAGAGTCTCGTTCAGTATCAATTCGGCAATCTCATTGATTGTCATCAGTAATTGAAGATAACTCGTATAAGATCCCTATTAGCAAAATCAGGCTTACCATTGGCATTCCGCCACCCATTTTTGGCATGCCACCGCCCATACCCCCGCCCATCGGCATTGGCTTTCATAGGCATCATCGTCATGGGCATCATACCCATGCCACCTTTGCCCATTCCGCCCATCATTGGCATCGGCATCCCCCCTAGTGGAGACATGAATGTATCAGATATACTTAATGGGATCAATTTTCATTTCTTAAAATCAAACATTAAATTACTCGAACTGTTTTGCTAAGCGTGGTAATTTTAAACTTTAAACCCATGTACAGATGTATGTATCACTGAAATACACATCTTCAAATACATGTTAAAATAATTATATTGAAAATTCTAACACGATCAACAAATTATGCTTTATAAGCATAGGAGGCTCGTGGCGTACTTATTTCCCATATATACACGGTTCAAAGATAACGTACGATGATGTTATAAAATACACTGACACATTGTATCACTTTTAAAACTTCGCAGCCTAGTAAACGCGTTAGAATGCAAACGGAGTTTCGTCACAAAATGCTATATCGTTGAATAATACACAGGTTGCGTTCAGTGCTTTGAAATCAAACACTTAAGCCTGTGTCTTTCTTGATTACAATATCTGAACGTTTATTCTGCGATAAAGCACTCAAAGCGAAACTCTATTTCCCAACTAAACTATAAAATGTTATGTTTTTTTTTTTATCAACAGTTAACAATGTATACCTCGACGTAACATAAATCGTTTCATTGAAAGTACATATAAATAATAGGATTTGAGAATATTTTCATGTTTTATCACGCTTAAAGTGTAGAATTTTAAATTTGTAAATGGAAGATTTGTTTTTCTATAGATGAAAAATGCTAAACACATAACAGTTTACCACTTACCGCCCATTCCCATAGGCATACCGCCTCCCATCATGCTGCCGCTCATTTTTGGGCTGGTGCTCATCTTCCACCCGCCATCATTGGCATGGAATTCCACCGCCCTCATTCCCCCGCCCATCATTGGCATGGGCATTCCACCGCCCATCATTCCACCACCCATTTTTTGGTCCCCCATCATTCCACCGCCCCTCATTCCACCACCCTCATTCCACCACCCATTTTGGTCCCCCCATCATTCCACCGCCCATCATTCCACCACCCATCATCATACCGCCACCTCCACCGCTTCCTGAAACAGGCAAAAACAGTTTTCAGGTTTGACATCCATTTCATTCCTTTGAATAAACGATGAGAAGTGCCAATTAATGTTTTTTTAAAAAAGAAATCAGTGATAGAAATTAGCCAAATATTTCCCCAAATCATTCATAAAAAATGTATAAAACAGTACTATGGTTGCTTGAGAATGAAAATAATGTACAGTGAAACTTCTTTACTACGGCATTCATTATAACAACATCCTCTTTATAAAAGCAGTAGTCTTTAGAATACTATTACAATTTCTTTATAACAGCAAAATTCCCTGAAACAAACACCGCTCTTGTAAAAAGATTGATGTATATGTTTATAGAGTATTTTTATATTTATTTGAAAGGTAAGTGGTAGAAACCAGTCCTATTGCATATATTAATAATTTTTTAGTTTATTATTAGTTTGTAGTAGTATAAACTATTTTATTGCAAATTAAAACGCGGATAAACAAGACGGTTGTGTGGGCATGTGTGCCGGATTTAGCAGCAGTTTGGGTGATGACGTCGCATCGATGAAATGTAACGAAAGGTTTTTTTTTTAATGATTTTTTTTTTGAATTTTTTTTATAATAATATAAACAATGAAAATTAAAAAAAGGGCTTATGAAAAGAACCAATCTATTTGAAAAAGAAATAAAAAAAAAATGTTTGAACCGAAAATAAAAAAAATATTGTAATGTATTTCTATCCGTTGAAAGACGGGGGAGGAGAATCAACCCAAAAGGGAGGCTGACTGAAAAGGATCTGTCCCCCCGGTTTTTTTAAAGGCGCCCAGGGGAAACCCGCAACATGTTCTTACTCACACGGGCGACATTTCCCGCTCTCCCCCCCGGAAGGCCCGTTACAAATGTTTTTTTTTTTTTTTAGAGAGAGAAATGTCTCTTCGTATAAGAAGCGTTTGTTTGTGTGAAAATCGTCTCCCTAAATAAGTCAGAAATTAAAAATATTATTTAAATTGATTAAATTTTACAATTTTTCAAACAGATTGTGCAAAACTTGTTATTTATGTCTTTTTGAAATATTAGGGGTGTGTTAAGAAATTCACACCGAGATGATGTTAAGCTTTTAAAAAATTTAAAATATTGTAAGCTAGCCTCCCTTAAAAATATTTTAAATTAAATATTGTAAGTACCTCCCTTTAAACTATATAATATAAAATATTGTAAGCTACCCCCCCTTTAAAAATATATAAGAAATTTTGTAACAGCCCCCTTTTTTAAACAAATAATGTAAATTTTATAAGCTAGCCTCCCTTTTAAACAAATATTATGTAAATTTGAAAGCTAGCCCCTTAAAAAGATATATAATGTAAATATTGTAAGCTAGTCCCCCCTTAAACATTATTTTGAAAAATTTTGTAACTAGCCCCCCTTTAAAAAATTAAAAATTAAATATTGAAAGCTACCCTCCCTTAAACAAATTTATGTAAATTTTGAAGCTAGCCCCTCCCTTTAAAGTATATAATTAAAAGAAGCTAGCCCCCCTTTAAACAAAATTTTAAAATTTAATATTAAAATAGCCTCCCTTTCAACTATTTTATGAAATATTGAACTGCCCCCCTTTAAAGATATATTTTTAATATTTAAGTAGCCCCCTTTTTAAACATTAAAAAATATTGAAAGAAAGCCCCCTTTAAAAAGTTATAATGTAAAATTGTAAGCTAGCCTCCCTTTAAACTTATTAGTAAATATTGTAAGCAGCCCCCTTAAACATATATAATGTAAATATTGTACAAGCCCCCCTTTTAAACATTATTATGAAATATTGTAAGCTCCCCCCTTTAAATATATAATTAAAAAATTGAGCACCTAAATTTTAAAAGATTATAAAAATATTGTAAGCTACCCTCCTTTTAAAGATTTATAATGAAAATTTTTTAAAGCTACCTCCCTTTAAACATTATTAGTAAATTTTAAGCAGCCCCCCTTTAAACATAAAATTTAAAAATATTGTAAGCTAGCCTCCCTTGAAAATTAAAAGAAAATATTGAAGCTGCCCCCCTTTTAAACATAAAAAGAAAATATTGAAAGTTACCCCCCCTTTAAAAAGATATATAATCTAAAATTGTAAGCAGCCCCCCTTTAAACAATATTATGAAAATTTTTAAAGCTACCCCCCCCTTTAAACATATATAATGAAAAAATATTGAAAGCTAGCCCCCCTTAAAACATTTTAAATATTGAAACTAGCCCCCCCTTTAAAACATATAAATGAAATAGTGAAAGCACCCCCCTTTAAGATATATTATGAAAATATTAAAAGCTAGCCTCCTTTAAACATACACAGTATTATGAAAATTTGTAACTAGCCTCCCTTTAAAGATAATTAGTAAATAGTAAAGCCTCCCTTTAAAAATATACATTAATTAAATATTGTAAGCTAGCCTCCTTTAAAGTAAAAAAGAAATCGATAAAAAAATTTAAACGGATGTAGCTAAAATTTTGACATTTAACTTGGGGAAATTATGATATATAATTAGATGAGTGAAGCAAGATTAAAAAGGAAAAGTAATAATTTTGGATTCCCCATCGGAAAAAGATTGCGATAGACAAGTGACCCAGGACACGGATGCCCCCGCTATCTTTAGCTCTTTTGCCCCATTTGGATGTTCTACTATCATGCAGTATATCTTTTTAAAAATTTTATGCATTTTTATAAATGAAGTATAAACCTGCTTCCTTTTCCTTTCCTTTGGGGGGTTTCCACAACAAACCCCTGCTTCCCTTTCCCGAAAAACTTCAAACCAAACCGGAAAAGGGCCAGATTTATAATGCGATAATTTCGATTTTGAAAGATTCTAGGTAAGATAAAAAATGTGAGGGCGTAGAACATAAATAATTCACAATTCAATTGAAATTTTATAGCCTTGTCAAAAAAATTTTCCCTTTTTTGCTTTTTTTCTATACATTCAAAGAAAAATATTGAGTAAATTTCAAACCCAAAGGGTTCAAAAAAATAATGATTTTCATCTAACCATTTCATAACCTTAAAATCAAAAACTTTTTTTGCTTGGTAAAATGTAAAAAAAATTGCTATAAATCAAAAAAATTTCCCAGTATTTTTTATGAATTGATTTATGATATATTTAAAGGATACTGTATTTTTAAATTTGGAAAAAAAATTTAAAAAAATTAAAATATATATTTAACCATTTTTTTAAAATATTTTCATTTTACATTTTTTGTTCAAATTTTTAGATAGAAACTTACTTTTCCTGGATTTAACAAATGTTCAGAAAGCCTGCTAAACCCATCGTTCATATACTGACAACTTTAATTACTGAAAAAGATGGGTTAAGAAACCTTTTTAATTTTTAAGTTTGCCTTTATAGGCTATGTTTTTTATCGGGGGAATTCCAAAAATGGGTCCCCGGAAATTTTTTTTGGAGAGGTGCGTTTATTTAATGCTTTCGATGGATTATATCATGAAAATTTTTTCGAATTTTAACAGAAAAATTTATCAGGAAAAAGTGAAATTATGGAACTTGACGGGCGTCATTTGTGCTGGGTTTACGCAAGAAATGCGTCAAAATAATGTCACGCCCGCGACGTAATCCCCCCAATTTTAACTCTTTTGTAATAGAAACAGCAAATTTCGGCCTTTTAAGTTTAAAAAAAAGAAAAATTTTTTGTTTTGGTGAAAGATAGTGAAAA
This sequence comes from Solen grandis, assembly GCA_021229015.1. Lineage (NCBI taxonomy): Eukaryota > Metazoa > Mollusca > Bivalvia > Adapedonta > Solenidae > Solen > Solen grandis. The sequence goes on along the minus strand of CM037795.1, from coordinate 23,439,849 downwards.
TTTCTTTCGTGAACATAAAAGAGCTTTTCCAATCTCTTTTTCGCTAAAATTTATCCCTTTTTTTCTCTTTGAATCAAAAGAAAGATATTTTTGCATTCAAATAAATTAATACCAATAAAAAACTTTACATTTGTTTTTGGTAATAAAGTACCATAAATGAAACTTTTTAATGAAAAAATCACATTTCGAACTTTGCGTGTTAAACAAAAAATACAAATTTGGTCGATCTTTCCCGCAACATTGGCCGAAATTTTCCGACCCCAAAAGGGGTTCCTTCCTTAAAGTTTAATACAATGGCAAACTTGTTTCTAGAATGTTACACCAATAGATTTTCCATATACAAGTTGATTAAAAATAGGGGTATTGGAATATTTTTTTTTGGAACATCCAAACGGAGATCAAAATAGCTACATGGAAGAAGTTCATTGTAAAATGAAGAAAAAAAAAGTTAACAGGAGTTCAAAAGACGCACATACACTTCATTTTCCATTTCCCTAAGCGACCACCCGAAAAAAGTGTGTATTTATTTTTTGACTCTTTGTTAGAAACACATAAAACTGGTCTTGTTCCCCTTATCTGCTAAGATATTGAACTTTGGGTATACATTATGATATACTAAATTAAAAGGAGCTGACCTTGCAATTTTGTTTAGTTTTTGATCTCTTTGGGGAAAAGTAAAGGGTTTTGGTTTTTAAAGACAGTGATAGAGGACGAACGAAAACTAAAAAAAAAAAAAAATATATATTATATAATTACACGTATGTGTTTTGGTGTGTGTTGTGGTTGAAATACAATCTATAATTACTGAAAAATTTTTACTTTTTGCCCAATTTAAAAGATTTTTTTTCGGGCCCCAAAGGGGGTTATATTAACGTAATTTAGTTTTTTACATTATTTTTTGTCCAATGGATCATTCCTTTTTCAAATTTTGCTCGATTTAATTCATTAACGGCATAAACTTGTCAAAAACACTTTCTTTTAAATCACTATCATTTAAAACCAGCTTAAAAGCCCCTTCGTCCCATGTGCGCAAAGGTGTGTCGAGAGGGGGAGCTTTATGTTTTAAAAGATCACGCATTGAAGGGTTTTACAGGGTTTTTTTGGGGGGACGCTTAAAAATCGATATAAAAAAAAGCACAACAACCATAGTAACCAGCCCGCTCCAGACCCGGGCAATAAAACCCAATTAAACAAGATACCATAGTAAACAATTAAGAAATCTGATTTTCCAAAAAAAACTTCCCCCTTCTATTTTGTTTAGTTCGGACATTTTTTTTGCCGTATTAATAGAACAACATTGAAATTTCAAAAAATAGCAAAAGGGGTCTGACCAAAAGTTCTAAAAAATTTTAGTATGGGGCCATCCTTTAAAAGTTTTTTTTTAAAATTTCAATGTTACAATGTTTACTAGAATAGGCAAAAAAAATAATTCTAGACAAAGAAATTTAAAAGTAAATACTGATTAAATTTTAAAAAAAAAACAGTATAGTGTTATAAATAAAAAAAAAAGATCATTTTACGGAGGGAATTGTAATGATATAAATAAAGAGTTTTAAAAAAATTTCTAATTGCAAAATAAAATAAAATGAAAAGAGAAAAAAGAGGCTAACAAACAAAGGTTACAAAAAGGGAAAAAAAAAAATAATAATGTCCAATTTGCAAAACACAAAAAAAAACCCATATATATAGGGCAGATAATAACCTTTAAAACATAGATAAAATCTTTCCCCACTTTTTTGCCGAAGAGATAAAAGTCGGTCCCCTTTTTAATGCTCATTTTTTCAGCCTCCCCGAGCGCATTTTAAGACACGCTAGGCAACGCATTGCCCTTTGACATTCTTGTTACTGCCCCACGCCGGAACAGGGGGATAGGGCGGACCCAAAAAAATAATACCGCAGAGCGACCATTGCCCTTTTGACAAAAAAGTTACATGTCACGTATGTGATTCACCCCGGGGTTTGGGCAGTAAAAAAAAAATCAATACTTTTTTTTGGAATGTGGACGCGTAAAGTTGCAAAACAAAATTTTTAAACACTAAGTGGGTTATGTTATTTAGAAAGCATTAATTCCCATTAAATCGTCGCGCGGCTGTGCCGCGCCAGTCCGATTAAATTTCATTAAGTACTAAAAAACACAAACTTACAAAAATGAATCAAAACTACTAGCTGTGTTGCTTTTAAAAATAAACCTTTTAAACACCCCCTTTTTTTTTTAAACCATCACAGCCGAACCCATTCGCTCCGCGTGCTAGGGTAACAAAATTAGAACTGCAGACTGAACAATAAAAAACAATGATCCTGACCGCAAACCCTGTTGAGCCGCTTTCCAGCACATAAAAGGGGACTGTCGTGTTTAACGGTTCATCTACCTCATTAAAAAGTATGCCTAAGGACGTGCGATTTTTTTCGGCGGGGTTCTGAGGGGAATTGCTCCACATCTGATGTCTGATGGGAAATCAGGGCAAGGGCAAACTTGCAAAGGTATTTTGCCAAAACAATGACCAATTAATACAATTTATGTCAAATTTATCAGTTCGGTAACACCTGTTTAATAATCATTTAAAGACATTTTGTTTAAAAATGTTTTTTAAATAAATTTTTTCATCGTAAAAAACTCTACCCCGGGATCTATTGGAAAAAATTAAAATTTGAAAAATCTTTTAAAGGGAGATAGAATAAAAATATCGAATTTAGTAATTAGTTGGAGCACTTTTTTTTTTAAAGGTAAACCCCAGGCGGTACACGTAGATTTTGTTTGACAAAATAAAAGGGTAAAAAAATAACCCAAGAAATAAATAAAAACCTTAAAGTATAAAAATTTAGCAACTCGAGCAGACGGGATGAAATTTGCTTGTTCAACATGAAAAGGACATATTTACATAGCACCTTTCTTTGGTATTTATTTGTAGCTGAGGTACTTACCGCGTCGTTACAATTAAATTGGAAATGAACTTTTTCCCCGGAAAATTCGACACATGAAGAAGGTATTTTTGTTTTTCTCCTGACTCCGGTTATATTTTAAAAACTGTAAAGGCGTTGAATTTTTGCGACGATAAACAAACGCCCATTTTTTCTTTTGTACTGTTTTCTGCGATTCCCGGGGAAAGAGTACAGCCATTGTCTAGTCTCATTTGTAATAACAATTTGTTTTGTGACTATAGAAATACCCTGTTTTTAATCCCGCATTTCGTTTTTTCGTTTTTGCTATCGGGACGAAAAAAAAAACGAAAAATTTTTTTGCTCATCTACACATGTACTCAAAAGACTATTAGGTTCGATGAATGTCCTCTCCGTGGGTCCGTCCGCCCGTCCCAAAATTATTTTTGTTTGCACTTATTTGAAAAAGTTTTGTACAGGCATGAAGGCATTTTTCTCGGGTAAAAGTCTTTAGGCCACTTGGCCCTCTTTTTAAAAATATAAGCACGAAAATAAAAAACAAACCCAATACCATTTTCCTTTTTTTCTATTTTAAAATTGAAAAAACAAACAAAAAAAACAACGAAACAAAAACAACAAAAAAACAAAAAAAAAAAACAACAAAAAACGCAATAGTGGGGTAAAACATACAGGGGAAACCACATGAAGAATACAAGACTTGTGGTTGGTGCGTGTGCGCGCGCGTGATTTGGTGTGTTTGTAGCTGACTTTAAACCGGGGGTTATGTCAATTTTTCTTTTGTATACTTTTTTTAAAATTCAAAAAAAATTTTTTCGAATTTTCTAATATAATCTTTTTGCCATGATTTTTTACAAAAATTTTAAAAACTACGAAGGTTTTCTCTTAAATTTTTTTTAGGTGGAGCGGAAATGATTTGATTCCAACGAAAAGGTACAAAACGGACAATCTGCCCGTTTCGGGGTAGAAAAGTCTTTCTGAAAGATAAACAACTTAAAGACTGATAAAATCTGCAAGATTCTATGAACCTATTTTTGAAATAATCAAGGCCAAAGGTTTTCAGTAATTTTTTGGGTGGGAAGAAATTTGAAATTAAAAAAAATAACTTTTTATACCCCTTGCAGATTTATTATTAGAATCATTGCCCTTAAAGAAAGACTTTTGGAAACAAAGCAACAACGTTGTCCAAATTTTATTTATTTTCGTTAAATTAAAATTTACCCCCCTCCGGGGCAATGTAAAAACTTTTACACACACCACGGACAGGGTTCGTTTCATTTTTTTTATGGATTTGTGGTTTTTTTTTTCGTTTTCCCCGCTCAAAAATTGAATAGGGATAAACGAAAATGTGTTTTTTTTTTCTTTTTCTTCTTAAAATTGTTAAACGAAAAGACAGTATATAATTATTCATGTTGGGACCATAAGCACTATTGTAAAAAATAGTACAAAATTAAATAATAAAATGAATTCTTATATTATTTCGTAAGAAATAAAAAACGTTCCCGACATAAAATAACACAATGCCTTTTCTTCAAATAAAGAGCAATGTCACTTATATTTTTATTAAAACACTACTTTAATAGTGGGTATCTAATCCTGAAAAATAGTGATGGTCAATGTTAATGTTTTATTTTTAAAAAAAATACCAAGGATTTGTTATTTAGTTTAAAAACATCATCAGTTCAACAATTGCATCAGCAAAGAGGCAGCAGTATTAGGAAACATAAAAATAACAATGAGTTATGAATACCGCATTTATTAAGCTAAAAAAGAAATTTAGGTAATCCCCACATTGAAGCAAAACCCAACCGTCCCATATTTTTTATTAAAAATACTGATATATTTAAACCTTTTAGTAAGAATTTCCAAGGAAACCCTTTTCCCCAACTCGGCCTTTGCAATTATTCAAACCCCGTGGGGGGATACACGATTTACAAAAGAAATTAACAACCGGGAAATTAAGCCTATTTTTCTTAGCTTTAATTTCACCCATAAATTTTTTGGGGTTTTATTACTATAATACATTTTTTTTTCAAAAAGGTCGACCCACAATTTTCAGCAACTTTTAATTACGGCCCTTCCCCTTTATACAATAACTTCAAAGATTACAAATTTATGTTTTAAATTTAATGATACCTAAATCCTGCAGTTTTATATTTTGAATGAGTCCTTTGTTCACGGGAATTTCATTTTATTAGGTATTTTTTGGGATATCACATATTTTGTAAATAATTTAAGTATGCTTGCGACATAGGCAAACTATAAGCAAAGGATAACATTAAAAAAGAACAAAAACTGCTCATTGCAAGCGTCAAACATGTGTGATGACAGAAAACTTGGAATGTACGTTAAAATGCAGATTTTTTTCGTATAAAAAGTGTTTTTAAAAATTGTCATGCTTTTAAAAAAAAAAAGGGTTGTTTTAACATTGTCCCAGGGTTACACAATATTGAATCGAAAAACATTTTGCGGTATTTTTAGACATCGCATGAATTTGTTTTCCCTTTTCTGTCTTATCATTTTATTTATTTTAGTGTCTTTATAACATCAACCCTTTCTTGTTCTTTTTTAAATATGTAGAAAATTACTTTCAGCTTTTCGTTCTAAGGTTGGTAGCAGTTGTTTTCATCATTGAGTAAGAAATACAAAATAATCATTTTTAAATTGGGCTTTTTTGCTTTTAAAGTATAAAAATGATTTCACCAAAAACCCGGGTATCAAGAAATAGGAGGTACTTTTCCCTGAGTCACTTTTTTTATTTTTCAAAAAATGTTTTAAAATTTTTCAAAAACCTAGTTGTCATCGTTTTTAAAGATCAGTTTTTTTTTTGTTCTATGTTATTATAAAAAGTTTTTTTTGCATTTTTTTATGTTGTTACCTTATTTCTAGCTTTTTAAATTTTAACCTAACATTTAAATTCCAGTTTTTAAAACCCAAATTTATTTGATGGCCCCCCGTTTTAAAAAATATACTTTTTTCATCAAGAGAGATTGAACTTTTTATAGGCGCCTCTAAAACATTTTCGCCATCATTAATACCATGCAGACGACTGTGCAAAGATTTGTGGGTTGGAATTATGAGATTTTAAACCCTTTTTTTAATAGCATATTTTTTTTTTTTTTTCGCTAATTCAATCAAACACAATCAAGTCCTTCACTTTTAATTTAGATGTCAACAAAAATATGTTGACTCAGGATGAAAGTTTGCGGAGTTTTCGGGGTTTCACCCAATTGTCCGCAATGGGGGCCCCTCCACGTATTTGGGTGGCTCGTATATGAAAACCTGTCCGAAGCAACCGGTAAACAAAATAGCAATAAGAAAAATAAAAAAAAATTTCGAAAATTGTATACGTCGACGTCACCCATTTCCGATAACAAAAAATAAACGCAAAATTGCAAAAAAAAAAAAAAAAAATTGTCCCAAACGTAAGGCGCCCGTCCTGAAACCAAAAATATTGGATAACCCCGTTTTTTTTTTGGGAGCCAACTTCGCCTTGAACGGGAATCTAAAAAACAATCAGCTAGCGCCCCTTTCCCTTGTGGGGATAAAATTTTTTTTTCCTTTTTTTAAAGCGGGTGGAATGTTTTTTTTGTTTTAATGTTTTTGGGTACAGTGGATTTAGTTTTTAAATGATCGATTAATGTTATAGTAGACACATTGAAAAATCTTTTGAATAGCCTTTAGCCTCCAAGGATCAAAAAAATCTGTTCCTTGTTGATAGCCGTAAAATTTTAAAAGGTTTCGAGGGTACGTGTCGCAAAGTTTTTGACTACGGAAGGCAAAAGTTGAACCTCGCAAAACTTGCAAAGGTAAGGTCTACGAAAAACCTATCCATTTTTTTTTGAGATAGATAGAAAAATTCTGTTTGCTGAAAATTTGTTTTCCCAAAGACATATACCACAAAATTATGATTGGCAAATTTTTAAGAAAGCATGGTTTGCCCTCTAAAAACGGCCAAACTTCACTAAAATTTAGGAAAATTAAAATTTAAAAAACTTTTTTTTGTTGCTTCTGCTTTTTATTTTTTTATTCTTCATGCAATTTTCACTTTTATGCTTGTTATGTCTGAAAGGCCTTACAATTAAAAAGTTAAAAATAATTAAAAAGGTCAAGGTATTGTGTTTTTATTCCCCCCAAATACTCCAAAACTAAAATATTTCATTGAAAGTTATAACAAAAGTTTTTTTCTTGAAGATTTTTCCAGTGATTTTTATTTTTTGAAGATCGGTCCTTAATTTTGGTCTTTTTACGGGCCCAAATTTTCGATCCTTTTTGGAATAATTGCAAATCTTTTTTTTAATTCTTCCAATTGTGTATATAAAAAAAGAAATTGCCAGTGCAACTTGTATACTTGATTGAACTATTTGCTGTTTTGCTGGGTCCCAATGGTAAAATTTTAATTTGATAAAACCTAATAGTAAAATATTAAATTTTGTTTGCCGCTTGGGGCGCTTTGCTTGAAATCACCTTTTGTTTAAAACTCAAAAATTTGAAATGATCAAATGGGGTTTTGTTAAATTTATTCTAGTTGTATTTAGAAAATATGACAGTTCAGGTATGAGTGGGAACTTTTTGAGCTAGAAAGGGAAAGGGTTTGAAAGTTCGAACCCCCAAAAAAAAACTGTGCAAAAATGAAGGTCATAAAAAACCCTACCCATTTTTGTAAGAACAGATAGAAAACTCTCTTTGCTGCATCGATTTGCAAGACATATACCACAAAAATTGGGTGGCGAATTAAAAAAAAGCGGGTTTCCTCTAGAAACGGTCAAACTTACTAAAATATTGAAAAAAAATTTCTAAAACATATTTTTTGTCGCAACTGACTTTTTTTTTTGTACTTCTTTTTTAAAATTTTTCACAGTTTTATTTTTATGTTTGAAAGCGTCTCACAATTGAAAATTTTAAAAAAAAAAAGGGTCAAGGTATATTACAATTATTTGTTTTTTGGGCCCCAAAAACCCAAAAACTAAAAATTTTCATTTAAAGATATAACAAAATTTTAGTTTTTAAGATCTTTCCATGATTTTTACTTTTTAAAGACGACTTGTTTGGAAATTTTAAACGGCAGCCAAAATTTGATCCTTTAAGCAAATTGTAAACAGTATATAACAAACTAAATCCCCAAAGGGAAACAGGCGGGGCAATTTAAACTTTTAAAAATGCAAAGTTTACCTATAAAAAACGGATTTACTTGGCATAAACCAAACAAAAACTTGTTGTTGTTTTTGTTTTGGGGGGGTTTACCGTCGCTGCGATAGTATTTCAATCAAAATAGCGACGTCCAGCTAATTCAGGGGAGGAAAACCCCGAGTAAAAGAGGTACCCGGGGTAAACCCCCGACCTACCAAAACCCCGGGGGAAGGTTTCCACCATGAAAATCCGAACCCTTTTCCCGGGGATTCGAACCCCCCGGGGGTGGGGGGCTAGAGATTTGTGCCCACGACTGAACCGTTCGCCACGGCGGCCCACAATAACTTGTAGAAGTAAATCAACTAAATATGCATTTAAACCACACTGAAAAAATTTAAATACAACTTTACACAAATAATTAAATAGCATTTTACATCGAGACGATGTTTGTTGCCCCGGAAGTGTAGAGAAAATTCCGGGTAAAAATAAAATACCTCCCCATCGTTTTTAAACACTTTTTTTTCAATTTCGCTTCCAAAACGAAATCGTACTGATTCTGAAATAAACATTGAAATTGTCACCATTTAGTGTTAAGGGATAACACAAATTTGAATTTTTTTCTCTTGTAGTAAAAAAGAGGGAAAATTTTAAAAATATAAAATTTCAAAATATCCCCAAAATGTAGTCCAATCCAAAATGTGTGCCCTTAAAACCCCGGTTCTAAAAACTTTAAAATTTTTTATATAACAAATAAATACTGGGTTTTTATTGATTCTTTTTGTTTTAAATAAAACCCTTTTAACAAATTTTCTTTTTATACCAGGGCAAACGGAAAGGTATAGGGGAACATCACCCATGGGTCGGTTTGGGTCGTCGTTGGTTTTTGGGGACAGCGTCCGTCGGTCATGTGGTCTGTCGCAAAAACTTGCCTTTAAAAAACCCCCCCTTTACTTTCAGTCCAATTCCCACCTAACTTGCAAAAAATTCATCAGAACAGTAGATTGCAAGACGAAAAATTCACTTCTTTCCCCCACAAGGGATGACAAATTTTTTGCCCCTGATCAAATGAAAATCTTGTCCATAAATTCCCCCGTAATTTCTCTCTAATACTTTGCAAAAAAAAAAAGTTATATTACAAAATGGCAAAACACAAATTTTACTTCTTTCCGAAAAGGGGTTACGGGGTTATTTCCCCCGATTTTGCTTTAAATATCGTGATGCAACTACATTTCTCTAAAACCGATCGGTTTAAATTTTGGTGTGCATGATAATAGGAAAGGGTGCGTGTAATAATTTCACTTGAGTTGTCTCAAGGAGGCAAGTTATTGCCCGGTTTTATTTTTTTGCATTATCCCCTTTGGTTAATTTTTTTTTTCTTGCCCGGGAAAATTTAAAAAATATAATACAATGTATTGATTTTAAATTTTAAAATGAAAAAAGATGGGAACTAGGAAGATCAGTGTCCAGGAAATGTACCCCTTTCCTGGTCCCATTTTTGAAATCCCCTTTTTTAAAAAATTTTTTTTTTCCTTTCTTGTCCCGATTTAATTTTAATATTGTACAGGATTTACTTGAAACTTAAAATGTAACAGATACACTGGGGGAAGTTCAATGTCCCAAAAAATTTTCTCAAAACTTTATATGCTGGCCAAACAACCATAACCCGATTCCCTATCCACTTTTAAAAAAGACTTACTTATTTTTCTATCATAAATAATATACTATGATACAGGTTTTATTATGCTATGCCTGGGGTCTGGGTTCCCTTATCAAAGCATTTTGCAGGGGGATTAAAAACCCTTAGTGATATTCTAGTTCATATGAAAACATCTAATGTACCTCTTTTTTTTGACTGAATTTCCCGCACAAAGGGAGAACAGTAAAAGGGGGGGCTTGGGGCAAGGTCTATATATGCAAAAATTTGAACTTCTTTTGTTTAAAAAAAAATTTCTGAGTAGATTGACTTTAAAGAATGATGGGGGAGCTTCATCTTGGTCATTGTTTGCAAAGATCTTTCACTTTGTTCCAGTAAAAGGGGTTTTTAAATCATAAAAGCATAACTAGTGCACGTTATTAACAGAACTAAAATTTGTGAATTTAAATTACAAACTGCAATTTAAATTTAAAAAAATTTTGTTTTTTTTTTGTCCAACAATATGTAAAAACCCCAATTAATTAATGGCATCTTTTGTCACTTATGGATATAATTATTATAACATGCGAAATTTTAATGTATTGACTTGTTCGTATGGAACGCCAAAAATACATAAACTCAAAAATTTTTGAAAAATCTCTTTAAATAATTTGAGAATCTTCAAATTTAAAATTGATTCAACAAATCGTTTGAAGATATCAACAAAGATTTGGGAAAAATCTTCAAATGAATTTAAAGATATAACAAATCAATTGTTGATCTCTACAAATCCTTCAATTGTAGACACTTCAAAACATTTTTTTACATTTAATTTAATTATTTATATCAATAATTTAATTGTTGATACAACAAAGATTTGGAGATATCAAAAATTAACTTTAGATAAATAATTGATTTGTTTTAATCATTAAATCAATTGAAGATCTCCCCAATCACTTTGAATCTTCAAATGATTTGTTTATATCAATACTTCATTTAAGATATCTGTAAATATTGAAGATATCTTCAAAAATTTGAGTTATGAAAATTTGAAAATCTCTTCAAATATTAAGGGAAACTTTAATGAATTATTAATCAACAAAAGAATGAAGATTCAACAATGGTTTTCGAGAGATCTTCAAATTATTTATGATTCAACAAATCAAATTTTTTTGAATTACAAATCACTTTGATTTTAGATCCTTTAAATCATTTTTTATATCATTTATTAAATTATTGATATAAAAAATTTATTTGAAGTATTACGTCAGTTAAAACGTTTGTACTGCTCTGCAAAAGTATTTTTTAAAGGATTTTCCCGTAAAAAATTTTACAAAGGTGTAATTAGGCTTTTTTTCGTGCCTTTTTACTTTCGTTTTTTAATATTTTAAAAAAACCAAGGGTTTTCCCGGTGAAAAAAATTTCGAAAATATGACCTCGAAATTAAGTTTAGTATTTTAAGCTCCATAGAGATTAAAAGCTGAATTTTACACATATTGATTCTAAAGTTGTTTTTTAATTTTTAATTTTCAAGGCTGGACGATTTGCGTCATGGGGTTATTATATTTTCCCATTTTTTTCGGTAAAAATTCAAAGTGAAACCAATGGTCCAGAATTTCAAAAAGAATTAGGCATAATTGAATTCGATTTTTGATTACAATGATATTCAATTCATATGCTCAGAATAACGTAATCAAAAAGTTTGTAAGCGCTCTACAGACATTACAAATTTTATAATTTTTCTAAAAAAAAATTTAAAAAATGTAATTTTCATCTAGAACCAAATATTTTCTACGTATTCCAATAAATTTTTTTCAGTTTGATTGAGTTTTAAACGGTTTGCAGAAAGCCTATCGTTTTCCGTGCAAACGAAATCTAGTTTTTTTTTTGTTTTTTGAAAATCGTGTTTAAAAGCAAACAAAAAAGGCATCTAGTCTTTGGTACCTTAAAAATTACTTAAATTTTGATTTAAAAATGACATGCAATACCCCTCACCAGCAGATATATTACAGTGGGAAATTTTACAGAAGATCGTCAAAACATAGCTGGAAGGGTAGGGTATGTAGGATATGTTTTTTAAAATGAAACGACTTGTCATGGTTTTAAACAGCCGGGGTTATTAATTTTTGGCGGGAAGGGAAAAATCTCTACATACCTACCCTTTTTTTAAACAAATTACTTTTTACTAATTATTGAAATTGGGCCCGTGTTGCAAAAAATAATTTAGATCAACAACAGTAAGGGAAAAAAGGCGGTATTACTTATTTTAAATAAAAATAGCTATTAAAGCCACCTTTCCTTACAGTGATGAAAAAAATCTGTCAGGAACGAATTTTTTGAAAAATAATAAATGAAAAAAATTTCAATTTTTATTTTCACCTATGATGTTGGAATTTGGAAATTTAAACTGGGTTGGGGTTTGGGTTTTTTATCTCTGTTAAATATTTTAATTAAGATTAAGTATGTCATTATTTTACTAATGATCATTTTTATTTTTTTTCGATTGCAGAAAGCAGACAAAGTTATGCTCTCATTTCAAATCAGACGTTTCTGAAGTTGAAAATATTTTTTGTGGTGTCATAAAAGAATCTTAAAAAATCAAAAAACAATTCATAATTATTTTTTCTTATTTCCCTGTGTTGTGTGCGTGCCGCGCGCGTGTGTGTGTGAGAAGAGAGAGAGAGAGAGAGGAGAGAGGTTGGTTGTCCAAAGCCTTATATATTCAAGATCAAAACATTAAATTTTCCAAAAGAAAAATTAAAATTCAAAAAATTAAAAAACTTTTGAAGAAAATCTGGCAAACACTATCTAAGCTTAAAAAATATTGTAATGTAAAAAGGTTTTTTTACCTCTTATATTTCCCTGATTAAAAAATGTTGTTTAGTGCATTAAATATTTAAATGCGAAATTTTCTTACCTGATTTATATCTCATCTGAGTAAAATTACTTACTAATCCCTTTCTCCCAAAAATATAACTTAAATATATGGCAATAACTGCCCTGGGAAATACAAAGTACTTAATTTTTAATTCATATGTTTAAAATGGTTAAATATCCCAAAAAACATTTTGTTGTACGAGTTTCATTAAAATTTTTTTACATGACACACGAAGTGTATTGTTAACTGCGGGATCCTATGTTCCCCCGGAAATATTTCCTATTTTTTAACCCGCAGATAAGTTAACAAATATATGAAACTTTCGCTAGTTTTGGGATGGGAAAAACTTTGTTAGGGAATTGTGAGCTTCACTTAATTTTTCTTGTGGAACGCAGAAAATTTCCGACATAAGATGCCTTTTAATGGCGGAGTACCCATTTTACGATTTCTCTGCACGACGTCTGATTGGGAAAATCCCCGATTATGGGGAAATTCCCCACTCTGATTGGGTAGAGGGCAGATGTCTCCCCGTGCGACCCCTCACAAAGTATCCCGGGGCCGAAAATAAAAAGGGGCGCAAGGGGATTTGACAGCTTTCCATTTTGGACAAAACATTTAAAATTTGTCAAACAAAGAAAACCAGAAAGAAAGCGCCCCCCCAGCAATGAAAAAATACATTAACTTTGTAAAAAAAATATAATCTATCAAAAGTTTTGAATATACAATTGGAACTCAATTAAATAACTTAAACATTTTTGGGAATACATATTACAAGTTAAGGAAAATTTTTTGTATATTTTGAAAATATATAGGTACGGTATCTAAAAAATATTGTTATCCGCATGCGAAATTAAATAACAACAGTTAAATGTATTTAATGATGTCTCGTATTTTTTAGTCCGCTGTATGTTAACTGAATTACCCTTCTCGACAACCACAACAAATCCGACAGAGTGTGGGGAAGAGATAGGGGGGGAAAAAATAGATAGACAGAGGGAAAAAAAATATTCCTGCAGTAGGGAGCTACGCCAAAAATATATATAATAATAAATATATATATGAATTTGCACAATAAAACCCGAAAACTAGAAAAAAGATTCATTGGTTTAAAATTTAAAAATTAGTTCTACTCCAAATTGGACACAAGTTCTTACAAAATGAAGGTTCATTTGGGGGGACCATACTTTTGGCTGTACTTTTAAGGTGTATATAGGTTTTAAACTATACTTATATAAAAACGATATATTTAAAAGGGAAACATTGAAAAAAAAAAAAAAGTTTTTGCGAGCAAACCCAACCACACACGGGACCCTCTCATTTAAAACGAAAAAAGGGGGGGGACTTTTTTTTTTTTTTTTTCGCACTGCGATGCAAAACCCTTTTTTTCTTTTGTTTTAATTATTTTTTAAGGTTTTCCATCGCATTGCGAAAAACCCATGCTTTTCTTCGTTTTAATTTTTTTGGTTTCGACCTCCGAGGGGTTCTTCTTTGTTGATTTGTTGTTTTTTTTTATTTGGACTTTCTGCCTGTAGGGGAAAGCCCCTTTTGGGTTTGTACAGTTTTTTTTTTATAGGGTTTTTTGCTACAGACAGTAAGTCCCCTTGGGTTTGTACGTTTTTAGCTCACCTGAGCCAACGTCTCATGGTAAGCTTTTGGGTCGCCTTTTTTCCGTCGTTCGTGCGGCGTCCGTCGCCCTCAATCCGCTGTCCTCCGTCGTCCCAAATATTTTTTGTGCAATCTAGCATATTAATTTCTTAAGCAAACTAGTTAAACTTTATAACAAAGTTTTTACCAAAAAATCTTGGTCAAGTTCGATTTTTAAATGAATTTTTCTTCATAGGGCGGGGTTATGCCCCTTTTGATATTTAAAAAAATCCAATTTTTAGTTTGTTTGTAAAAATAGCATCTCATTTCTTAACCATCCTCTTTAAACTTTATAAATGTTTTTTTACCATAAAAACTCGGACAATTTCGATTATGGCTGGATTGGCCCATTAGGGCATAGTTTTGCTCCTTTAAATGTTAAAAAATGCCAAATTTTTTGTTTGTTTGCACTCTGGCATTTTTTCTTAAGAATCATCTTCAAAATTTATGCAAAGTTCTACCATATTCTTTTGGCCAAGTTCGATTGTGGCGATATCTGTCAATTAGGTCAGGGTTATGCCCTTTGATATAAAAAATGTAAAATTTACTTTATTTGCCTCTAGCATCTTCATTTCTGAAGTAATCACTTTAATCTTTTTAACAATGTTTATACTATATTCTTTTTCCCAATTCGATAATGGCTGACTTGCCAAATTTGGTCAGGGGTTTTTACCCCTTTGTGTTTAAATTTTTGTTTTAAGCCAAATTTTTCAGTCAAGTTTTTACTTTAAAATTTTGCAACAGCCTCTTTTGTTCTGGGTTATAAATAAACTTTTGGATTATGCTTTTTGTCAAAATATGCTATAATTTTGAAATTGTACAGCAATGAAGGCAGTTTTTTTCAGGGGAGCTTAAGGGCAATCTTGGCCCCCTTGTTGAAAAATTCATAAAGAAAAAATATTTTTAAACATGATAAAAATGGGGTTAATGCTTTGCGATTTTAAAAATCGGTCTATTAAAATTAAATTATTTTTTCGAATGTGTAATTGCCTAAATTTTTTTCGCCCATTTTTTCGTTTTTGGGGGGGGGAAAACTTTATTTATCGCAAAAAAACCCAAAAAGAAGGGTTTAAAAATAAGTAATGCATGTTTAATTCAAAGACCTTTCAACGATACTGTGTTTTTTTTAAAAAACGGGAAACATATTAAGGAAAAAAAAAATTTTTTAAAAAAAAAACACCCCAAAAAAAAAAAAAAAAAAAAAAAAAAAAAAAAATGTGAAATAAAAATTTTTTTTCCTGTCCCCCCCAATTGAACAAAAATTCAAAAATATAAAATAAATTTCGTAAAAAGGATCTTTTACAGTTAAAGAGGGAAAAAGATAATTATTCCCGAGAAAAAAATTTTGATTATTGTGTTTTTCTTAAAGATGGTTTTGAAAAATTAGATTAAAAAGAAATTATAACTGAAACAAAACCAATATTCCCTTTTGAAAACAATGACTTTTTTTTAAAATTTTAAAATTTTGTTATTGACATCCAGATTTCCTCGCTAATTTTTTTATGTTTGCACTCTACAGCTGTCAAAAAGGGCTGATTTTCTTCAAATTGAAGATGGTTAAATTAAAAAAAAAGTAATAATATGTCAGGTTTTTACTGTTTTTTTTTCAGGCAGAAAGCCCTTTCTTTTGTTCAGAAAAAAGAAGTTAGTTATTATTAGTCCCCCTTTTCAGGTTCAAAATTAAAAAAGGTTGCCAAAAAACGCACAGAAATTTTAACAGTAATCGAGTGACTTTGGGCTCTTTTGAAGCAACAATTTTTATCTTCATATAGTCATTTGACGTTCAGTTGAAATAAGCTACCAAATTTTGTTCACGCTCTGCGCCGCAATATTTCCGATTAAATTGATATTTTTCAGAAGGTGTAAGTTGGTAGTAGGGGCAAACATTTTGAAAATTTTTAAAATTCCGAAAGTTCGGATTTTTTTGTCAAAAACGAGTTGAACTTTGGTATAAAAAAAAAATTTCGTGTTACAAAGGCTCCTGATGATTAGAAGCGTGAAAATTAATGCAATGTTCATGAGGTCCCTTTTTTTATTGACAACTGAAAGTCGTGTGACGGCATTTGACGTCACAATGGATAAGAATTTTGCTTTCGAAATTAGCGGTTTAGATTGCAGGGTTGATTTTTTGCGATGGATTTTTCTTTCCATTAATGTGCAACCCCGGGCCCACCCTGCATGTGACCCCGCCGGGGGAAAACGCAGAGGGCAAGGGGCATAGTCGTTTTTTGGTGTTTTTATTGGCCACGGGGATCCAAAAACAAATATATTTCCAGAAATGAGTAAAAAATTTTAGTGCTTTGTAATTTCCCTTTAAAGGGGAATTTAGTTTTTTAAAATCGGGGGTTTAAACGGTTGAGATATGGGAGAATACGAAAATGGACTTTTAAAAGAAAATGAACGCTGTAGCTTTATGAACTTTGAACAATTATTTTGATTTTTTTTAGGATAACAAACTTATAAGTGAAGTGAGATACTAAGGAAAAATTTGTTTGGTCACGTAATTATTCGATTGCTTTTTAAGCAAAATTATTAAAAAAATTCATTAAAACGCAAATTGTGTTTGAAGAGAAAATTTTAGAATGGCGAGGCCCACGATGTGCAAAAAGTCCTATAAATTCCGTCAAGAAACATCAGATTTAGTTTTTCGGATGGGGTTTAAAAAAAATCTGCTATTTGAAGTAAGGAAAGAAAGGGGGTTATTTGGGGTTTGGTTACCCACGTCCGGAGTTCCCACCAGGAAAAGGGGCCCCTGTTTAAAGGTTAAGCGATGCGTATTTGAGATGCATTTTAGGATGCAATGGTGTACACCCGGACCGAAAGCTATTGCCTTTTTCATTTCGGCTTTTTCCAAACTTTTATAAGGGGGTTTTTGCCCAAGCAACCGATTTCATGTACTTTTAATTTTAAAGTGCAACCAGTGTCCGTCAAAATTTTTACATCCGCCCCGCAAAACACAAAGGGAAGGTCATATTCGTTTTCGGGTTTTTTTGGCCTTAAATGTCTCAAAAACGTTAAAAATTGTTCGGGGACACTATGGTAAAAATTTTAAGCTTTGAAAGCCCCCTATGAATTAAACTTTGATGACGGGGTTGGATCAGTTGAGTTTTGGCGAAAAAAGTGTTCCCCAAAATGCTTTTAAAAATTACATCTAAAAAAATCATGATTTTTGTAAAAAAGGGGTTTAATAAATTTGAAGAAAAGTCCTTGCCCTTTAAAAATTTTTAAATTTTAAAAATTAGCCTAGATTTAAAGTTTTAGGGGGAAAACAAAACACATGAAAATATTTTTGCCATTTTTTCAGTTTTTCAAGGTAAACTATCCAATCTTAAAAGTTATTAAAAATACTCCCAAAATAAAGCATGTGAAATTTAGGGATTTGAAGACCTTTCTAACGGTACTTGGTTTTGAAATTTGGGCATCATTTAATGAAGAACAAAAAAATAAAAATTTAGACGATTCTTTTTCACTTTTGGTGGTCCTTTTGTTATCTATACAAAAATGCCCTTACAGATAGGTGAACTAATAAGACGGAAATAATTGATATTGTTAGACTTTTTTTAAATACCAAAATTTAATAAAACGCCCTTTTTTATAAGGCTCTTGCCACGTCCCCTCCATTAGCCATATCAATGTCCCCCTCAAAAACTTTTTAACTAATAGTTGCTGTTTCAACTCAGATGAAGGTTGACATGGATAGGGGGGGGTCCCCTATTGATTTTGAGGTTATTTTGCAAAGGTCAAGGGACGGGCAATTAGTGAAAGTCCCTTTTCCCACAAAAAATTTTGAAGAAAAGCATATTTTTTAAATTTGGGAGGGAAACTCCCATTGTCATTTGAAAAGACCCTTATTGATTTGGATCATTCGATCAAAAGTCAAGGTCACAGGAATTTATTAAAAATTCCCTTTTCCCCTGATTCCTTGAGATGAAAATCCTATGTTTGTAAAGTTTGGGAATTGTCCTTTGGGCCCGTTTACGACTTTTTTTAAATTTTTAGGTCATTTGGGCAAAGGGCAGGGCAAAGAAAACTTAATATAATTATATATATATATATATAATAATATATTATAATAATATATATATATAATATATTATTTATTACTTGAGAAGAAATAAGCCTATGCTTGGAAAATTGTAGTGACATTCCCACGGCCTGTCATTGTACCAATGACTTTTGGGGAATCAGTCAAAGTCAGGGTTCAAGCATTAGGGGATAGAGCAAAAGCCCTACGTTTGTTTGGGACAAACGAAATCTAGTTATTATTATTTCTTTTTTTCTTCTTTTCTACCTTATTTTTAAACGTTTCAATGATCCCAAGGACGATCAAAAATTTTATGGGGATTTACTTCAGATGCTGAATTTTGTTTCAAAAATTTTTTATATGCTCAAACTTGAGGTTGTCTAAAAAAGTTGTACGCTTTCAGCCATTATTTCTGGATCGATTTTTTTTAAAAAATTTCTAGAATGTGTTGTTGGCTCTTTTTGTATCCCGGTGTCCGTTTTTTTAAATTCGAAAAGGGGGAAAGACGTCATGAGGTGAAAAGTATTTTCTAATATTTTCATGTTTATTTTAAGTTGAAAAAGTCCGAGCACCTTTAACTTTGAAAGCAAATTTCTTCAGATAGAACTTTTTCATTTCAAATAATTTTCATTTGACTATACGTGTTTAACGCAAACTTTACGTCGTCTAGAAAAATTTTAAACCCGGGCTAACCCATAATTTCCGACCGATTTCATCAAAAATTTTTTAGAATGTTATTTTACACTCTAGTTTTTGCCCCGGTGTCCTTTTTCATAATTGAAAATGCAAAGGTTTTATGGCGGGTCCAAGATTCGAACCATTACGCAAATTTCAAAAACGTATAAATCGCTTCCGATGAGTTAGAAAATCGATAATGTATTTGGAAAGTTATATTTTTCATCGCTTTACTTCTATAAGATAAGCGTCATTTGAGTCATAGAGTCATAACGTAAAAATAATTTCTGAATATACCATTAATTTAAAAATTTTTTGTTAACTTCCCAGGGGCCTGGAAATTTTAAAGGGATATACATCAACCTGAGCTTTAAAAAAGCAAGTTTTCCATATTTTTGTGACGTTTTATCACTCAGATTTTACGTAGACATGTATGTAACGCTCTTTTTGTGTACCCGGTACGGTTTTCCAAAATTTGAAAAGGCAATGGATAAGGGGAATTCAATTTTAACCTTGACGTCAAATTTTTAAATAGAAAAAAACATTCCAGATGAATTAAAAAGTTGATATTTTGGGCTGAATTTAGTCTTTAAGATTATTTCATTCTGAAGGATAAAAGTCATTTGACGTCATAAACGCTGAAGTCAAAAAGAATTTTATATCTACCTTAATTTCTTTTTTCTCAAAGTTCCAAGGGGCTGAAAAATTAAATTATATTTAAGAACTTTTTTTTCAATTTTTTGAATTTCTTTTCCTATGACGTCATATGCATCAAACTTGACGTTGTCTACACAATTTGTACCGGTCTACCCATTATTTTAGGACGGGTTTTTATCAAAATTTCACAAAAATGTGTATTTACGCTCTAGATGTGCCAGCCGGGCTCCGTTTTTTCCCAAATTTTAAAAAGCAAGGAATTTATGGCTTTTCAAATAAAGCATTTCGTCAAATTTCAGTTCGATTCATATAAAACACTTTCCGTAAGAAGAAAAGCTAAAAATTTGGACTAATTAATCCCAAGTCTTCTTACATTTGAGAATATTTTAAAGCATATAACGCATGTGACCTTTTATGGCAAAGAAAAAATTTTTTAAAATTAAACGGTTTTAAGACCCGTAGGCCTTATTTTTTTTTTGATTTTGCATGAAAAATTTTTGAAGGGGCATCATGTGAACCCAGGAACAATGTAACCCATTCCGGAAAAATGTTAAGTTTTAATCATTACTTAATCTTGAAAAACCCCTAAACTAAACCCAACTGTAAAAAACGAATTGAAAACATTTTAATAAGTTTGATTTCTTACTAGATTTAGAAAAAGCCAAAATTAAAAGAAATCGATATAAAAAAAAAAAAAAAAATTTTCAATTTCTTTTTTGTGTTTCTTAATTTTTTCTTACCCCGAATGAAAAGTCACATATTTTCTAAATTAAACCATAAAAAACAAGATTTCCTTTAAAAAAAAGATGAATCAATGTAGTAAAAATATTTTTGTTAATATTTAACTTTGATTTTATAACTACCCTTGTTTCGAGGGAAAAAATTTTTTTTTACGTTTTTTGTCGAGACTGTTTGGTAAAAGCTAAAAATCTTTAAAAAAGGTATATTCTTTAAACACAAATCATAATTTTAAAAATAAGCCAAAACCTTTCATTTTTGTTTCCATTGGGCTTAAGCTATTTTTATTAAAACCAAATTTTTGTTTTATTTGAATTTTCCCTTTTAATTTAACTGATCATTTTTTCTCAAAAAAAACCATTATTTTTTGAAAACAATTTTGACTACCAAAACATAATTTTTTTTTTATATTATATTCCATCAAATAAAGTTTGTGATGAAAATTTTTCAAAACAAAAATAATTAATAGTTGTATTCAATTTTTCCTTTTCCCTTAAGTTTTCTCTTAATCGGTATATACAGAGATGTAATACCTAGAGGGGTATTGAAACGCGTTGTAGCTTCATGAACTTTGAGTCAATTTTTATGATTTTTTTAGGGTCAACCATTGAAAAATGAAGTGATGTAACGTCAGGGAAATTTTTTTTTGGTCACGTGATTTTGCGGGGATGAAAAAAGCAAGAATTATTAAAAAAATCATATAAAAAAGGCATTTTTGTCTAAGTTTAAAAATTTTTCCCAAAGCCCTAGTCCCCAAGATGTCAAAAATCTTTAAAGTTTCAAGTGTTTACGTCATCAAAAATGGAAGATATTCATTTTTCGGAATGGGTGTATACGGAAAATCTAGCAATTTGAAGTAAAAACAGAAAGCGGTATTGGGTGGTTACCCCTTGTCCGGACTTTCCCAATTTTCCCCGTTAAAAGTAATTGCAAAGCGTATTTAGAGAATGAGTGCATTTTTTGGGTCAAAGTTGTACAAAACCCGGACCGAAAACAATTGCCTTTAGTAGGGTAACAACATGGGTTTTGGGGTTGGGGTGGCCAAAAATAGAACAAGCAATGTTATATACTAAATTTGCCAATGTCTGTCTGAAACTGCCGGCTTATTGCCCAAACCCCTTTTCGGACTTGGAAAACCAAATGGCGTCCCAAAATCCGCCCTAAATCCCAAATTCAGTTTTAAATTATTTTATCTGTTTGTTCAGATTATTTCAGAGGAGTTCAAAAATTTTCATGATTAACTCCTTCCTTTAAAGTCCATCGAATTTTAAAACAACAATGCAAATTTAAAGGGCAGGTCATTTTAGGGGCAAATACAAAAAATACTCCCAAAAATTTTTATCTCCTACCTACTTTTTTTATTTTATGCATGTTTTATACTCAAAAAGGGTTTCTTTTTGTGAAAAATATTTTTGGTGTGTATTTTTCATTTAAAGCGTTTTTTAATCTCTGTTTAGATTAAATTTGGTATTTACACACATACACATTATCCAAAATGGGCCCCCATTCAATTGCGTATCAAAGTCATTGGACGTTATTTTATAAAAATCAAATTTTTACAGAAAATACTTTTTTTTAGCATGTATCAAAACTTTCAAAAATTATTTACCTTTCTAATCAAATTCAATGTCATTCCCCAAGGGCAAAACACATGAAATATCAAAAAATTTTTTATTTTTCCTCCTTTAAATCCTTTTTTAACATTTATACTGAAATTGATCACATTTTTACAAAAAAAATTGCTTTTTTGCATACCTTTTCAACTAAAAAGTCTTTTTTTATGCAATGTTATTTAAAATTTTATCTAAATTTTATGGTTTCACAAATAATTAGTCCCTGATGGGGGCTATATCAATAAAGTTTCAATTACTGAAAATTTTTTTGATAAATGTTACAGGAAGGCTAAAATGATAAATAACAAAAGACTGTATTTAATTTTAGCCTGTTGTGAATTAATATTTTTAAAGGCCAATTAACAGTCATGTTCAAGTATCTCATTATGGTCAAAATCTAAATGCCCCAAAAACGATACTTTTTGTATTAAACCTTTTTTCTTTAACAATTAGTTCTAATCCGAGTAAAATTATCTATAGAATAGAAAAATAGCTAAATAAGATCTTTTATTTTTAGTTATTGCAATTTTTTCATTGCTTGGATAACCCCATTTATAAAATTTTGCTGTTGTCCCGAATCTCACCATTTATGCTGTTTCAATGGTCATTTGGTATTATTATAATAATTTGAATTTTCTTGTGTTATTTTTTTTTCTTCGGGGGGTGGGGGGGTGAACTGTTTGTTTCATGACTCACAATGAAGCAAATTGAGAATTTCAACCAGTTTCATTATCTATTAAAGTAACTAAACTTTGCCTTGAGATACCCATTCTTTTTATTCAGTCCAAAAAGACTTTACAAGTTTAAATAGCAGCTAAAATAGAAGATGATAATGCAAACTTACCCACAAAAATGAACCCGAACTTTACCGATTGTATACATTTGTAAGCTGTGTGGTATAGGATACAAAACTTAGAACAATTCAAATTTCCCTTGCTTACCAGTGTTGGGTCAAAGGTGCCGTTTTTTTGAAAATCACTTCCACCTTGTATTACCTATAGTTCTATTTATCAGTACTAGTTGTTAACTTTTACAGACTTTTTGTTTTCAAAATATGTTAATGAAACAATGATTTCTTGTGAATATTTGTAGGACAATATCAATACATGAAATATGTTTTCTGGGTATTTTAATAACTCCTCTGAAACCCATTTTAATGTTCAAGTTAAATAAAAGTATTCTTTAAAAATTTCTTTAATCGAATTCAAAAGAAGGTGAAATCAGATAAATATAAAAAAGTTTGGTCTGATGGGTAATTCTAAATCTTTTTGTGTTTTTTTACCTTGGGTTTTAAAACCTTTATCTCATATCAACTCATTTTGACACATTGGCTCATAGGGGAGACCTAGATAAGACAGTTCCTGGAAGGAGATGTTTGATCAGGGTTCCCTCTTTTTTGCTCAGACAATAAAATTTTTTTTCACTGAACCATCTCAGCACAAATATAGGTGAGTGGATCTCAGATGATTTGAAGTATCTAATGAAGATTATAAAAGAGGGAAATTCATTTTTTGTCATCATCGGTAAATGTTTAAAATGTAAAATTTCTTCACACAAGATGATTATTATTTCATCAGAACTAAAGGGAAAGAATGGTCTGGTGATATGATATCAGATAAATGGAAGTTCTAGTTCTTAATTCATATTAACCTCTCATGAAGGAAAGCCCTTACTTCTTAAACACCTGTTGACAAATAAAATATACATTTATATGCAAGATGCAAATTTAATCTAAATAGATGTCCAAAATGATACAAACCATACAGCAGTGAAAATGGGTAACAATCATAACATGTTTTGTTGAGTTAAAGTGTCCTGAGTAGCTTTTACCAATACAAATCTAGAATTGTTTAGTATATACCAAAACGGGCTATCTTAAACAATGGTATTTGATATTGCATAATCAGAATTCAGTCCTTTACTTCAATCTCACATAGCTGATTAAAAAAATCAAAAATTAAAATAACTTTCTTCTAGAATTTGAAAATATTTAAACAATAATTTTAAAGAAATTTCCCTTTCAATGTGTTACATGTATTCGTATGTGTCCAAAAATTTAAAAAGTCATATGATAACTTCTGTAATACTCTTCCATACAGCTTGAAAATTTTTACAACACATCTTTACAAAGATACCCAAACCTTTTGATTTTAAGCAAAAATCTCAATTTTTATGTTTAAAAAAAAAAAAAATATTTTTCCCCCTAAAAACATTTTTCATATAATTTCCAAAACAATTAACATTCACTAATTTTAAATCTTTAAAATTATCTAGTAAAATACTGTATGTTTAGATATACAGTGTAAACTCTCCTCAACCAATATCATCAGCATGGAGTCCGCCGTCATTGAGTGTTTTGTCCCTTTAATCATGAACACTCTCATGACGGGTGGGCCCACATTGAAAATCACTGTGTGTTGGTTGATTACATCCAGCTCTTCTCCCCACGTCTAAGCCACAACCGCTAGACACACGTTCAGTCGCTTGGCTCGTCTCTGGATAGCCCTCCTTTTTTCTCTGCCAATATTCCAACAACTGTCATCAGTCAGCAGACGGACTGTGAAAAGAACCCTCTACTCCAACTTCAACAGAAACAGCCAAGTACGCAAACCTCATTGCCTGCAAAGGTCTAGAAGCTCAGTGTACTTAAATTGCCTTCTTCCCCTCAAAGGCCTCCTCACATCTTTTCTCCCACGGTACTGTAAGCTCAATGACGTTGAGCTTCTTTCCCGTCTTGGACCAAAGGACATATCTTGTCTAAAATGGTCTAGACTATGCCTGGGAAAACAAGCCTCTTCCCGAGGTCAACTTCCATGTTCCATCTGGTTGTGCCATCCAAGATCAATGCTTGCTGTGGGTTTGCTCTCTTCGTTGGTTCACCTGGCTTGACAAAGGCAATTTGAGGGTTACTTCTTCCATGTTCCTTCTTTCTTTCTCTCTCTCTCTCTCTCTCTGTCCAGCCAATCAGCAACTCTCTGACTCAACTCAGTCATGTCTCCATTTCTATCTCCCCTGTTTAGTGATGATGAACAGGATGAAAAAACATGCTCAAGGTGCCTGGTCTATCACAAAGGCTGCATTTAGGGTCGGCTTAAGTCTCAATCGACAGAGATTCGCTGGTGATGGTAAAGGGGATTCATAGACAGACCTGATGATTAATGACAGTCTTAGTGGTTTATATTTCCATTATTAAATTAATAATTTCATAAAATTGGCCTGTAATCATAAACTACACAATATTTCTTTCATTAAATAAATCAATTCAACATAAAAAATACTTAAAATGAGAACAATTAGGTAGACAAATCAAATTTTGAGGATTATTTATGTGTTTTGACCTTGGAATGACCGTGAACTTGACTTTGAAAGGTCAATCAAATTTGTAAGTTTTGCATAAAATGCTAAAAAAAAAGTAATTCTTTCAAACACTTAAGATTGACCTTTATATATGTCATTTATCAATGAAACATCCAATGATCTTGATACAGCAAATTGGGGGCGGCGTCTGGATAAATTTTTGTAAAA
>CM037795.1:23364337-23414337 GCA_021229015.1 Solen grandis | reverse complement strand
TAGAGTGTTCACAAGATTTTTCTAAAATTTGCCCTGGTGAGCTACTTTTTGACCCCATGTGGCCCAGTTTTGAATTCATCCAAGATTTGATGTAAACACGAATGAAAGAACAAATAACACAAGATTTTGAAGGGGAATCCTCCAAGCTGTGAAAACTTCTCCTCCAAGTTTATTTTAAGGTGATATATATGTGACTTGTAAATGCCAAATTACGCAAACCTGCGAGAAAACATTTCAACTTGAGAAACATCTTAAAAGCAAAACAATTTGTAGTCAAGTAATTATTCCATAACTGCCAGTCCTCTGTGTTAATTAATGCCTTCACTGTGAACCCCTACAGCAGATCTGGAAAGAACCTGTAAAGTCTAGATCATTTACAAGGAAAAATGTCTAGCCAATAGTTATACATATATTCCATTTAATTAATCTCTCATTTTAAACACCATGTATTTAAGAATGTAAAAAAACACAACAGGAATGCTCTGAATTGCTCAAATGAGGACAATTTGCTTAAAGCAGCCTTGTTTTTCAAGGAGCTAAATGATTTGAATTCTGGTACAGGTTAACCTAAGAACATAAAGAACATAATATGTGCCACATTATTTTCAAATTTGACAAGTAGTTTTGGACAAAAACAGTTTTTAGGTATTTACTGGGTTTTTTTTCCTTCAACTGCCATGACATCCAGGTTTATGCACAAAATAAAATTCTTTGAACAACTGTGAAAGGAGACTATTGAAGGATTTTGACTATGTTAAGTTTGGGAAAAAAATGTCATTTGAAGAAGCATTAGACAATGAACAGAATTGATGCTGGACACAATTAGCTCTATCTATGCTCAAGTTAAAGAGAAAGGGAGAAAAATCTAACTGTGCAGAGAAAAGGGATTTAACCATGACAATGATACAAGAGACTACTGATATCGTAGTTAGCCGCCATTATCCAACATCTGGACTGGGGTTAGCCAATAGCCTCTAGTTTAGAGAACAGTTCCAGTCTGCCTTGTTCAAAGTCCCATGTTCCTGGAGCCAGTCAAATCCAATAATTACAAATTGTCCTTGGTCTCTACAGATGTAAGGAGAAATGACGTCAACTGTGCGTGGGAAGGGAAAAACAGTCAATAATAATGTACATCAAACAGAACTCAATCTGTGGTTTAAACTGGTCAGTAATCGGGAGCTCATGGATTGTGGAATTCTCACATTTTTTTTCTAAACATGTTTTGTTATTTCCTTCTGGAGTCAAAACATTAAGGCATACATAAATATCTTGATTCAAGATGGCTATGATGAATCAAACCTTTTTTATTATAAATGGAGACCTGGATTTCCACAGAATGTTATACGGAACACCTTGTGTTAGACTGGATGAACCCTAGTCAACTCCCCCAATGAAATACAAGCAACTGACAAGCACGCTTGTCACTGACAGAACTGTAAATGACAGTTTTTCCCCCAACATTAATACTGATCCTGATCAATAACAGGTCTGGATCATGCACAGAATAAGAAATAAATCACAATATATGTAGTATGTTCCACACTTGTAAAAGCCCCCACCCCACAAATATTCCTCCCAACCTATGCTTTTCTTAAACTAGCAATGTGTCTAGAGGACAAAGTTGACCCCACCTATCGTATTTTCCAAAACAAAGGCCAACACCCAGGTGCACAAGTCATGTCCTGAGTAATATATCCATGAAGTTTTAAGTCTGTAGCACAAAACCTTCAGAGTTACCTGTGTCACAATTTTGGGATGGACGGACGGACAAAGGCAAATCTATATGCCTCATTTATTGGTGGGAGGCATAAAAATGCACTGGCAAATGAAGAAGAGAGCACAGCAATAACAAGAGCTGTCAGAGGACAGCATGCTCAACTATTCAAAATGCTTTTTGGTAAATCAAATGAAATCTATTTCAATTCTTGCCTTTCACATACCCTGTATATAATAATAGTCAAAAATGATATACCTTGAAAGTCTGATACCCCTTAATATTTTTATGATGTCTAAAATCAATCCCATGCCTAGTTACTGAGACATAAGCACACTAACACTGTTCATGCAAAACTTTAACCAAAAATCCAAGTTAGAAAAGGGCCATAATTTGTATAAAATTCAGTCCAGAAGTTATCCTCCTTAGTTTTCTGATGCCCCTGAAGATACTCCTTAACTTTCTAGTCAATTCCACAAGCAATTTCTGAGATATAAGCTGGATAGTAGCTTGAATGCAAAAATTTAACCAAAATTCTAAGTTAAAAGGGGGTCATAATTTTTAATATATTCCATCAAGTGTTATCTTCCTTTATAGTATGATACCCCTTAACATATTAAAGATGTTTCAAATCAATCCCATGCCTTGACTCTGAGATATTAGCATGAAAGAACCTTGCATGCAAAACTTTAACCAAAATTTTTAAGTTAAAAAGGGGCCATAATTTGTAACATATTCTATCAAGAGTTATCTACCATGATAGTATGATACCCCTAAACATATTAAAGATGTTTCAAATCAATCCCATGCCTGGATACTGAGATATTAGCATGAAAGTACCTTGCATGCAAAACTAACCAAACTTTCTAAGTTAAAAAGGGGCAATAATTTGTAACATATTCCATCAAGAGTTACCTACCATGAGAGTATGATACCCCTAAACATATTAAAGATGTTTAAAATCAATCGCATGCCTGGATACTGAGATATAAGCATGAGAGTGTCTTGCATGCAAAACTTTAACCAAAATTTCTAATTTAAAAAGGGGCCATAATTTGTAATATATTCCATCAAGAGTTATCTACTTTGGTTGTCTGATGCCCCTAAACATATTCATAAACTTTCAAGTCATTACCATGAAAGGTTATTGAGATACAAACTAGATAGTAGCTTGCACGCAAAACTTTAACCAAATTTACTATTGCATGCAAAACTTTAACCAAAATTTCTAAGTTAAAAAGGAGCCATAATTCATATTAAATTCAGTCAAGAGTTATCTACCTTGGTTGTCTGATGCCCCTGAACATATTTATAAACTTTCAAGTCAATACCATAAACGGTTATTCAGATATAAGGCTGATAGTAACTTACACGCAAAACTTAAACCAAAAGCTGCAATGCCGATGCCGACGCTAGGGCGACTACAATAGCTCTCATTTTCTTCGAATAGTCGAGCTAAAAACTGGCCAATTAAAATGGCCAAATGAATAAGTGTATGCCCTGAATAATATATCTATGAAACTTTTGAAAATGAAATATCATATATTTCCTACATAAAGGCCCATAATTCTGTCAATGTCAATGATGGTTCGATGAAAATACCCAGGTGAAGATATCCAAGAACTTTCAAGTCTGTAGGTAAAAAATTCTTTCAGAGTTACATGTGTCACAAGCATATCATTTCATATTTTTTCAAAAACAAAGTCTCATAACTCTGTCAACTTCAACAGCGCTCAAATGAAAATACCCAGGTGCGCAAGTTTATGTCCTGAATAATGTATCCATGAAGTTTCAAGTCTGTAGTACAAATACTTGCGGAGTTATGCATGTCACAAAGTTCAGGATGGACAGACATACGGACGTACATATGAACAGACAAAGGCAAATCTATATGCCCCCTGCCCCCATTTTGGGGGGCATAAAGAAGTTAGGACTTGAAAAATATAGGATCAATAATTTGAAAAATAGTTTTAAAATGCTGGAACATGAATGTTTGTTGCAAATTTCTTTCTTATGGGTATTTGATGTATGTGAATATCCTTCACCTCACTTGCAGTATCCTTTCTATTAAATCATAATACAGTGTTACATATAAAACACAAGTACCAGTTTAATGATAATACATCATACATACTAATTTCTGCTTTCATCTACATCTGTTTACTTAGCATACCAGCAACAGTGACTGTCATCCATACATGTATTCAAAAGAGAGTATAGATTTATGACTATTTGATCATTTCTTATCAGCGTCATAATTTACAGGACTGATAAAGTTTAAGTTTTGTGGTAATACATATAAGGAGGATACTGTCAAAAATAAAACTAGTCAAAACATTGTCTGAATGTATTGAAAACAATAGGGTCATAATGGCCCTGGATCGCTCACCTGGTATCGTTAGGCTATGTAAAATCAAGTGACCCCTGGGGCGGGGCCAATTTTGACCCCAGGGCCATGATTTGTACAAACTTGGTAGATGTACATTAGGTTATGTTACACACCAAATATCTAAACTCCAGGCCTAGTGGTTTCTGACAAGAAGATTTTTCTATTTTTTTCCATTATAAGTCTCTGTAAAATCAAGAGACGGGGCCAATTTTGACCTCAGGGCCAAAATGTGAACAGACTTGGTAGTGCATTCAGTCAAGTTACATACCAAATATCTAAACTCCAGGCCTTGCGGTTTCTGACAAGAAGATTTTTCTAGATTTTTTTTACATAAGCCTATGTAAAATCAAGTGACCCCTGGGGTGGGGCCAATTTTGACCCCAGGGCCATGATTTGTACAAACTTGGTAGAGGTCTACAAGGCCATGTTACACACCAAATACCTAACTCCAGGCCTAATGGTTTCTGACAAGAAGATTTTTCTAGTATTTCCAACCTAAGTCTATGTAAATTTAGTGACCCCTGGGGCAGGGCCAATTTAGACCTCAGGGTTATGATTTGAACAAACTTGGTAAAGGTCCATAAGACAATGCCACACACCAAATATCTAAGCTCCAGGGCTTGGGGTTTAGGAGAAGAAGATTTTTAAAGAGTTCACTTTAAAAATATTTTTTTTTAGCTTCTTTGACCCAGATATGCAACGGACCGGAACCATTTGAACAACTTTGGTAGGGATTCATGGGCAATTTTCATTAAATTTGGCCAGTGGTTTAGGAGGAGATGTATTTTAATAAAAATTGTTGACGCCAGATGCACGCACGGACGCCGGACAATAGGCAATCACAATAGCTTACCATGAGCATGTTCTGCTCCGGTGAGCTAACAATAAACTAATTGTATATTTATGGTTGTTATGATGATGCAAACAGATAATATTAGCTAGGTTGTATGCTGTCTATTAATTATTATGTAAAGTACAACAAACAAATATTCTTTTTTTTACTTCTGGCTGCATCACAACAATATAAACAAAACTAGATGCCAAAGAGCAACATGTCGAGTCGCCAAAGGAGACCATATTACAGTTATATGAAGTTATATACAGTTATAGGAAAACACTGTCCCATGGAAGGACTGAGTGACAAGATAACAGAATACATATGTAATTCAATAATTATAGTTCAAGAATATTGCTATACACATTGAGTACTATTATTTTAAAGAAAACTTGCCAAGTAATTCAAATGAAGCCTCTGAGTTTATTTCTTGCACGTGACATACCGTCTCACATAGCTTATCATTAGTGCCACTTTTTTTGAGAATCTCTCCACTCATGGCAAAGTAACAGCCCTAAGAAGCAACAAAAAAAAATCTGACCTTTGACTTCAAAGTTTGACCTTGACCGTTGAGCTACAATTCTGGTTCTTGTGCACAACATATCGTCTCACTTAGCTTAGTAATTTGAGAAACCCCCATCCATGGTAAAGAAACAGCCCTGACAAGCAAAAATTGACTCATTTTGGACCTTTGATTTCAAAGAATGACCTTGATTGTTGAACTATGATTCTGGTTCTTGCATGCAACATACCGTCTCACTTAGCTTGACATTTGTGCCATATCATTTGAGAATCACTCCATCCATGGCAAAGTAATATACTAATAACCTGGACAGGCAAGAAATTAATCTGTTTTTGACCTCAAGGTATAAACTTGACCTTTGAGCTATAAATCTGGTTCTTGTGCACAACACACCATCTCACTTAGCTTGACATTTTTTTTATTTGAGAATCCAATCATCCATGGAGAAGTTACAGCCCCCCAGTTTAATCCAGATAGATGCACTAACGCACACACATATACACACCAAACTGCCATTGTGAGCACTAAGTCGAGCTTACCGGAAGCGGGCGCCACAAAAATATGAGTATAAGAACAAATATTTCTTAAGCATTTCACAATGATATGATAGAAATCACAAACAGAAATCAATTTTCAGGCAAGTATATAAGAAAAGTTTGTTTGATGGGTTTAATGACCCACAGACAGTATTTCAGTGATGTGGAGAAGATGTCTACTTGAGACAGATATTGTGCTGCCACACTGCAGTTTCACGCCATAGACATGTGGCATTATACCACACCCAGTCACATTATCCTGACACTGGGCCAACCAATCCTGGAACTACCCTTACATGTTGAGTGCTAAGCAAGTGAGCTATACCAGTACCAATTTTTACGTACTTTGGTATGTGGCGGTCAGTATATAAGAATAAGGTTTATTATTGATTTAAAGTATGAAATATACCTATAGACTTTGTCGATATGGCTTCTCTAGAGAGCAATGTAAAGTTTAGGAAAAATACGAAAACTGAATTTTCATGTATTGTGCGTGTCCCTCAATATGTACCATACATAGGACTTTACAGTATTTTCTATCTTAAATATAATAATTTGTTGTTGTTTTGTTATTTACAATGATATATTTTGAGCGACTGGTGTGTAAGTTGAAAAATAATGGCCTATAATCATGCAAGCAGGCAAATCAGGAGGAAACTTAAGCTATAATACTATAACTTAATGCCTTATTTTCAAATCCTTATCACATAAAACTTTTCATGAATATTGCCCAAGGGAATTCTCTGTCAGCAAACAATTGACACAGACATGGTTGAGCTTCCATCAGAATTAATCTATACAAACTGAAATACAAAGCTATCTGACTTAATTTGATATATGATAAGTTTCCATTCTGATTGACACAATGCAATGATAGAACACCCACACATTTTTTTCTTGAGATACATTGCCTGAAGTTAGTATCTGGCCAATGAGAACGACTGATAGGACACTGACATAAGACACAGTTACATAAATCAATTACATCTGTGTTCCGTCGGTAGGGCTACTGATTATGACTAGAATATTTCTCTGACAGATAAAGGAATGGAGACCTTGAAGATGTATCCTACAGTAACAATTTTTTTACTATATAGTCAAAAAAGGAAAGTTTAAACTAGTGGAGAGAATTTCTTAAACTTACATGATTATAGAGAACGAATCACACTTAAAAACATTGGGGCCACCATCCTAATTTTTTAATTATCTGCTCCAGAAAGTGATTTTTTTCTTCTTTTCTGTCATTTTCTTACAAAGTAAAAGAAATTTTTCTGCCAGTTTTAATTTTCCTTCTTTGTTAAAATGTCTGCATGACTAAAAGGAGGGCCAAACTTGGAAAGAAGGACAAACAATGATATGAAAAATAAATAAAAGAGAAAACACCTTAAATGGTCCTTGCTGAAAACCTTATGGTCTCTTTGAACATTTTTTTTTTATCCACTGGTTTTCTTTACATGCAATTTGCTTATATTTAATAGATTTATGTTGATAATATGGTAATACAAGGGCGAGTCAATAAATAACCAGCCTATTTCGGGTTGAGATCTACATCTTCTTTTTCAATATAATTTCCCTCCAGGGCTATGCAATTGGACCAACGGTGCTCAAGTGCCATGAGCCCAGAAGTGAAGAAGTCAGGGTCCTTTCCATGGAACCACTCCTCAACTGCCGCCACGACTTCTTCGTCAGACCGGAAATGATGTCCACATATATCCTTTTTCAAATTTGGAAAAAGGAAGAAGTCACTAGGAGCCAGGTCTGGTGAGTAGGCAGGGTGCGGTATTAATTCATACCCATTTCGCTCCACAGCATCCATTGCAACTTTACAAGTGTGGACTCTTGCATTGTCCTGTTGCAGCAAATCACCTTTGGAGATTCTCGTGGATGGCGTTCCTCAGCTGGTCTAGCAAGTTTGCATAGTATGCTCCGATTATTGTACTTCTCTTGGGTAAAATGTCCAACAAAATAACGCCCTTTGTGTCCCAAAATACTGTGGTCATCACTTTGCCAGCAGATTGTCGAGTCTTGAACTTCTTTGGCCTTGGGGATCCCGGCCCTACGCACTGACGACTCTGGGCTTTATTTTCTGGTTCATAATAATGCACCCAAGTCTCATCCACAGTAACTAGACGCAAAAGGAATTCATCTTTTGACCTCAAACGCTTCAACAACGCACTGCATACTGATGCTCTCGTTGCCATTTGCTCATTGCTAAGGGATTTTGGGACCCAACGGGCTGTAAGCTTGCGCATCCCTAAATGATCATGCAAGATTGTTGAAACGGTATCATGTGAAATGCCTAATGCCTGTGCTATTTCTTCAACCTGACTTCGCCTATCTGAGTATACCAGATCTCTGACTTTATTACACATTTCTTCGTCTGTGGCATCAACTGGGCGTCCAGACCTGGCTTCATCTTCTAAAGACGTTCTACCGCGTTTAAACTCCCCAACCCAGAATTTAACTTGAGAATAAGATGGTGAAGAAGACCCATACACGTCAACTAACTCAGCATGTATGTCCTTACCAGTTTTACCTTTTAAATGCAAGTACCGAATTACAGCACGGTACTCCACTTTTGATAAAAAGCCATGTTTGATATTCAATATCTGACAAACAAATGACCGTATTCATGTGTAGTTTTGTACACAGGTATAGTACAAGTATTGAAACAATGCGTGAAAATCGTGGATGTCTCGGTTGATCGGAGATGTCATAGGCTGGTTATTTATTGACTCGCCCTCGTATATTAATGTTTTTTTTTAAATCAACATCTTTTCACCACACCAGTTTTTCTGATGTTAATTAAAGAAAGAAAAAAAAATAGAACTTAATTAGACTCAACTGATTCTGACCACATGTTAAGTGGTTGGCTGACTTGGGAGAACAACCTATTCTAATAAAGCTAGTAGGACATTTTTTTTATTTTTTTTTTCGATTATCAATTAACTCTTTAAAATATTTTTGGGGAAGG
This sequence comes from Solen grandis, assembly GCA_021229015.1. NCBI lineage: Eukaryota > Metazoa > Mollusca > Bivalvia > Adapedonta > Solenidae > Solen > Solen grandis. The sequence goes on along the minus strand of CM037795.1, from coordinate 23,405,366 downwards.
AAAAGTGGAAAAAGTGAAAAAGGAATTTTCACAATTTTATGACGAGAAACAGGGGAGCTATCATGACTGAGATGGTCTAAATAAAACTAAGCTTGATAGCATTCACATTATCCATTTACAGAAGTAATGCTCTGGGGCACCATGCAAGTATAAGCCATGTCTTCTTATTAAACATGGCTTGAACATATACATTTATTAAAAAATATGAATTAAGTCTTGATCAAATAATTGACAAAACTGTATACAGTCGAACCTGGTCCAACGGCCACCTGCTAGCAGCGACCACTGCTAACAACGGCCACTCGACCAACTGCTTACTACGACCAACGGCCACCATATTTGACCCTATTTGGTACCCCACACTGGTACGAACGGCCACGCGCCACTGACGCGCCCCATCAGGAAGTTGCGTAACGGCTAACACCGTTAGGTGAGAGCCGAACAATAGATTTGAGACAATACCGTAATCATCGAGGGTGGCGAGGATGGTTTCCATAGTGACCATTACTGTTCGTACAGGGGTGTTGTTCAGGTGTGGATGACCTAATTGGCATTGATTAGCAAGATGTCTTCCTCATTTTTAATCCGGGAAAATGATAAACAATGATTGAGTGTAAAGTGCGGTGCTTCAAGCGTGTTTAAGATGCGGTCTTGTCATTAATATAAATGATTTTTTGGTTTGTTTTGTTTTCAAAGAGTTTAAGAGGAAAAAAAAAAAGCACCTTATCTGTATCTCTGTTAAAAATACACGAGGTATTGAGGACCGTATAATAGCCGACGCTCAAATTGTGGATTACTCGGATTTTATCGCCAGACATAGTAAAGAGTTGTAACATGTTTCGCGTTATGAGAAAAGTTGGTTTTAAACACAGAAACACTTGCTTTATTGATTGAAGGTTGATCAAAATCGATTCTCACATTACAAATACACTTTTGATATGTTTATCTGTATATATTCTACAACAAACGAACACATATACGCATTCTTATGCTTTCATTCTGTTTCGTATCTGCCTATTCATTCTTCTGTCTTCAAGCTCCATGGTAACAAAACAACGCTGTGAAAATCTTACACAAGACAAATACATGTTGGTTGTTCAAAATGTTATTCATTTATGAAATCAATTATTAAACATTATTATGTTTTCACATTTGTTATTTAAAATATGTATATCCTCCTATAAATAACTTTCTGCACATAATTGGAACTTAAAGAGAGAGAGAGAGAGAGAAAGAGAGAGAGATGACCACATACATATATGTACAGTCACGAACATCAGACAAAACATGACACCTGCTAACAAAGGCCACCTGCTAACAAAGGCCAAAATTGTAATTTCCCTTGTGTGGCCTTTGTAAGCAGGTTCGACTGTAGATATTAATTTGATTCTGATTCTGATATTGATAAATCAATGTCTACTAGCAGTAGTCAGGGCCTTAAGTTTCAGTTTTGCTTATATATCTGATCTGAAGGAAAACGTCCCTTAAGGTTGATCATGTTTATATTATTTGAATATTGTGTAAATTTGCAACAATTATATATTATGTGAGGTCAAATTAAGTTGGATAATATAAGGTTAAAACCCCCGCACTTCAGCTGTATTTCAAGACTAGAGGTGTAAAATACTGGTCCAACCCATGAACTGTGAAGAGGGAATGTGACTTGTAGATACTGGCTTCCCAATCAATATACAAGACAGAAAAGCAAGAGAAAAATAAACAAGTGAGAAAGGTAGAAATGCTCCAGCCAGAATTTGAAAAAAGCAGAGTGCTATTGGCCTAAAGGGGCACCTTGAGTCATGAAGTGATAAGTATGTGGTGGGTGCAGAATAGGGGTACCCCCCCCCCTTTTCAGCTCATTTTTACAACCATCAATGGGTTATGTTCCCATGCCAAAAAAAAACCCATCTTTTTCATCCTAATTTCTTATTTTCTGAGTAAAAATTTCCAATCTGAAATCCAGAAAAAAACCCATTTCAAACACATATGGGGAAAAAATAAAAGAATCTTAGCTCTGTTGGCTACTAAGTTATCATGTCTGGTATGTTAATTATTGTGTAATGTGCAGACAAAATGACAAACTGTTATTTTGAGCATATACAACTTAAGTGATTATGTACAAAAAATTCCCAATTCCACCAAAATCTATGTGAAAATTCCCAATTCATAGAACCAATTCCCATTAATGCTATATATCATATTCTTATGATTGTGATTAGTTTCATTACTATTCAAAATCAATGCAGTAACTACAGAAAATAAGTTGAACATAATTATGAAAATTCAAACTTTCTTCTGACAATATGCAAAATATTGCATCTGTAGGTCAAGGGTTAGCCTGAAGATGTGGATAGAATCACCAATATATTAAAGAACGGTAGGAAAAATCCTCTATCCCTTTCCTAAGATTTCCCAAATATTTATGTAACCGGAGGTTGTATGAGAATACGAGCTAGGGTTCCTTCTTCATAAGTGTATTATTTAGTGGCGCTTGGCTGTGAAGCTGGGGGTTGTGGGATTGATCCCATTGGGGTCATGCACGGTCTCCGTTATGAATGACTTACAATTTCTTTCTGATGGTTATTTGTCGTCCATCGCTGTACTTTAAGTTAATTACAGATATACATGTAAAGCTTCAGTGCTGTCAGAATCTCGGGAAAGAGTCGTTAGGTGAAATGGCCATCTGTTAGCCTTTGATGGCATAAAATGGTGTTAATAATTCAAATCAACCAATTTTAATACACCAAATGAAAAAGATGAAATTAAAAAGGATTCATTGCTGTCACATGTTTAAATGTGTGTGTTTTTAATTTTAAAGTGGAAGGATAATATACTACTCAAAGTTTGCTAAGCACCAGCCGCTATTTTCCCATAGAGTCACATGAAAACACATGCTGAATGTAATGCTATGTACCTGAAAGGAAAGCTGACAATCAATTTTACACATGGTTTTTGTCAAAATGATAGAAAAGAGACTCAAAAATGAGTTACAACGATTTAGACAATTCCTGTCATTATTTACAAAATTCACAAAAGTGTGTTTTTTTGCAAGAAATGGCATTTTATAAATGGAAGTTAAATCTTGTGATCAATACAGAAAAAAATGACCATGAACAGGCCAACATCGTTGCAAATATCCTTAAAAGTATTCCACTTAGAAAATATATATATATTTGAAGATCAAAGTTCTGAATTTAGCTGACTTTAAATTTTAAGGAGTTTTCTCAAAATTCACACTTTCTAATTATGATTAATTCCCAGTATTGAGGATCCGAAAGGCTTATTTCTTGTAACTGGTAGTAAGTTTGGTACATAAACAATACTTCTGCATAAAAGCAAGATTTGTTTTAATGTAAACTTTAATGTAGCATGCCTTTAAAGTCGCTTGTCTAAGCATGCAATGCTATGGGAAAATAGCTGATGGTGCTTAGCAAACTTTGAGTAGTATAGTTGCAGCATTGGAGGATACGTTATGCAGAATGGGCTAATAGTTTAATTGTGACCTGCACAGCAGTTTCTACTGGAATGACAAACAAATTGAAGTAAAATATCATAACAGATCACAAATCTAAGACTTATTATATGGTGCTAACAAAATGCACAGGTTTAACTTAGACTGTATAATCCATTACCCGTTATTGTTGTGGACATATTAATATTGAATCAGGTATGAATGACGTCAAGAGCCCCATTTAATACTGTACACAGCTATTAAGTTTTCTTAGCCTAGGGCCATGCTTTTCACATATACTTTATGCTGTATGAAAACATAAACATCGTGGTTTATACGCACGCCAGACTACAGGGTCTCCTTTCCGAGCGTTCATATAAACGCCACACAACATAAACTTGAAAGATAAATTGGATTACTCTCAAATATAAACAATAGGACCCATGTACTCAAAATGGTTTTGTTGCTTTTATTGTAACACTCTAGAAACATGACTGTGAAGCTAGTGGAGATTCCCCTAGAAGAGTAGATGTATTTTGGACAATACGAAGAATCCGCTATACTGACACTGTTCCACAGAAATGTTACTATTTTTAGATTTATCCAATTTTGATGAATTCACCATTAATTCTCGCTAACTGTTCAATTTTATTTATCTTTAAACACAAATAAAACAACTACCGAATGGTTACTGAATAACTGTGATACTCTGTATACATTGTGTTATTTCATAACGGCGCCAAATCAGACACAAAAATCAGCTCATTCTTTTAAAAATATAGATTTCTAGAATCGATCAAGCTCTGTCACATAGTCAGAATGACCCTCGAAGGTCATGCATAAACATAAGTGTTTGTAACTTGTAAATTAGACAAGATTCCAGAACTTGTTAGAAACAGCCTAATCAGTGGCCGTGAACATCTGTACTTGTTGATACAATTTTGTTTGTTTGTTGGGTTTAATGTCCCACTGACAGTATTTCAGTCATTTGGAGATGTCTATTTCAGACAGATATAGTGCTGTCACTCTGCAGTATCATGCCACAGACGTGTGGCATAAAACCACATCCAGTCACATTATCCTGACACCGAGCCTACCAGTCCTACAACTACCCTTAGCATTTTTTACAACTTTGGTATGTCACGGCCAGGAATCAAATTCAAAACTCATGACCTCCTGCTCCCAAGGTGGACGCTCTAACAACTCGGCCACAGGGGACAGTAATGATACGATTTTGGTATTATAAATAATCCATGGGTTTTATAAGAGATCAGGCAAGTTTTTTTATTTTTTTAAGATCATTTTATTTACCGATGGTCCATCATAGATGATAAATGTCATTGATTTGTTAAAAATGTGAGTTTCAAAATATTCTAGCTAAATTTACATATATAAGTCCCCCATGGTACCGGCATACTTAAAGTATCTTACGTGAAATTATAGTTTTCATTATTTATTGAAAATAAAGACATTTTTACATTTCGGCAAAAGTTTTTTCTTAAGGTTGGGTGGCAGAAGCTACTAGAACATATACAAATAAGCAATTGGCAGGTGACACTACAACAAAAATATCACAAATTTTTGTTTGTTTGTTTGTTGGGTTTAACCTCCCACCAACAGTATTTTAGTCATTTGGAGACGTCTACATGAGACAGATGATAGTGTTGCCACACTGCAATATCATGCCGTAGACATGTGGCATAATACCACACCCAGTCACATTATCTTGACACCGGGCCAACCAGTCCTGCAAGTACCCTTAATATATGCTGAGCACCAAGCAACAAACAAGAGAGCTGTAACAGTACAATTTTTACGACTTTGTTATGTCACGGCCGGGGATCAAACACAAGACCTCCAACTCCCAAGGCGGACGCTCTGACTAAGCATCCACTGGGGCTGGTCACAAGTTTTTGAAAGAACACCGTTATCATGGAGCCACCAATATCATGGAGTTTGACTATATGTAAGTAAAAATATGCTTAAAGTGTATTTTATATTAGAGTTCCTAATTATGATTTAATAAAAAAACATATAAAGTTAATCATTTATCAACGTTTCAGCTTACTCCCTCATCAGGATAACTTATACAAGCATGCAGTCATGTGGAAATAAACTTACTTCACCGGTATCCAGTCGAAACGGACCCAAGTGAAAACGGACCCAAGTTGAAACGGTGCCAAATTGTTCAAAACGGTCCCAACTGGGTGAGAAGATTGGTCAAAACGGCCCCATATAAACGGACCCATTATATATGAATGGTAAGAATGAGTGGTTACGAACGTGTGAACGATCAAATAATTTGATTAAAGGAACGTGTTTAGGGCAAGACCATATTTATTATAAGTGTGACAAATCAAATGTGTGAGTGTGTACTTGTGTCTGTACGAAATAGAAAGGTTATTTATAATAAGAATTTCTTACATTTATTTTGAATAAATATTTATAGATTTAATGACTTCATGGGTGATATTTTATATAATTTAAAAATGACCAGTTAACCCTTCATTTCTCTTCATATTTAAGATGAATTATAATGAAGGTGTGTGTGTGTTCCAAGTTAAATCATCATAATCTTTCTCTTTATCGTTCTCTCTTTCTTTTTCTTTTCTCTCTCATTTGAATTGGAATTTATACTGCACGATATGTCAAGGTAGGGGAATATAATCACTTGGTAGATACCCATTATATATCTCTCGTTATGTGCGAATAGTGTACTATTGGTTAAAATTATTTGGCATAAAAAATAAAAATTGTATTCTAAGTACTGTTGTAAGATTTCAAAAAGAAATAAATGAAAATAAATGCAGGAATGTGAATTGTTCGTCAAAAGTAAAAGAAATATTGCAAAACGCGGGCTTCAATGATGTTTGGTTATTTCCAGAGTCAGTGAATGTAAGTGCATTAATTCCTGTTTTATTGAAAAGATTAAGAGATATCTATATTACATGAAAATGTAACACTATGTTCTTCCTTAAACCTATATAAACTATTGAAAGTATCATTTGATAGGGAAAACTATATGAATATGATTGAGCATGTGAAATTTAGAAATATGTTAGCTAAGATAAGACTTTCTTCCCATAAACTATGTATTGAAACAGGTAGGCATCGTAATATTGAAAGGAGTGAAAGAAAATGTATTTATTGTATCTAAATGATGTAGAAGACGAGTACCATTTCACATGTGTTTGTCCACTATATAAAGATTTAAGAGAAAGATATATTCCATATTACTACTCACGATCATCAAATATGTTTAAATCTTTTAAACTGCCAAATAATGAAAACAAATCAACGTTGTATAAATTAGCAATATTTTGTACTAAAGGGGTTAAGCTTAGAGACAAAACTATTATTAGCAATTAATTACCATATTAGTAAAACATATTTGTCAATATTTATATTATTAATACTTAAATATTTGTCCTTATGATAAACACTCTCAAAACGCATATTGTATTTTTTGTTGTTAAAAAATCACTGCATGCATTGAAATGAAAAATATGTATTTATTGTAAATGTAATGAGCTGTATATGCTTAATAAATGTATGTTATGTTATATGATGTTTATAATAATAATTTAATCTCTTTGTATCAATAATTTAATCTCTCATTAAAACAGTTTCATTCATTTACAGATTTATATTAACTTCAAAGTACTTAACTATTCATCCTTTAAATATTATGCAATATATTTTACAGGGGTCCGTTTTAACCAAAGTGGCACCGTTTTGACCATAATTCGCACCGTTTTGACTATTTTGAATGGGAAGATGTCCGTTTTGACTTTTTTTATGGGTCCGTTTTGACCAATTTGGCACCGTTTCAACTTGGGTCCGTTTTTACTTGGGTCCGTTTTGACTGGTAACCACTTCACCACATTCCTTGGTTGAAAAAATCATAAGATAATAAATCATACCAAAACCATTTTAAATTGTTTAATGTTAACATAATTACAAAACATCAAACAGAATAAAAAACACCTTTAGATTACATACAGACCATTAAGGATGCATACAGTACTGTACCGCAGTAGATATACATTTACAGTAATTGTTGTAAATCAGTATCTATGGTTAAAGAAATATACTTCAATGATGACATTTCATTGCCCAACAAGCAATATCGGTCATGAATTTGACTGACATGTTAGCTAAACTTCGCTAACATCAGAAAATACATAATCGGTAAACATCTTTGAAGGATGCAGATCAATTTGCATTATTTATGTTTATGTCAAATCAATACTGCCCATCTGTAAATTTCAAACGCTTTACATACCTCTTTTTTCACCGCGCGAAGCAAAGATTGTCGCGTATCTGAGTCCGGAATGGACACAGAATTCTTGCTGAGCAGCCCCGTCGACATTTTTTTCCTAGTAAAGTTTTTCATTTACTGTATTCCATCATTACAAACCCCACCATCATACTGTAAGCATGTCAGCAGCCAATGCTGTTATTGAAAACCGAATAACTAGTCCAATATATTAGTACGCTGAAGGAAATATTCCCATCAAATAATACAGAAAATTATATCGTTTATACGGAAATTATGCATCTTAATAAAATTTATATCTTAAAGCGACAATACCATACCATACCATACAATAATTGTTTGAAATTATGATTATATACTTTTATCAATGTGAAGTTCATGCGCGAAACAAACAATATTCTGGTCGTGGTGGTTTCAAAAGATCATTGAATTGTCAAATTCTGTGGCTCACTTTAAATATGAATTATTGAATAGAAATGCGTGTTCTTTTCCAATTTTTCGTCTTCTGTTGCATGTTCTATTTCTATTATCATGTTATTCGTTCATTGCCATATTAAATACATTGTGCAGGAAGCTGACAAATATATTGTTTGATATGGTCCCCTTGCCTTGCAAAATGGATACACTCGACCAAATCTGTGTGATCATTGGATCCTGTCGCTTTCAGCGGTTGCAGATTCACGAAATTTTAATATAATTTCTGTTTGCAGCAAACAGCTGAAGCAAACAGAAATTTTATTTAAAAAAAAAAAATATATATATATATATATAGTTGTTATCTAAAAATATTTTTCTTTGATGAGCGAAAACGTTCTAACTGAGCGTTATTTATAAATGTGCATATTAAATTATATATAGTCCGAAGTGTGCTTTTAGTTTACCTGAGCACATAGTGCTCATGTGAGCTTTAAAGGGTTGTCCGACCAGCATCTCCTCTGAAACCACTGGGTCGAATTTAATGATACTTGCCTGTGATGCTCTACCAGAGTAATTCAAATGATTCCAGTCAATTGCATAATTGGGTCACAGGAGCTAAAAAATAGATTTTAAAAGTGAAATGTTTAAAAATCTTTTCCGAAACCTCAAGCTTAGATATTTGATGTTGGGCATTGCCTAGTGGACCTCTACCAATTTTGTTCAAATCATGACCCCAGGGTCAAAATTGACCCTGCACCTGCAGTTGCCTGATTTTACATAGACTTATACATGAAAAACAAGAAGAAACCACAAGGCCTGGAGTTTAGATATTTGGTGTGTAACTTGGCAACATTACTGTGTCTGCTTTACTGGAAATCCGAATCAGTCCAACGCTTTCAGTTTTACCATTAATATTCTAATATAATTTGGTCCTGGTTTTACTGAGCATACCACAATTGAGCGTCTGAATATCACAGACGTCAATTTATGCATTGATAGCGATTAGTATGAATTTAAATTGCATTTATTGTACATATTATATTTAATTCAATAACTGTGTATCAAATAAACCCATTGTTATAAACGCTCTTTGAACAGCGTAAACTCGGTCGTAAGATTTTTTAAAATGATGATCATAGTCCCCCGTATGTAGTACATTTACTACATATGTAAACAGCGCTACTTTCGATATATTATATATATATATATATATATATTTTATATATATATATATATATATTACTCGATCATCGTTAAATTTTAAGCTAATTCATCTTGTGAGCCTATTTTTTTTTTTTTTTATTTTTTTGCGGGCCCCTATTGGCGGTACCCCGCTAAATATAACACGGAGTGTCGAGGCGGTATATGTAGAATTGGTGACTCTTTCTTCATAGTTAAAATAACGTTCTTTAACGCAAAAGTCGAGATACAAAAAGAGGATATTTGTTTGCTTTGGGTGAATATGGAATATGTCTCCTCGATGAGTAATGCAATTACAATATTGAAAATTGTATCACTTCGAGATGAGATGTATTCCATATTCACTTAAAACAAACACATTTCTATACTTTTTTTTCATTAAACGAAGCCACGAGTGAAAATGCATCGATCTTTTTATGTTCACGAATGAAATTATACATCGATCTTTCACCGAAACAAACATTTTTTTTCTTTATTCACAAAGGACGTCAAAATTGGTGGGATTACCTCGCGTTTGTGACGTCACTTATGACGTCAGCACAATTTACGCTTCGATCAGTTTATAACGTAGGCTGGGGTTCAAGTTCTAAACAGTGAAATTATCTGGATATAATCCACTTTTATTTCTAGGTAATCCATCGAAAATCATAAGATAAAGTCTTTTCAGTTTCCTTACAGCCCACTATTATTATTATTATTATCATCATTTTTTTTTATTTAGCGATATTTATTTATTTTTGCCCAGTTCCAACACGTGTGTGTGGGGCATCCCTGAAAATCACACGTGTGTGGGGGGGGGGGGGGGGGTAAATGGTTTTAAGCCCCCCCCCCCCCCATTTCAGTTAAAATATAGTGATATGTTACCAATAACGCGGTGCGGCTCGGTTGACGTAACTGCCTCCAACATGGCTGCTGGTGCTGCTCATCTGGGAAGTGGAAAAATAAACCTTTGCTTTCTGCGGGATTCTTATCGCAGAGAACTGCTAGAAATCTTGGATAAATATAGTGGAACGAAGGTACCAACGTTCACTAGCCTTTATCTTATTTCTTGACTTGAAGAAAAAATAATGGACGTTAACTTAATCTTGTTCTCTGTACGCAAAAAGTGGGAGGGGTATTTACATCAAAACACGGAACTTGATTTTTCCATGTTGTTTTTTTTCTGTGTAGACAAAGTTATCATAACCAGTCATGAAGTGGAACATTTATTTGAAGACTTATGGCAGTTATAATATGTTGAGATACTGACTTCAAGTAATTCGTTTTAGGAAAGAGCAAACAGTTTAAAGTAAATTTTATTTATTTTTTACCGAACATTACCACAATGTATTTAGTTTCATACGTATAGTTGTTGATATAAGCTTGTCATAATTTTGAACTCAGATTATTGTTTTTAGCATAATGCTCAGGATGCTATTAAGACTATTGATTGTCTGCCTGTTGTCCTCAATAAGTTAGTTTACATTCTAGCTTCATCATTTCTCAAGCATCCATTTCAAACTATATGACATAGTTTATACCTATCGTACGGTACTCTATTCCAACACATCACTATTCCGACACCTTTTTTGTTTTGACCTCGTTTTTTTATAAATGGATTCCGTATGACATCATTCTTACAAGTTTTGTTTGTCAACATCTATTTTATTTTTAGCATTATAAAGCCAAAATGTGGTGAGTTATTAATGCAGGGCTATTATTTGATGTACTTTATACAACACACCTGCAATACCTCCTTTTTAGCTAGACTATTCGAAAAATTTGAGAGCTATTGTAGTCGCCCTGGCATCGGCGTCAACGTTGCAGCTTTTGGTTAAAGTTTTGCATGCAAGTTACTATCAACCTTATATCTCAATAACCGTTTATGGTATTGACTTGAACGTTTATATGTTCAGGGGCATCAGGCAACCAAGGTAGATAACTCTTGACTTAATTTAATATGAATTATGGCCCCTTTTTTACTTAAAAATTTTGGTTAAAGTTTTGCATGCAACAGAAAATTTAAAGTTTTGCATTCAAGCTACTATCCAGTTTGTATCTCAATAACCATTCATGGTATTGACTTGAAAGTTTACAAATATGTTAAGGGGCATCAGACAAGCAAGTTAGATAACTCTTGATGGAATATATTACAATTTATGGCCCCTTTTTTCTTGATGGAATATATTACAATTTATGGCCCCTTTTTAACTTCGAAATTTATGTTAAAGTTTTGCATGCAAGGTACTCTCATGCTTATATCTCAGTATCCAGGCATGGGATTGATTTGAAACATCTTTAATATGTTTAGGGGTATCATATATCAAGTTAGATAACTTTTGATGGAATATATGACAAGTTATGGCCCCTTTTTTAACTTAGAAATTTTGGGTAAAGTTTTGCATGCAAGGTACTTTCATGCTAATATCTCAGTATCCAGGCATGGGATTGATTTGAAACATCTTTGATATGTTTAGGAGTATCATACTATCAAGTTAGATAACTTTTGATGGAATATATGACAAGTTATGGCCCCTTTTTTAAATTAGAAATTTTGGGTAAAGTTTTGGATGCAAGGTACTTTCATGCTAATATCTCAGTATCCAGGCATGGGATTGATTTGAAACATCTTTGATATGTTTAGGAGTATCATACTATCAAGTTAGATAACTTTTGATGGAATATATGACAAGTTATGGCCCCTTTTTTAACTTAGAAATGTTGGTTAAAGTTTTGCATGTAAGGTACTTTCATGCTAATATCTCAGAGTCCATACATGGGATTGATTTGAAACATCTTTAATATGTTTAGGGGGTATCATACTATAAAGGAAGATAACACTTGATGGAATATATTAAAAATTATGACCCCCTTTTAACTTAGAATTTTGGTTAAATTTTTGCATTCAAGCTACTATCCAGCTTATATCTTAAAAATTGCTTGTGGAATTGACTAGAAAGTTAAGGAGTGTCTTCAGGGGGCTCAGAAAACCAAGGAGGATAACTTTTGGACTAAATTTTATGCAAATTATGGCCCTTCTCTAACTTGGATTTTTGGTTAAAGTTTTGCATGCACAGTGTTATTGTGCTTATGTCTCAGTAACTAGGCATGGGTTTGATTTTAGGCTTCCTAAAAATATTAAGGGGTATCAGACTATCAAGGTATATCATTTTTGACTATTATTATGTACAGGGTATGTGAAGGGCAAGAATTGAAATAGAACTGTGTACTCGAGGATATATATCCATAACATCTTGGCCAGGTTTAAATATGACTTATATGGTCATATTATTATTATTAGAAAAATGCCAGATTTCATTTTGTTTGCACTCTGCTAGTCTCTAGCAACTTCATTTCTTAAAGGTCAAGCACAAATATAGAACCATGACAAGATCCAGGCACTAGCACTAGATACCTTCCCTACAGTACTTCTTCAGACAGTCTTAAATACAGCCTCTTCCCTCGCAGCATTCCAACATGGAACACACTACCAGCATCAGTAGCTGAGGCCCCTCTTTGGCATCTTTCAAGAGTGGGCTCTGCAACTTGACCTTCTAGGGAACTGCTGTTCTCCCAGTTGCCAAGTAGTTCCCACATGACAGACTTAAGCTATGCCAGCGGGGTTTCACACCCTGGTACCGCCACGGAAGCTGGAAAGGTCTTGTCTGGAGTTATGAATCAGCAACTGTGTCTTTCTTCTCTTTTATCACTTTTAATTTTTGCATATTGACTGTTAGTGTCACTATCCTCTAACTTTTACTGTCCTTTCAGACAATTTACCCTATAACATATTCTTGCACATCGTCAACAAAATGTAAAGTTTGACAGATTGACATAACCATGTAGCTGTAGACAAAGATTTTCATTTTCATTATTATCTGTTGGAATTTATTAGTGTAAAACCTTCTGTACAAAAAATATGTTGAAATTATTGTTAGTTTGTATGAAATTTGCCATTAAAAGTTGCAAAAATGACCCAGGTGAGAAAAGATTGACTGGCTTCTCTCCCTTTGCAATGTCATTGATAGACTAAACTCAGTCAGCACTATGTATTGTATTGAACAATTCACAGTTACTGTAACTAAATTCCAAAATTACAATGAACAACTAAGAGTGTAAATTTGTAGATCAATTAATCAATTTACTTTCATATCAGAATTATAAAGATATATTTTCAAACTTAATAAAACTGGTCACTATAAATGTACTGATTATTGATATGAGAGGGGACCACAATGAAAATAAAAATAAAAAATCAGGGTGTATTTCAAAAAAGAAAATAGATAATATTGATATAAAGGTCCTGGTCATATCAAAATCATGAGCTACGTTAATAAACTTTTTACATACCCTCATAACCAAATCCCTTCTGTGAAAATCCTGCATCTGATTTGGGTTTCCACAGAGACCATGTTTCTAAATCCTATATACTGATAAGAATTAAGTTTTTCATTTCTAATGATTATGTAATTTCGTGTGTGGGGTCAAACGGGGTAATAAAAGGCTTACCTGGGTTAATTTAGAGGTGCCTATTTGGATGTTCCTACTGGCTCTTGCTGCTATCCCTAAATCACTTTATAGATTTATGGCCCTGGCAGTGACATATTGTCAACTCTCAAGACAATAGCCAGTCATTTAAAGATGTCAAGTAACTGTTACAGACGGTCTGGTTCTTTTGTGCCTTGCTGATAATCAGGGTTGGCAAAAAGACAGGAAATACTCATACTTCCTGGGATGGTGGGAGGAAACCATGCCAACCCTGCTGAAAATGACACAGATTAATAAAATAATGCTCTGCACTTACACAGATTTAATTACAGTGCAGCTTAGATAGTGAAACATCGTCAATGAGTTCATAATGACACAGGTTAAGTCACTTATTGCATGTTTTAGATCGGCAAGGTTCATTTAGGAGAATGTTACATAATATTTTGGTTCTAGAGTTTATAACACATGGGGCATAACTTGTTTTGGCTGGGTTTATACTGACTTGCTACCAAGTAGAGCATCTCAGCATGTATTATGAGTTTTTTTTATTGATGTTTAAGATCCTTTTTTCTTGTAGGCTCTGGTATGGGATGATGCTTTGACTGGCCCCTTTGGATTGGTGGCCGAATATTCACTTCTTAAGGTAAGGAGAAACACAGTAATGGAAACTTGTTTGAAGTCAAGTTTATATAAAGAATTCAAACAAGACCATTATGATGTTTGCTTTATTATATATATTTTTTATATACCCAGCATTTGACACAAACATTTTAATTAAGTATTGCGACAGGACACCTGCTCCAAAATTCAGGAGGTTCTTTTTAAATTAGGAGTCCGTGTCGTGTCAATCAGATATATATGATGGCTTTATTTGCATAAGCAATGGAAAGAAAAGATGCGCTTATCAAAGAGAGATGATAATAAGAACATTTCATGAAGATGATTGCATCAATTTGCAACAAATGTGACTGTGCAAAAAATCTTTAATCATAAAAGTTAGTGTCACAACTTAACACGTGGCATGTCAAATCTGGAATCCCTTCCCAGTGTTTGGTGTCCTTGGTATTGTATGCCTCTATGGTTGGTCCTTCAATTGAGATTGCCATTAACAAGTTCAGCATCTCCATGTTAAGGTGTAAAAGCCAGTTGGATTTTACCCATGCCATGGCCGAGAAACCACGCTCACCCACAGCTCTGACACTGGGTCGCAGAGAATAATCTCAACAAACATCAGAATGTTTGAAAAATTATCTATTAGACTGACACTCGTAAAGAGTAAATTTTAATGTTGTGTAACCCTCACATCTTTGGGTTGATGACTCATGTTGACCTTAAGGACAGGCCATTCTACTGAAGAGACTGCAAATCACAACTGAGTCTTTCCAGTACATTGCAGTAGTACTGGCATAGGATAGCCACGTTTTGCTTCCTATACAAAGCCCTGTATACCTGGAGTGTAGAAACGAGATCAATTTAATACGCAAGCATTGGATAAAGTTATTTTAAGAACACATTGATAAACATTTAAAACATGAATGAAAATGATTTTGTATCAAAAGCTTCATTAAAATGTGTTTGAACCTCTACTTATATATTATTTATATAAATATTTAAATGAAGAAATATAATTGCTCATTGTGCTTTACTTTCACTTGATAAGTATTTCAACATAGGGGTAGTAAATTTGGCAGATATGCAAACCAGTGAGTAAATATGTGCTAAGGTGGTTTCTAAATATAGTATTACAGTTTTTCAGCAGTGTCAGTATTTTTATGGGTCTTTGTGCTTTTGATTTGTTTAATTTCATGATTTTGCAAACTTTGACCAATTTAAAATAGGTCCAGTAGCTAGGCTGGATTGTCAGCCCAATGTTGTTTGGTCTGCAGTCTGTTGGTAACATATAACCCTTACATGCCTTCTTCTGTGTCAAAGTGATATACATTTTTATTACCTCCTTCTGAAGGCGGCGGGAGATATGGTAATAAGTCTCCGTCCATCCGTCTGTCCGTCCCACATATTTGTCCAGAGCATAACTTGAAAAGTATTTGAGGTATCAATTTGATACTTCATAGGTGGATAGATCTCACTGAGGAGGAGTGCTGTGCACAAGAATGATAACTCTACCTTTCATAATTTTTTAGTTATTGCCCTTTGTTATTTTTCAGACTTAATTTTTGTCTGGAGCATAACTCGAAAAGTATTTGAGGTATCAACTTGATACTTCATAGGTGAATAGATCTCATTTAGGAGGAGTGCAGTGCACAAGAATGATAACTCTACCTTTCATAATTTTTGAGTAATTGCCCTTTGTTTTTTTTCAGATTTAATTTTTGTCTGGAGCATATTAATAAGGCAAAATGACAGTTTCAAACAAATTTAAGCCAAACAAATTCAGTTTCAGATTTTACAGCGGACCTAAAACATGTCATTGGATCCCTCTCTATGAAGTATTTTGTTGGATTGCCTTTCCCCACTAGACAAAGTTTTTTATGCCCCCCTTCGAAGAAGAGGGGGTATATTGCTTTGCTCATGTCGGTCCGTATGTCGGTCGGTCCATATGTCCGTCGGTCCGTCGGTAGACCAGACCTTGTCCGAGTGATAACTTAAGTTCTATTTGACCTTTAAGTCTCAAACTTCATGTGGTTGTTGCTTATGATTAGTAGATGATCCCTATCAATTTTGGTGTCATTACCTCAAAGGTCAAGGTCACAAGGTCACAGGTTGTGTATGTATAATACCAGACCTTGTCCGAGTGATAACTTAAGTTCTATTTGACCTTTAAGTCTTAAACTTCATGTGGTTGTTGCTTATGATTAGTAGATGACCCCTATCAATTTTGGTGTTAATACCTCAAAGGTCAAGGTCACAAGGTTACATTTGTATATATGTTCCAAATAAAATTTTCCTTTCAGACTATATGTGGTTGTTCCTTATAATGAGTAGATGACCTCTATTGATTTGGGTGTAACACCAAAGGTAAGTTCACAATGTCACATGTTGATATATTTTCATTATATAAATGTCTTGCTCAAGTGATAACTTCTATTTTATTTTTACTCTTAAGGTCCTAACCTCATGTAGTTGTTGCTTATAAATGTAGAAAACCCTGTTTTCAAATTAATAAGTTGGATTCTTATAAATATTTTGTACGATTTAAGCACTGTCTGACTAATAACTCAAAATCTCATTGTGTCTGGTTTTATTTCAGAAAATGTTAAGTTCCACATTTTAGCACATTATATTTTCACTCAAATTTTTGAAGTTTGAGAATTTTTTGTGACAAGCCAACATTATGAAGGCAAACTCCTTGCATGTAATATAGCTACATTGTATATACATATTATGGCATATGAGGGGGGCATATATGTTTCACAAACATTTCTTGTTTTTTATTGATCCCCTCTATATGTTTATGTCAAATCCCCTCACCTCCTAGATGGAAGTTTTATGGTTGATCCCCTCTAAACAAAATATTTTGTTGAAATACCTCTAGATGAAGTATTTTGTTTGACCCCTCTATATGAAGTATTTTGTTGGAATCCCTCTAGATAAAATATTTTGTTTGACCCCTCTAGATGAAGTATTTTGTTGGAATCCCTCTAGATGAAGTATTATCTAGGATCCCCTACAGAAGTATTATTTTCAGATTTTTTTTCAGTTCTTTAAAACTGAAATAATTTTATATACAGCATAACCTTGCCAAACAGAACCTCAATAATTTGTATTCCTCACTATTTCAAACTTCTTTTTTTTTTTTGGGGGGGGGGGGGGGCTATTTTTGTGTTATCTGCTGTAAGCAGAGGCGACACATAGGGATTACTTTTCCGTTGTATGTCTGTCTGTCACACTTCAGCAAGTGATACATGTGTTCAAAAGAGCACCTTTGTGATTTTTAAAAATTATTATTCAATCAATCATAGCTGCCATAATAAAGTTTATCTCTTCAAACTTTGGCTTCTATGGACTTGCTAGTTCCCTTAAAAAATCTGTACAAAAATTTAAAAGTTCTTCTGAAAACGATTGAAGTAGGCCTCCAGTAAAATATTATGGGACCTGTATGGTTTTATTTGGACTGATAGTGTTCAAGGGCCACTACGGCCCTCTTATTTCAAATAACTGTAACTGTGGGTGGTTTGACTTGCTTTCAGTGCTAGCTCCAGTTACCATTTAATTCATCCTCCTTTATATGTGGTATAATTTCTTCACTATATGGTCACTGTGATCCCAGGAGCATGATGTTGAGAAGATGATGCTACTGCCCAAAGGGAACTCAGGATTGGCTCCCAGCACGGTACAGAATATCATATTTGTCACTCGACCCAAGCTGGATCTCATGGACTACATTGCACAGGCCCTACTGAAGTAAGTAGTGGGTGTCTGACCCCTCAGGAACACCATTTCACACCATGTTTGTCCACTGAAAAGCTAGATCAGACTGCAAGTAATGCTCGGCTACTGCATTACTCCTCATAAAATAATATCTAATATATCTGTATCTACTAGACTAAAAGTATGATTTCAAAATTTAGAGATGAGTTTAAGGTGTTTGCTGATTTTGCAGCATTCTTGAAATATTGTCACATTCCAGCAGTAAAAGAAAGTATAAATATAGCTTTGAAATAAAAAAATATTGACAAATCATAAATAACTTCAACAGCTAGTAAATGCACTAACTGAATATTGTCTACTAAGCTCTAATAAACACTGAGTCATCTTCTGATGTTTTAATGTAAAAAATAATGCCATGAAGCTTCTTTAATACATGAAAAAGTGTGAATGAGTCAGGTCCAACTTTTACATGACAAACAGTATAAATAAATGTGATCTGCTACTTCAGATGGATTTATGTCTGAGTGCTAGATAGACAGCTTTTTAGCTTGACAATTGAAAGAATATGAGAGATATTGCATTCACCCATGTGTTGGCGTTCGCATTGCAGCTTGATAAAAGTTCTGCATGTATGCTACTATCAGGCTTACATCTCAATAACCATTCATGGTATTGAATTGAGGCATCAGACAACCAAGGTAGATAACTTGAATGAATTTAAAACTAATTATAGCCCCTTTTATACTTAGAAAGTTTGGTAAAAGTTTTGCATGCAAGGTAACCAGACATGGGCTTGTTTTGAAACTTCATTATCGTGTTCTGGGGTATCCGACTGTCAAGGTAGATAACTCTTGATGGAATTTATCACATATTACATGTATGTCCCCATTTTGACTTAGACTTATTGGTTAAAGTTTGCACGCAAAAAAAAATTTGGCTACTTAAAGTTTTTTTGCAAAGTAACTGTCCAGCTTATTTCTCAGCAACTATTCATGGTATTGACTTGAATGTTTATGAAGATAGTCAGGGGCATCACACAACCAAGATAGATAACTCTCGATTCAAATTATGATCCTTTTTGGTCTGAGAAATTTTATTAAAGTTTTACATGCAACATACTTTCATGTGTACATCTCAGCAATCAGTTATGGGATTGACTTACTTCATAAAAGTGTTCAGGGTCATCAGACCATCAAGTTAGATAATGCTTGACTGAATGATTGCCCCTTTTGAACTGAGAACTTATAAGCGACAGAATAGTCTAGCACGCCATCTTACAGACAGCTTTTGTCGGGATTTAAGATTATTCCGTACAATATTGGTAGTTCCAACTAATATTGTACTTATGCATACATTTATAGAGATAATAATAAAAGGGCAGCCACTGCCTTAATAATGATAACCATCAACTACATTATCTCCCCATAAGGCTAAACACAACCTCATTAAACACTCTTAACCAGAACATATCATATCTTAATTGCAATGTCTGTCTGTCTGTATGTCTGTCTGTCTGTCTGAATATTGCCATTCTTTCTTCTCATTTCATCCTCTTTTTTCCAATCTCTCTGCTTCAGTCTCTGGAGCTTGTCTTTGTTATTAAATTTGTTTCATCAATTTCAGGGAAGACCAGAAAGGTGGATTTCGAAAGGAGTACCACATTATCTTTGTCCCTAGGAAAAGTTTGCTCTGTGAGAAAAAGCTCAAGGTAGGCCTATTTGTTGCTTAAACACAGGTCCCTTAGTGCTGATCCATCATCTTTCATTTCATGTTAAGACAGATTCACAGAATGAATAATGGTACTGGTATAGCTACTTGCTTTGTGCTCAGCGTATAAGGGTAGTTCCAGGTCTGGTTGACCCAGTGTCAGGCTTAATGTGACCAGTGTGGTATCATGCTACATGTCTACGGCGTGATACTATAGTGGGGCAGCACTATGTCTGTATTTACTCAAGTAGACATAGTCTCCTATTGACTGAATTAAAATGGTGCAAACTGACATGTTATTGAGGAAACTGATTTATGACAGTATCATATCTTGGATTGAGAGCATTTTCAAAGATGAACTTATTGCAGGATATTTCACTTTACTGCCATTCTCAAAACAAAGCAAATGTTGACACTTAATCACTCTTTTCTACACCTGCATTTTTGTACGAGCAACCCAGAGATTTTCCTATGTCCAAGAGGATATCTTCTGGAAATGCCACAGAAAAAACGTTAAAAATAAATAAATAAATAAATAAATAAATTTAAAAAAATGCAGAATTACATAATAAAAAAATTTAAAAAATCACTTTCAGCCTGTAAGATGAGCTATTTTCATGGAAACACTTACCTAATTTCACTGTTTAGTAGTATTTTTTGTGAGTATGATGTCAACATATTACGGTTCATGTATAAATTTGTTTCTTTATGTTGTCATATACATGTTAATTCATATGGCAACATGTCTCCATGTAGACATTATAAAATCTTTCCATCACAATTCTCACATGTATTTTCATTAGTGCCTGGTTTAATGATTTTTCATAGACTTGTATTGTTTTACATCTACATTCTTATATATTTCTTAACACCTGGCTTATTTTCAACAAACTTGAAGAGAGAAAATCCACCTATAAGGTCTGGTTATGACTATTCCCCATAGACTTTTAGCGCACATGTGGTGAACTATTATGTGGCCCTCTGTCCGGCGTCCATTATCCATACATAGACTTATATGAGAGAACTAGAAAAAACCTTCTTGTCAGAATTACAAGGCCATGAGTTTAGAAATTTGGTATATAACATGGCTTAATGAATATCTACCTAGTTTCTTTAATTTGATCCCAATTTCCCTGGTTTTTACATAGACTTTATAGGAACAACTTTAAAAGATCTTCTTTTCAGAACCAAACAAAAAACCTGGAGTTAAGATTTTTCATGTGTAACATGATATAGTGAACCTCTACCAAGTTTGTTCAAATCATGACCCTAGGGGGTCAAAATTGGCCCCACCCTAGGGTCACTTGACTTTACAGCTTTGACCTTCAAAATTTGCTCTACAGGTACAGTTTTTGTGTGGAATTAAGATTATCTTTCTGTACTCTTCTGCATTAGTTATGCGGTCAGTATGACTATGCTTTAATAGGCAATGAAGGCAATATTTCTCAGGTGACCGTGAGTGATTTCTGGGCCCTTTTTTTTGCATCCAGATTATTTTCTGAACTATTTTGATATATGCAAGCTTGACCACCAGAGAATATGCACATACAATGTATTATCTTCATGACCCAGTTTAAGATTATGAAGGGCTCTAAATCAGAACATGTTTGGGGAGTATCCACCTCTGCAGTTGTTGGTTTGAGTTTCCAACTCTGACCAGAAAGCTGACATTGGACACTAGGGATGTTCATGGTCTTATAGTGTAATTGATATCATTTATAAAACTGTGTTCAACTAATTACCATTAAAAAAGATTAGCATGCTTTATCTACCTTTACAGGAAGCTGGTGTTCATGGTTCACTGAACATTGAAGAATTCTCGCTGTCCCTGATTCCTTTTGATTACGATCTTTTATCCATGGAGATGGAGAATTCCTTCAGGGTAGGTATGGGAACCAAACATTGTCCTATGACTTATTGCTGGTCAGACCCCAGGTCTCTAAAGCGTTCTGTTTAAAGGTTTGGAGGTCAAAAGTTGAATGTCTTTCATAGCTTATCTGATGTGATCAGGTTTTGAGCTGCTTGCTAGTTAATGGTTACCAATGTTTTTATCATGCACCTATATATAGTATCTTAATTATACACCTGTATGTCATGTATCTTTATCATGCACCTGTGTAAAGTATCACACACCTTTAGGGTGTATCTTTTTCATACACATACAGGGTTTTCGATGACACACATATTGGTGTGTTTTGACACAGTCTAAGATGAAATTACCCCAAAATTTCATACCAATGTGCCATCAATGACGCAGTTTTAAAAACTTGCTTGAAACTTTCCTTTTTGCTCTCTGAAAGTTGAATACTTAAAAATAGCATGCTTAGAATAACAGACTACTGTTATCGCCCATGTATAGTGCACACTCTGATTTAAAACTTTGGAAAAAGTATCTTTTTCTTAATTAATAAGCATTCATGCAGGCCGCCATCTTATTTTGCCGCAGTGTTTTGCATGTCAGTTGCACACCAAGTAACAATGTTCTTCTGCTTCTGCATGTCAGATGTAATGCAATGATTATTATTTACATGCAGTGCATTATTACCTTCATGTTTATGATAGCCAATATAAAAAAAATGTAGTTAAGTAATAGTCTTAAAATGTCACATCTTATAGTTGTTTGTCTCAAGTGTCTTTCCAGTGGACAATTGGAGTACACAGTTGTCGTTAACAAAACAGTACTGTCCAAAATGAAACAAACAACATGTAGTTAAAACATCATCTGAATATAAACTGATTGTATACATATGGTTAGTCACAGTAATTATGATGCAAACAGATTTATGTCGCCAATTATTATGTAAATTACAGTGCAGATCATTATGTATTTTACTCCCATTAAGTTGTAATGAAACAAACAAAAATATGAATATGAAAACATGTATTTGTACACAAATTTGATAGAATCACAAAAAGACAACAATTTGCAAGCAAGTTTATATGTAAAATATCATTTTAAAGTAGGCAGTAAACCGGTACCCCAAGATTTTGTCGATATGGAAGAAAAGTAAGACAGATTTAAATGTATCATACACTGTAAGACAGATTTAAATGTATCATACACTGTAAGACAGATTTAAATGTATCATACACTGTAAGACAGATTTAAATGTATCATACACTGTAAGACAGATTTAAATGTATCATACACTGTAAGACAGATTTAAATGTATTATACACTGTAAGACAGATTTAAATGTATCATACACTGTAAGACAGATTTAAATGTATCATACACTGTAAGACAGATTTAAATGTATCATACACTGTAAGACAGATTTAAATGTATCATACACTGTAAGACAGATTTAAATGTATCATACACTGTAAGACAGATTCAAATGTATCATACACTGTAAGACAGATTTAAATGTACCATACACTGTAAGACAGATTTAAATGTATCATACACTGTAAGACAGTAACAATAAAAGTGTGGCAGTTAGTATTCATTTCATGCTGAATGATACTAATATTCAATGTTTTTGTGGCGAAAAGGTAAAAACATAACTAAAACTGGAGATTGTCTTGCTTGCTTATGAGATTAGTAGGCCTTCTTTACAAGGTGAACTACCGTTATTTAATACATATTAATTAGTATTTAAACTCAGCATATCCTCACAAAATATCAAATAACCCCCAATTTCTAGCCATTAAGGGAAACTTGTCCCTAACATGAAAAAGTCAGTATTACCCTGCTCATATATGTGATGCATCTTTATCATGCACATTTGTATTGTATCTTTATCACACACCTTTTATGGTATATCTTTATTATTTACCAGTATTTTGTACCAGTGTTGTTTACTTGTATATTACAGGAGTGTTACCTGGAGAACGACTACACAACCATGTTCTATGCTGCCCAGTCTCTGGTCACACTGCAGTCCATATATGGAATTATACCCAAAATATACGGCAAAGGGGAGTGTGCTAAGGTAAGAGAATAATTAGGCTAAAGAATATTGATTTTTGAGTTGTATATTAATGGCAAGAAAAAGTGGGTTGCACTTCATTAGTATAACACTCCAGTTTGTAAGATATTTCTTTGAGTATGCACATTGAATGAGTGACAGTCTTCTGCTTACTGAAAGGCTGTAGAATCATGCTACTTGTCTGTAGTATGAAATCATTGAGGCAGCACTATTTGTCCTATGCTGAGATTTCCATGTGATTGCAGGTAGGACATTGAAACAAGCAAACAAACATTATTCAAAATCATTAGAGAAATACATGATTTTTGACACGTGTTTGGGATGCGGTTGTGTTGCAGCATGTGGTGGACATGATGGTCCGCATGAGACGTGAGTTGGAGGGCCAGGAGCCGCAGACCACTCCGCAGATTGACAACCTGATCATCCTGGACCGCACCGTTGACCTCCTCACGCCCCTCCTTACCCAGCTGACATACGAGGGACTTATTGATGAGAAATATGGCATCTCAAATAGTAAGTCTGATGCCTATGTCTAGTGTCTAAGACATCTTTGATGTGAAATAACTTAAGCAGTGTATATCTCTCTGTCCACTGTAAAAAAAGAGTAATTTGTGTGCTATTATTTTGTTTGCAAGATTTTTTGAATTGGCAAAAAGATATCCTTGCTTATTTTGAAAAATCACAAATATTTCACCACTGCATGATGTCAAATTTTCATCACACTTAAATATATGATTTTACAATATGTTCTGCATCTTTATGCAAAAATACATTAAAAGCTTATATTAGAAAGTCATGACAAGAAATATTTCATCTCTAACTTTGAGTGTCTCTGTTTTCTGTTGTCTCAAATTCTGATTCTCAGCACATGAGTTTATTTTAGGATGACCAATAAAAACATATTAGACAGCAACTATATATGACGACAACGTGATCACAGATATGGGACAATAGCGAGTTTTTCCTCACTAGTGAAACTGACATGCTTGCAATAAAACAAAACAAAAAACTGAGAATAATGGTTTAATATCCAATATAGCCAATACTGAGAGAAATGGTACATAAGGCAATATACCTTTGATTAAACTACATATATAAAGGTTGGAATGTAAGGGCCACAATGGATTTGATCTGCCTGGTTGAGCAAACATCCAGGTCAGATTATTTCTAGAGAAGTTCTGATGCTGGGATAGGAGTAAGACTGCAATGCAATATAAAATAATATAAAGCAACCAATTTACCAACATTAGGAGGGTATGCAGGTGTATGCACACTAAAAGTAAGGACAAAAACACCCTGCCTCCTAATTGCAACCATGCCACCAAATATCAAATACACATGCAACCTTTAGATTTATACTTGCAAGCACTTCCTAGAGATGGTTTGTTAATCCCTCTATCTAGGAAGGCAAACTATAAAAAAATCATCATTTGTCCTAATTTAGTTGTTACATACCTCCTAGAAATGGTTTTTTGTTCCCTCAATCTAAGAAGGTAAATAAGAAACAATCAATCAATAATTACTCCTTCCGACAAGCCAAAACTTCCCTAGAATTTCCGCCACAGAAAAAATGAAATATTTTTTCCCCCAAGTTTATTAAGAAACAAGTTTCATAACTTAAACTAATCCCTTTAGACTGGTCTTTGGTTGGACCTGTACCTTATGTCAAGGAGAGTCTGAAAAAATCCCAGATACAGCAGTCATTATACTCAAGACCCAGGGCTGAATTTCAGCTTACATGCTCGCAAAATGCGAATGCAATAAATTCCATAAATTTTAAAACATAAACGATAACTAATACATACATGTCTATTCATCATCACAATAATCGGAAACATATAATCATATAGCACAAATACAACTTGTTGTTGTCATCACTTGGGCTATGCTAGGTGGAGATTAAAAAGTAGATCAGTCATTATGAATAATCTTAATAAAAATAGATAAAGATACACAAAGTTGGCTTTCTTTACATATATTTGAGTTACCTTTATAGAATAGTACCTAGAGGGAACGTACAATATGTGATAAAACTGTAAATACCAGTGACCAGATACTGGTTGTCTGGATCAAGACAGAAAGACTCAATACTTTGCCATACAAAGCCATAAATGGAGACACAGTGTCTAGACTATATATCTGACATGGTCTGAGCAGATTCTGTTCACAACATGTTTACAATGATCAAAACAGTGTATTGCACTATTGTAGTTATCATTTGATTGCTTAGAATGAAAGTTTTGATAATGTCTCAAAAATGCAATATGTTTTCTCAATAAGCAAATAAAAAATATGAGCACTTGAAAAAGAGTGCAGAGGAAAATCTCACTAAATTCAAACCCCCAGGCCTTCAGTTTGTTGTCAGTACTAACGCTGGACCACAGTGCCTAAGTGCTTTCATATTGGTATCAGTGAAACTGTCCTTGTAAGGATACAGGGCCCTCAATCTGCTATATTTGCGGCCGAATGTTGGCTGCAGTCCCCCATCAAAAAAGTATATTTTTTCCCCCAAAACAGATAAAAATTCCCCCACTCCCCCACCAAACATACAAAAAAAATCTAAGGAGAAAAAGGAAATTTATGCTTCTTTTGACAGGTAAAAATTGATCCGTGTTTCACGACACATTTGTTAGTGGAATCTAATATGTCTACACTGATATTTAAGTGATAATCTATTTGATATTTAACCTGAAAAGAAACATACCCCCCCCCCCCCACCCCCGTTGCTGAAATTCCCCCTGCTGAGGGTAGTGACCAACTTCCCCCAAATCGGATTGAAGGCCCAGGCATATGAAGCCTGTGTATGCATTTTCATACAGATCTTAACCCTTTCCCTCATATAGACTCATTTTGACGCAATCAATAGGTACCACATAAAGCCTGATCTGCAGAAAACCACAGTTAAACCTTATCAAATTTAATTATAAAGTCCTCATTTCCAGACCACTGAGGAGCAGCGAATGGCATAAAACCTGATCAGCCTGAGAGTTACTCGCAGGCTGATCTGGTTTTTTGTTGTTCGCATAGGTCTTTTCATGGTTTCCTCTATGAGGGAAAAGGCTAAGGGATTTCAATAAAGCCGCACTTGTGTTTTACATATGAAGTTTAGGTCATGAAATAGCTGAATATTGGGGTAAATATTGCCCTGCATATTTGTGCTCTTTTGATTAAGCTTATTTATTTCAAAACAATCAAAGGTGATATTTTGCCGAAAGGAATTTTATTTTTGACCTTTACCTTATCTGTGTACAGCCTCCGTAAAACTACCACCAGAGAAATTCATGTCAAGTAAGGACCAGGGGTCGGGGCCCGCAGATGCAGAACCGAAGACTGTAGTTCTCAACTCGGCTGACGAACTCTACGCAGAACTCCGGGACAAAAACTTTAGCGCTGTTGGTCAGGTAGTCAGCAAGAAGGCAAAAATCATCTCCGCACAGTATGATGTAAGTAGAGAAAATGGTCTGGAATATACAGGTTTTGTCGACCTCTTTGAGAACATAATACCAATAACACCTTTATTGCCTCTGATACAGTGCAGGTATTGGAAATAATGTGAGACACTTTCCAATATAGTGCCACATTTGCTGGTAAATGCATAGCAGTATCAGATGTATGTTGTTCCATTACATAGACCAGATATTTACAGTTATCAGTTCCAATATCCGTACGAACAATTTTGAGTGTTTTTAAGCCACCTTAAACACACCAAACATTCCTCCATCCTGAAATTTGTCAGGACTCTAACAAAGACTTAAGTAGATTTTCAAAATATTTGGCACAAATTTCCTTGACCAGGCTCTTATCTCACAAAAGGGAGGGAGGGGTTGTGGTGGTAAATAACTTGGCACACATGTTTGAGTTCCATGTGCTGGGACCAGATTATTAGCTCAAAGGAGAAAGTCATTCTTGAATGTCAGGGGTAAAAAATGAGTGATTATATTCTTGCCTTGGTTTAACTGCACAAAGGTTTGGGGGATTTTCAAATACCATGGCACAAATGTGTGCCTTGTTGCACCCAAAACCAGATTGCTGGCTTGGAGGTCAAAGGTAATAAATGCCAATAGGTTGGTCTGGGATTTAATTTTATCTTAAATTTTCAAATTACTTGATGGAAATGTTTGCCTTGGTGGAATAATGTTTTTACGAAAAATAAATTCTATTGATAGCTCCAGTGTCAAGGTCAGACTTGCCTGTATATTGTCATGAATTGTGTCTCTATCTTACTTTAAAAAAGAAACGGATATGATGGTCAAAGGTTTAATTCTTTGTCGTTTCTGCATGTTATGGTTATTGAATTTAACTAGTACATCAGCTGGAAAATAATATCTAAATGTTAGTCACTGACAAATGCCAGGGTAGTGGGGATGTTAGTCATGACAATACCAGGGTAGTGGGGATGTTAGTCACTGACAAATGCCAGGGTAGTGGGGATGTTAGTCATTGACGAATAACAGGGTAGTGGGGATGTTAGTCACTGACAAATGCCAGGGTAGTGGGGATGTTAGTCATTGACGAATAACAGGGTAGTGGGGATGTTAGTCACTGACAAATGCCAGGGTAGTGGGGATGTTAGTCATTGACGAATAACAGGGTAGTGGGGATGTTAGTCATTGACGAATAACAGGGTAGTGGGGATGTTAGTCATTGACGAATAACAGGGTAGTGGGGATGTTAGTCACTGACAAATACCAGGGTAGTGGGGATGTTAGTCATTGACGAATAACAGGGTAGTGGGGCTGTTAGTCACTGACAAATACCAGGGTAGTGGGGATGTTAGTCACTGACAAATAACAGGGTAGTGGGGATGTTAGTCACTGACAAATACCAGGGTAGTGGGGATGTTAGTCACTGACAAATAACAGGGTAGTGGGGATGTTAGTCACTGACAAATACCAGGGTAGTGGGGATATAAATCACTGTCATTGATAGTTCTATTTTTTTCTGAATTTGTGTCATGAAACTAACTTGAATTTTATACATTGGTGAAGGAGCGACATTCAGCAAAGACAGTTGGTGATATCAAACATTTTGTGACCAAACTTCCTCATCTTCAACAGGCGAGAACATCTCTTGCTACACGTGAGTTATGTAATGTTAAAATATTTTGACAGATATTTTGTTCATTCCATTTCTTTGAAAATGAAAATAGGATCTTAATTTTTCTTAAATTTAGGAATTTTCTTATCAATTGAACATCATATTTACAGGTTCCAATGACAAGAAGGAGAACTTTTAAGAACAGTTTACATTAGAACCTCACTATTAAGGCCACCTTTGGGACTATAGCCAAGTGGCCTTAAATTGATATTTGGCTTTAATAGCAAGGTTTTACAGCTGAAGTGTATAATGCACATTTAATAACACATCTGCCATATACATTTTATACTTACAATTATATAAGATTGTTTTGTTTATATGAAAACTTTTTTTCACATCCTAATAATCATACATCAAAATTTACAATGATATTTTCTTTCTATAATAGATAGACAGGAGCAATGCAAATTCACTATGAATTCATTCAAGTACACTGTGTTAATTGGCATATTTTATTTATCTTATTTGAAGTTTACCAATTAGCAATATGGCCTGAAAATCAGACATACCGACTGGACCTAGATATTTTATGTCATTTCAATGGTCTTTATTTCTATAATAAATTGCACTCTTAATTACCATCAGATGTGCTATCAAAGCAAGGAAACTGCATAGAGTGTCACTTGGTTTATGGGACAAAAGGGCATACTTCTCATACACACTGATGGTGAATAAGGGATCCATTCGAATCCCCTACATCTATATCTTTATTAACTGACACTTAGGCCTATTGTCATTTTGAATCTTTTTTTTTTTTTTTTTTTTTTTTTTTTTTTTTCCTCCAAAAAAAAAAGTTTTTATTTTCCCCGTCATTCGATAGCAGTAGGTCGGAGAGCCATCCTACTGACCACCTTACAAACAGTATGTTTCAGTACATTTACAATATATTACAGGTCTACATGCAACTTTAATTACATATAATTATACTAATATTTAAACTCCACAATCTTATGTATATAAATCAAAAACAGTAAACTCTTACCTACAGAAATATAAAGCACATCATACATGTGATTGTATCATGAGTAAAAAAAAAATATTTGTATACATGTATATATTAAGTGATGAGGTCGGTCAATTGGATAGTCATTCTATATTGAATGTCTTCTCACTTTTTTCTAAATTACCATATATTTTTTCTATATAATATCAATATATTTTGTCAAAATATATGATTTTTGCATGTGCCTGTGCACAAATATATATACATATACACACATATACATACAATGTCTATATATAAAGAATAGTTACTCGAATTAGAAGAAAACAAAATTAAAAGGAAAGAAACTAATAAAGAGATAAAGTATGTTTTAATCTCATTTGTACTCTTGCAGGCTAATTCATGTTTTACTTATTTGACTGATATGTGATTAATCTAGTACTGAACTTACAACTGCCCATCTAACATACTCAGATTCGGTGTATTTGGTATTTTTGAATATGTCTATTGCTGATTTTAAAGTATTGTTAAGACCCTGTAGTGTTGGTATCACATTTTTCATTTTGTTTAAATAAATGTATTTTTTTACTTCTAAAAATAATACATCATACTTGTTGTTTTTTTCGCCTGATCCTAATATCACAAATGAACTATCAATATTGATATCAGAATCAAACTTCTTAATCTTACATATTAAGTATTCCAAAATTGGTTTTATTTTAATACACTCCCAAAAAAGATGAATTAAAGTTTCTTCTTGTTTATTGCAAAATGTGCAAAAGTGGTTTTCTCTAAGATTCATTTTATACAAAAGAGAGTTTGTGCCTAATATTCTGTGTGCTATCCTTGTTTGTAACCATTGAGTATAAGTATCACTAGTGCATTTAAAAGTATAAGTATATATAACTTCCCAGTTTATATCAAGTCTTCTTAACTTTTCATTCCATTTGTCTCTACTTGTTGGTATGTCGTTATTCTTTGATAATACGTCATAAACAAATTTATTCAAATTATGATTAGTTATGATAGGATTTATATAGCAGTTATTGCTTGGGTTTTGAAAGTGATTAAAAGATAATTTTTTAAGTTCTATGTTGTTGTTTTTAATGTAGGTTAAAATTGCACTTTTATCAAAACAAAGTGTCAAAATGTCACTTGCGTGTAACACACAGACTGGTTTTCAGAATTGAGAGACTGGTTTGCATAATTAACACAGGTATTAGATAATAGTCGAGAGGCATTATCTCCCTTGGACAAGTGCCCGCTTTAGCTAGTTTCACTGCGATCGTGACCGAAACTGGTGTCCATATTTCACAATAGTCAGGTGCCCACATTATTGAGGCCAGTGAACATATAGATATATAACAAAAGGATTCAGACTGCAGATTTTGA
Source organism: Solen grandis (assembly GCA_021229015.1). Classification (NCBI taxonomy): domain Eukaryota; kingdom Metazoa; phylum Mollusca; class Bivalvia; order Adapedonta; family Solenidae; genus Solen; species Solen grandis. Next base: position 23,374,149 of record CM037795.1, on the reverse strand, counting down.
CTGCAAAACAAAGGTACCCGTATTAATGTGGTGCCTGCTAAGTGAATTTCTACCGTATATTAAAAGAAAATTCTTTTGAGTTTTGTGTCCATTTGGACCATTAAGAAACAATTTGTAGAGGGGTCTCAAGTTTGAGTCTCAATCTGGCCGAAAACTTCCCTCACAAGCTGACATTTGGTGTCCAATATGGGGATTTTGCAATATAGTTCTGCTGTTTATACCATCATCAAGAACATGAACATTTATCCTGTATCCTATAAATAAGGGGACAAATGTCATATTTGGTACTTATAATTAATCCATGATAATGATAGATTTGTGTATGGATGTGATGGCTGTTAAAGGAGCTCTCTCTCAGTCAGCAAGGGTTCTTATGTTCAAGTCCATGTCTGATTGCACATTTTTACCAGCCAATTACCAGTGCATAAAGATAACTAATTGATGACTGTGGTTAGACACATCAATTGCTGAGCTGATCAAGGAGATGACAGACTCAGACGACTTCATGGACACGCTGAGATGCCAGCAGGACCTGTATACTGGTGAGGATACAGACAAGGTGTGCCCGTACATAGAAGATTGTATAGGGCGACAAGAGCCCCTACTAAAGGTATTGTACAGCCACCTCAAGGTGTTGCTTTCCACCCCACCCTGTGTTATGGTTTATAAAAATCTCAATGTGAGCTATTGTTTAGCGGCTGTGTGTATTGATTTTGGATTCAAAGATTGAGAATTCAATCCTTGCTTGATGGTATGAGTCTTTCAAGTGCTGGCCATTCCCAGGATCATCCAAAAGAAATATATGTTAAGTGTAAAATTTGATTTCCCTATTCCTGACCTATGAATCTTCACTATAAGTGTGATCTATATAAGCAGTATGACTAGGTGTGTGATCTATATAAGCAGTATGACTAGGAGTGTGATCCATATAAGCAGTATGACTAGGAGTGTGATCCATATAAGCAGTATGACTAGGCGTGTGATCCATATAAGCAGTATGACTAGGCGTGTGATCCATATAAGCAGTATGACTAGGGTGTGATCTATATAAGCAGTATGACTAGGCGTGTGATCTATATAAGCAGTATGACTAGGAGTGTGATCTATATAAGCAGTATGACTAGGGTGTGATCTATATAAGCAGTATGACTAGGCGTGTGATCTATATAAGATATACTAGGAGTGTGATCTATATAAGCAGTATGAAACCAAAAAAAAGTAAATTAAAAAAAACATCTAGGTGTGTGATCTATACAGGCAGTACGATTAGTGTCACTCCCCTTGTTAGGCAGGGTATACAGAAATCACTTTATTATACCCCAATACCCTTGTTAGGCAGGGTATACAGAAATCACTTTATTATAACCCACTACCCTTGTTAGGCAGGGTATACAGAAATCACTTTATTATACCCCACTACCCTTGTTAGGCAGGGTATACAGAAATCACTTTATTATACCCCAATACCCTTGTTAGGCAGGGTATACAGAAATCACTTTATTATACCCCACTACCCTTGTTAGGCAGGGTATACAGAAATCACTTTATTATACCCCACTACCCTTGTTAGGCAGGGTATACAGAAATCACTTTATCCAATTGTCCATCCATCTTGAAATTCATCTTGCCTCTAACCTGACAAAAGTTTAATAGATTTTTAAATAAAATGTAAAAATTCAGTGCCCATTTGGCTCCAAAGTCACATATTTTCAAAAACTGTGAACACATGGGTTATCCAAGAACCAAATTGCTAGCTCAAAAGTTAAGGCCGTTCTTGGAGGTCAAAAAGTGAGACATAAATGTCAATAGGCTGTCTGGGCTTTAACTTTTCCAAAGACTGCAGGATCTTCACATTGCTTGACTAAAATGTTTACAGAACCTTGTTGGGATGATGCATGTTAGGGCCATATCATTGCCATGGTCTGTCAGCTGGACTATAATGTCCAAATGTTGATGTCAAATAGCAGGGTAGTGGGGGTTGTAATCACTTTCAGTGATAGCTCTTGTTCAATAAGATTTTAAAACTTTGAATTGTTCATGTATTATTTTGTGAGAAAACAAATTATGAATTTTTCATAAACATGAACTATTTTGACACTGATTTTTTTTCATGAACTGGTGAGTATCTGAACTTATGGTACAAGTACGATTTTACAATGCTTGGTATTCCCTCCTTCTAAACCCTTCTGACATTATATTTTAACTTTAAGCTAACTGTTGTTTTTCATCAGGACTGTTTTGTCTTCACTGTTGTTTTTTTTTATAATGGTTCAAAGTATTCATATTTACACAGAGTGGTCATTTTATATTTGATGACAATTTTTTTATGGTTTGCATGTCATGAAGGTGAATTTATCACCTAAACACAGGTTGCTTAATATAACTGATAAAGAGAAGAATAGTCAGGGTTGCGGTCTTCAAGAGGAAATATATATTGCTGGGGATGGGACAGTAGAGAATAACTGTTAATGTAGTGAGGACTGTAGTCTTGATTTTGTCTACAGGTGTTAAGGCTGATCTGTACACAATCCTTTTGTAACAACGGGCTGAAGCCGAAAGTACTTGAGTATTACAAGCGGGAGATTTTACAGGTGAGTAGTTCACTTGGGCTAAACAGAATTTTGATTTACAGAATCTTGATAGTGTAGTGGTCACCAGGTCAACTGGGGTCAATACAATATTGGACTGATGGTGTATGTGAAAAGGTATTTAGTCGCTTATTCCAACACTTAGGTTTCCATGTAAATTCTGCTGTAAGTGCCAACAGGAGGATTTTTGTAAGTTTTCTATCTAATTGTTGTAAAATAGATGATTTTTATGTTGTTTATAATGCAACATATTGTAACCGACTGCAAATATGACAATAACAGGCATCCAAATTAAATGCTTTCTAGCGGGCAAAAGTTATGTGCACCTGTTTGCATAGGTGGGAAGAATTATCAATGAAAATACTATGAATGGAATTGTGGGATGGTAAGCCAGTGAAGTGCAGCAGTTCAAGCACCTTTGGCATGTAATGTGTTCTTGGTTAATTTTATAGAATATTATGTCATTCGGCCCTCACAGCTACAAGATCCATTTGATGAGGGAAATCAATAAACTGCTCCAAATTACAAGCCACACATTTTTCCTTTACTGTTCAAGTTTATGCTTAACGCAACATCAGGACTCTTAGTCCTTTGCTTTATTAAAAGGAATTTTTGTTTGAGGTAGCCAAACATTATCTTTTGAAAAAGCCAAAACTTTTTTAGCTCACCTGAGCACTAGTGCTCGGGTAAGCTTTTGTGATCACCTTTTGTCCGTTGTGCGTCGTCTGTCGTCAACAATTGCTTGTGAACACTCTAGAGGCCACAGTCTACATGATATATTGGATGAGTTTGAAATTGGGTCATGTGGGATCAAAAACTAGGTCACTAGGTCAAATCTAAGAAAAACCTTGTGAACTCTCTAGAGACCACAGTTTTAGCCCAATCTTCAATAGATTTGGTCAGGATGTTTGTCTAAATGATATATTGGATAAGTTTGAAAATGAGTCACGTGGGGTCAAAAACTAGGTCACCAGGTCAAATCTTAGAAAAACCTTGTGAACACTCTAGAGGCCACATTTGCCCAATCTTCATAAATTTGCAGGATGTTTGTCTTATTATTTGATGAGTTTGAAATTGGGTCATGTTGGGTCAAAAACTAGGTCACTAGGTCAAATCTTAGAAAAACCTTGTTAGCACTTTAGAGGCCACAGTTTTGGCCCAATCTTCATGAACTTAATCAGGATGTTTGTGTACATGATATCTTGGATGAGTTCGAAATTGGGTCATGTTGGGTCAAAAACTAGGTCACTAGGTCAAATCTGAGAAAAACCTTGTTAGCACTCTAAAGGCAACAGTTTTGGTCAGGATGTTCATCTACATGATATCTTGGATGAGTTTGAAATTGTGTCACTTGGGAAAAACTAGGTCACCAGGTCAATTCTTAGAAAAACTTGTGAACACTTCCTTTTTAATTAAAAGGGAAAAAGTAGGTCACCAACAAATTTTAAAAAATCTTGTGAACACTCTAGAGGCCTACATTTTTGTCCCAGTCTTCATTAAAATGATATGAATGTGACTGCATGAATTCCCAAAATGTAGGTCACTTAGTCAAATGTTAGAAAAACACTTTAGATGCCAGATTTTTGTCATTATGCCTAACACAGCCATCTTACTCAGGTGAGCGACACAGGGCCATCTTGGCCCTCTTGTTATAAACCTGCAATAGTGTGAATGAGGTTTGAGTTGAAATTTGCTTTAATGTATTTTCTTTATTATCTTAAATAACTTTATTGCAAGTCAAAAACAAATACCAAGGTACATGTTACAAGGTACAAGGTACCTGAGCACAACATACTCAGGGTGAGCTATTGTGATTGCCTTTTGTCTGGTATCCGTCCGTGCGTCCGTCCACCATCAACAATTTCCTTTAGACAACATCTCCTACTAAACCGCTGAATTGATTTTGACCAACTTCAAAGGAGCCCTCTATCAAGATTGTTCAAATAATTTTGATTGGTTGAAAAAGTAGGTCACAGGAGCTAAAAATAGATTTTAAAAATGCAAACTTTGAAAATCTTCTTCTGCAAAACTGCGAAGCCTAGAGCTTAGATATGTGTGTAGCTTTGTCTAGTGCACCTCTACCAAGTTTTTTCAAATTATGACCCTGGGGTAAAATTGGCACCGCCCCAGGAGTCACTTGATTTTACATAGGCTTATATATGAAAAAAAAACAACAGAAAAATCTTCTTCTCAGAAACCACAAGGCCTGGAGTTTAGATATTTGGCGTGTAACATTGTCTTATGAACATCTACTAGGTTTGTTCAAATCATGGCCCTGGGGTCAAAATTGGCCCTGCCCCGGGGTCACTTGATTTAACATAGACTTATATAGAAAAAAAAACTAGAAAAATCTTCTTCTCAGAAACCACTAGGCCTGGAGTTTAGATATTTGGTGTGTAGCATTGCCATATGAACATCTACCAGGTTTGTTCAAATCATGGCCCTGGGGTCAAAATTGGCCCTGCCCTGGGGGTCACTTGATTTAACATAGACTTATATAGAAAAAAAACAACTAGAAAAATCTTCTTCTAAGAAACCACAAGGCCTGGAGTTAAGATTTTTAGTGTGTAACATTGCCTTATGAACATCTACAAGGTTTGTTCAAATCATGGCCCTGGAGTCAAAATATGCCCCACCCTTAGGGGTCACTTGATTTTACATAGACTTACATAAGAAAGATTTTTAAAAGATATCCTTGTCAGAAACCACAAGATCATGGGTTTAGATATTTGGTATGTAACATGGCCTTGTTGACCTGAACCAAGTTTTCAAATCAAGGCCCTGGGGTCAGAATTTGTCCCACGCTAGGGTTAACTTGGCTTTTTGAACCACATGTAAACTTTTAGTGTGGAATTAAGATATATCGCTGTTCTTCTACATTGCATGGATTTTGTATTCAGTATGACTATGATATAAAAGGCAATGAAAGCAATATTTCTTAGGTGAGCGAATCAGGGCCATCTTGACCCTCTTGTTTTTAGCTCACCTGAGCACAACGTGCTCATGGTGAGCTTTTGTGATCGCCTTTTGTCCGTCGTCCGTCGTCCGTGCGTGCGTGCGTGCATGCGTCCATCCGTCGTCAACAATTTGCTTTAAACAACATCTCCTCATGAACCGCTGAAGGGATTTTGACCAAACTTCACAGGAATCATCCTTATGATGCCCTCTATCAAAGTTGTACAAATTATTCAGATTGGTTAAAAAAGTAGGTCACAGGAGCTAAAAATAGATTTTAAAAATGCAAACTTTGAAAATCTTCTTCTGCAAAACTGCAAGGCCTAGAGCTTAGATATTTGGTATGTAGCATCATCTTATGGGCCATTACCAAGATTGTACAAATCATAGCCCTACGGTGATAAATGACCCCGCACCAGGGGTCACTTGTTTTACATAGAGTTATATAGGAAAATCTTTAAAAATCTTCTTCTATGAATCCATTAGGCCTAGAGCTTAGATATTTGGTATGTAGCATCATCTAATGGTTCATTACCAAGATTGTTCAAATCATAGCCCTACGGTGATAAATGACCCCGCACCAGGGGTCACTTGTTTTACATAGAGTTATATAGGAAAATTTTAAAAATCTTCTTCTATGAATCCATAAGGCCTAGAGCTTAGATATTTGGTATGTAGCATCATCTTATGGGCCATTACCAAGATTGTACAAATCATAGCCCTATGGTGATAAATGACCCCGCACCAGGGGTCACTTGTTTTACATAGAGTTATATAGGAAAATCTTTAAAAATCTTCTTCTATGAATCCATAAGGCCTAGAGATTAGATATTTGGTATGAAGCATCATCTTATGGTTTATTACCAAGATTGTACAAATCATGACCTTATGGTGATAAATGCCCCCGCACCAGGGGTCACTTGTTTAACATAGAGTTATATAGGAAAATCTTTAAAAATCTTCTTCTATGAATCCATTAGGCCTAGAGCTTAGATATTTGGTATGTAGCATCATCTAATGGTTCATTATCAAGATTTTCAAAATGGTGGCCCTTTGGAGATAAATGACCCCGCACTAAGTCTTCTCCTCTGAAACCATAAGGCCCACTGCTTATATATTTGGTGTGTAGTATTGTTAGGGCTAAAATGTTTAAGATTGAGTTATATCAGAATTTTTGTCTGTTTAAAAACCTTGTAATCAGTTGTAGCAATGGTACTCAGGTGAGCGATCCAGGGCCATCATGGCCCTCTTGTTTGTAAAAATCACTTGTTCTTTAATACTATCTCACAACTCAAGGTAATTGCTGCACTGTCATGCAAAAAACAATACGGAAATTATTGCAGGACTATAAACAAAGCTTATGTGATGCCAGAGCTTCTACATGAATGTTGTTTTCCTTGAAATTCAGTGTTAAAGTGGGTTTAACTTAATGTTTCCAGACATACGGTTTCCAGCACATGATTACACTGACCAACATAGAGAAGGCCGGCTTACTCCGTCCCCATACCAACAGAACCTATCAGAATGTGCGCAAATCTCTCAAACTGACTGTCGAGGATGTGAATGATACAGTGAGTATCTGTGTATCTTGTTGTCTAGGTTTCTTCAGAATGTAGTCATGAGAATCTTTTCTTTGAACTCAGCAGCATTTCAGTGTGGCAGGAAAACTTCATTTCATAAGATATTCTCATACCAACAAGTTACCTTTTTCCATATCAGCTATATCCATTATGTTAATTTGAAACAGTATCAGCAATTTTTATACGCCCATCTTAAGATGGGGCGTATTATGTGAACACTCACGGCGGGTGGGTGGGCGGGCGTGGAACATTTGTTGTCCGGGCCCTAACTTCAATACCGTTTGCCCAATCCTTTTCAAACTTTCCAAACATGTGCATGGCCATAATATCTCGGATGAGTTCGATATCCAGCATTATCGCGTGAATGACTTAGAAGTTATGGCCCTTGACGTACACAGAATACTTGAAATTGTGATTGTCCAGGCTCTAACTTCAATACCGTTAGCCCAATCCTTTTCAAACTTTTCACACATGTGCATAGCCATAATATCACGGATGAGTTCGATATTCCAGCATTATCGCGTGTAAGACTTAAAGTTATGGCCCTTGACTACACAAAATACTTGAAATTGTGATTGTCTGGGCTCTAACTTCAATACCGTTAGCCTAATCCTTTTCAAACTTTCCACACATGTGCATGGCCATAAAATCGCGGATGAGTTCGATATTCAGCATTATCGCGTGAATGACTTAGAAGTTATGGCCCTTGAACACTTGAATAAGTCAAAAGAGACATTTTCCTTCAAATTAATGGAAATGTTTCAACATGATTGTTTTAATAAGTAACATTCATTAACTAATGGGATTTAGGAGATGATAGCTTGTTTCTCTGAGCTATTTCTGAGAGTCCCCATACTGTGATGGGCGTATTTTGTGGCATTCCTGACCCTTGTTCAAAGATATTAACCATATCTAGTAATACCAAAACATTATACATTGGTCTTTGTTCACCCAACATAATCGTTTCTGGAGCAATCCATCATAAAGAGAATTCTGTGACATTTATTTTTCTTGCAGAACCCAAATGACATATCGTATGTGTATAGTGGTTATGCGCCCCTTAGTGTTCGGCTGATACAGTTCTTGGCACGGCCAGGTTGGCGCAGCATCACGGAGGTCCTGAACCTGCTACCTGGCCCCACGTTTGATGAGGTCCAACAAATACCAGTAGCTCTCATGAAGAGAAGTATGTTGCTTACAGTAACTATTTCAGCCATTTAGGCAGCAGGTATGAGCCTGTTAAGTTTCCTTAAATCTATTAGGTCCTTGTGACTGGGTAGTTAGAGCCTCTACCCTGTAATTTTGGGGTCGTAGATGCCAATCCCAGCTGCAACATTCCAAACTCCTTGCCAGCCAAATGATATTGTTATGACTTCCTTTATTGCACTCAGCATGAAAGGGTACTTCCAGGTAATGATAATGTGACTGGATGTTGAAGGAAGTGTTAATACTGCAGTAAGCTCAACATGGTCAGGCTAACCACTGATTATATGGTATCCATGAGTTTCTTTTGGATAATCTGATAAATTGATTTAAATATATATTTTGAGATCTGAAATGAGTGATTATGGTAGTTTGAGAAGAAAAAAAAAGGACAGGGTAGAAGTTATAAGAAATGCATGTTGGAAGTGTGATAAAAAGAGGAAAGCCATAATAAAAAATGAAAAAAGGAAGACTAAGAGTTAATGATCTTAAACTGATACTACATGAGAGAATGGTTATCTCCCTTTCAGGAAGTTCCATAACATCCTCACATTCCAGTATCGCTGACCAGAAACTCACCCTTGTTTTCTTTCTGGGCGGAGTTACGTATGCGGAAATTGCTGCTCTTCGATTCCTTGCTCAGCAGGATGATGGTAAGAAAAGAAATATTTGACACAGTTTTGTCTTTAAACAAGAAAATGATATATTCAGAAAAGTAATTTATTCAGACAATAGTTGTTCCCGAGGGGAGATAATCATAACTGCCAATAATTGCACTTGTGGAAAATTACTCATCTTTTAGCAGTTCTGGTTCATGGATTAAAAAATATATATATTAAATGCAAAACATTTAGTATATCATGAATTTAAATATCTGAGTTTTAGAAAAATTGTATTTGTGCCTGAAATATCAATATTTGCTAATTAATAAACATGCATGCACATGTGCTATTTCAGGATTAAACTTTGCTGACTCGTCTCAGTCAATATGTATACAAGAGAGATGCATGTTGGATGTTGTATGGATTAGATGTTATAACTATGTATTTTTTATCTAGCAAGCATGTTCAGTGTGATGTCATTATATCTAAGCACATATACCTTTTACTGTTTGTATGGGTAGTTAGACCAAGAATGCTGTGTCTATGTGATTATCAGTAATTATGTCTTGCCTTCAATGGAGGGAGACAGTCTTTTCAGTTTTCTTCATAATTTTGTGCCGGTTAATAATACATGTTATTTTTGGTGCATGTATTTATAACTTGAGAACAGTATGTCATGAACAAAACTTTCTTGGAACAGCTCTTTTATAAAAGAGTTATTGCTGCAAGCAGGCTGGACGTAGCCGCCACAGTGTTTGTTCTTTATGTACGTGTAATAATGTGTGTCAGGTTGTCTGGATTTGCTTGTCCAAACTGTGATTTTAGACATTGATTGCTGGATTTTCAAATAACTTGACAAATATGTCACACACAGGTACCAAGCT
>CM037795.1:23301200-23351200 GCA_021229015.1 Solen grandis | reverse complement strand
CAAAAATAGAAACGAGAAAGAAACAGCGATTTGTTTGCACACACCCTTAATCTCACAAAACGCCGGTTTTGACGTCGAAAACGGCGTTATTTCAAAGGTATAATTCCATTTTTAAATCAAATGCTAGGGGAGAGTTGCTATTCGTTTCGCAAAAATATTGACTATAATATACATAATTATAAATGTGACAAAAATGGAAACTATTTCATTGTTTACTTATCCTTAAAAAAAGACGACTGACACTTATATCTATATGCACCAAAAAATGACTCTCCTTCTTTTTTTCAAAGAAATTATAAATATTGCTGAAACTTAGGGAGGTGAAAAATGGAATTTCTGTGGTGATTTCAATCTTGTACAGGATCCATTTTTAGATATTCAAGTATAAGAATATAAACAATACAAAAGCTAGAGAAAAAAGTTATTCAAATTAAAACAGAATTGGATTACTAGACTCATTACATGAATAAGTGCCTAATTTCAAACGCTTCAAATAGATAAAAAGAAACCCCCTACAGCAAGTAAATAGAATGTTTCTAATATCTGAAACTCTTTTCTAATCTGAAAGTCAAAGCCAAATAAAATCTAGGCATAGATCGGATCACACTATAATCTCACTTAAATTAAACTTCAAACAATTACGCCTGGATAACCAATATGGAAACACAATAATTCACAATTAAAATATTCTAAATACCTTGAGTTAATAAATTATAAAACTAGAGAGGTGGTTACTCAATATACTGTTACGATTTACAAACAGTAAAATACATCACGATAAATGATCATTTATCATACTCAGCATATGAAAATAAAAATCTGTTAAAGCAAATACAGAATATATAAGAAAAGCTTTTAAAATCAAATGAAGCAGACTTACATGAACTTAAATGCAAATTAGAAAAATAATAAAAAACTAGATATTTATCATCAAATGAATAAATAGATAATTGTGAGTCTGAAAAAATACTTTTAAGAGGCTAGTACAGCCTTGAAGAAAAACAAATCTTCTGGAGGTGATGGATTTAGCTCAGAGCTTTTTTCAAGTATTTTGGAACAGTTTTTGTCATTTTCTAGCTAGATCAATTAACTCTGGGTATAAAAAAGGGGACTATCTATAACACAAAGACAAGGGATTACAAGTTCCATTCCAAAGGAATATAAATCACGTTTATTCATGAAGAGCTATATATACACCAATATCTAATTAAAAACAGTTAAGAATACTTTCTGCAGAGAGGGATTTTGGAGAAGGATGTAGGATTTTGCGGAGTGTAACCTGGCAGAGTGTTGTGCTTTTATAGTGTTTTTAAAAAGTGTTTTGATGCAAGTATAAAATAACTTTTTTTAATCTAATATACATTAAACTGTCCGTCATGCTGCACCATTTTGTACAACATTTTGGTAGATTATACACAGGGTATGCAGTATTTTATGTTTACAAAAAGCAATGACACCAATATGTCAAGTTATTCGTATTTTTTATTGTCTCCAAAATTCAATTACCTGTCTGCAAATTTTTAAACAATGTATATGTCCACATTTATCTTCTGGTGTATTCTCAATCTGGGTGAATGGTAAACTGGTAGGTCATAGTTTAAATCCTATAAGGGACATACTTAGAATTTTGATTTATATTTTCCGTGCTTGACGCTCAGCATTTTAACGGTCAGTTTAGGTCCAGTGTAAAAATAATGGTCTTGATTTGTCTATGGCTTGATATCTAAACGGCCAAGAGTTTAACTTAAATCTTGTCACATTTGAAATGCGCAGTTCCATTTGCATTTTATATTAATTCAAATAATATTCCTAAAAAATATACATGTATTTGTCATTTACTTAAAATATACGTGAACAAACAGGGAACAAAATTATTAATTTCAAACAATAGATATACATATCTTAAAGCATTTTGTTTCTTTCATTTAAATTATATAAACAGCTGAAATTTAATCCAATGTGCATATTTTATTCTTCACCATTTTGTTCTTTTTCTTTTTTGTCAGAAATCAGCGAATGAATGATGAACACAAATGGAGCTTCAGGTAAAAACAGTTCCAATGTTGGTCCAATTGAACTTGGTCTTACTGTGCAATTTGCATAAAAACATACAAAAATCCAAAGTTGCTTGACTGTTCACATACATTTTGTGAGTCATGTATACAGACACATTTACAAAATCAACTAAAAGATGGATTGCTTAAAAATGGCATAGAGTGCCCACTTTGTAGAAAGTTGTCAACGACTGACAAACAAGATTCCCATCCAGATAATTGGGTAATGTCTCTCCCGGCAAATGAAACACTCATATCGGCTCTGGATGCCGTCCACAGTGGGTCCGAAAATGTGACGAGTACTGGAATAATATGTCAACCATGTGAACATATGGGACAATCCTGCGAGGCTGTATTCTACTGCTCCGACTGCAATGAGTACCAATGCATGGATTGTTCTGGAAGCCATCAGCGAATCAGAGTTCTGAGAAGCCATAAGCCTGTCAGAATAAAGGAATCACAATCAGCAGAGACATATTCCAGAAGGGTTCGACAGTATGAGATATGTGAAGTCCACTCCAAACCGGTCGAGTTCATATGCGTTAAACACAATGACCTATGTTGTAACACTTGTTCCATCATCACACATGGTAAATGTAAGAAATTCAAAGAAATTAAAGATTTCAATTTTCAAGAAAATAAAAGCAAAATGAATACATTAAAAACTGCTACATTCAAAGTTCAAAGTAAAGCGAAGTCGATTGCGAAATTTTGTAGACATCAAGAAATAAAGCTCGCCACTCAAGAAGATAATATAATTCTTGATATCGAGAGAATGAAACAGAAAATAATAGATTTGTTTGACAAGCTACAATTGAGAGCAAAAAAGCAGGCTTCAATTGTGCGAAAAAAGAGAAATGAAGATTTACAAGCAAAGATCAATATATGCATGAACATAGAAACAACACTTGATGATACGTTGCTGACACAAGAAGCAGTTTTAAACCATGGTTCTCCAACACAAATCCTTATTACGGCACACAAATTAACACAAAACCTTGAGGACCTTGAGAGAGAACTGAAAAAGAGACTAGCTGAAATTGAGATCACAGATTTAAGTCTTTCCTCGTCTGATCTGATTCAGAAGATGTTTGACCTTGATGAGGACCTTATGAAGTTGAAAAAAACAAAATCAGTGATGGGTGGTGAGAAGATCCCTGATTACAGGTGTGTCCAGCTGAAGCTCCTAGAGACGACAGAAATTGTAAAATCTGAGAGTGATGAAGAGTTTCCATTAATCCCTGGAATGACTTACCTGTCTGATGGAAGACTGATTGCTGTTGATAATACATTGAAACACTACCTAGTACTAGATGATAAGAATAAACTGCTTAATAAGGCATCCCTTGATAAACGGCCGGGTGGTGTAGTATCTAGTGCTGATGATACCATTGCGGTAGCAGAACTTGACAACAACAAAACTATAGGTCTGTATAACATAAACGCTGACAACGCACTACAGAAAACATCGACTGTCAGCACAACTGTTTCGTGCTTTTCTATTTCTCTTGCAGGTAAAGGCAAGTATGCTGTTGGGACATTTAATGGGAACAAGCCGGTCTGTTTGGTATTAGAGAAAGGAGAAGTAGTTGATATTAATGCTGAATTTCCCGACAGACAGTATGGTATAGATGATACTAGGTGTGTATATATACCAGAAAGTGGTAGGCTGGTCTTGACAATGAGGGACGATAACACTGTACGTGTCTATGACACCCGTGATGGAACCGAGGTGGTTGTCAGGGATGACAGGATAAAGTACCCAGGTGGTGTAGCTGTCAGTGATAGTGGCTGTATCTTTGTATGTAGTGTTGGTGCAAACAGTATTGTGCAGATATCACAGGCGGGGGAGGTGATAGGTTCACATACACTGGAGTCAATGAAATATCCTTACTGTATCTGTATCTCGAGAGATGGTAAAAAACTGGCCGTGGCTAATTCCGTTGCTAACAAGAATACAACACTTCAAACATATAATATACTTTGATCATTAAAAGTGTACATGCAAGCTGAAAGAAAAAAATGAGATAACCAAGTTATTGAGACCAAACTTGCATACATAATACATAAATTGAACATGATTTTATTAAATATTTATTTTGTATTATTCTGTTCAATAGTCAAGTCAAGGGTACTAATTTTCGTTGATTACGGGGATGGTCTTTATCCACGTATATTAACCACGACGAACAATCTTTCACTGAGTAGGTATCACGTTTACAAGAACACAAATCCAGGAATATATGCATATTTGAAATTATTTTAGAGTCAACGAAAATTAATGATCTTACAGTACATTTATTTTATTTTTACCTTTCTTCATCTTCTTGGACAAATGATGAATGTTACAAGTAGTTGTATAAATATTACAATACACGATTAACTTATTTACATGTATAAGCAAAGATCTTATTGTCCTGCGACACATTTTAAGAAAAGGCATTGATTCATTTTTAGCTCATTTGAGCACAGCATGCTCAATGCGAGCTATCTTTATCACCCTGCATTCGTTATTAAAAGTTGATTTAATAGACATCTCTGAAACCACAGGGTAGAATATGATTAAAACTTGGCATGAATTGGGTGGCCAACTCAAAATTTGCTATGATAAACTTGATCTACGCAGAAGTCTGGTTGCCAAGGAAACCAACAGATTTCAACTATTCAAATTCATTTCACACAAATGGTCATCGCATAGCCCTCTACCATAATTGCTCAATTGAAAACTGATGGCTAGTTATACATATTCTTTGTAGAAAAATTCAAAAATCTACTATGAAACCTATAGTCAGAATTGAATTTCAATTGGCAAAAACAACCACCTAATAGTCCTCTACCATAATTGCTAAAATGAAATTGATTCCTTGAAATATAGTCCCATAGACGGTCTGGTAGTTTCCTTATATACTCTTCTTAGAACATTCAAAATTCTTCTTCTATTGAACCATTTTATGTTCATAAATTAATTTCAATGGACACAAATGATCATTTCATGACCCATTACCATAATTACTAAATTAAAGATGTAAGAAACAGATAAGTGTGTTAACCTATCCGATATTAACAAGATATTAAACAATCATAGCAAATGTCTTAATTATGTATTTTGAAGTTTATTTTTTAGTTTACCTGAGCACTTTGTGTTCAGGTGAGGTATTGTGATCAGCATTTGTCCATCGTCAGCTTTAAAACATCTCCTAAACTGCTGAGAAGATTTTGATAAAACTACAGAAATGATCCTTAGGTGTAACGGAACAAAAATAGCTCAAATTATTCCGGTCCGCCAGCCAAGATGTCCACCAGAGCTAAAAATAGGAAAAGAAATGAAACGACATCTCCTAAACAGCTGAGCAGATTTTGATAAAACTCAATAAGAATGATCAATGTGTGATACTGTACAAAAATAGTTAAAATCATTCCTGTCCGCCATCCAAGATGGCCAGCAGAGCTAAATAATCGATAAAATATATAAACGACATCTCTTCCTAAACCGCTGATCAGGTTTTGATAAAACTCAGTAGGAATGATTATTAGGTGATACTGCACAAAATTAGCTAAAAAGGTTCTGGTCAGCCAAACAGGATGGCCACCAGAGTTAGAAATAGAAAAATCTTTAAACAACATCTCCTCCTTAACCATTAAGCAGATTTTGATGAAACTCAACAGAACATAATTAATCAGTATCAAGTTAAGTTGTCCGTATAATCACATTCATTACAGAGTTTTAACCCTTTGCGTCTTAACTACTATATATTATGTTCAATTTTATCCTTATTTTAAGCATTTTTTTTCTCTAGCAGTTAAATTCAGGTGAGCGATTTAGAGCCATCATAACCCTCTTGTTTACCTTTTTAGTGCCATAGAAATTATGACACATAATGATAAAAACTGTGTTAATATATGTTCATACCAATTTTGTTGTTCCTTTATATAACCAAGAATGTTTAATGTATTTTATTGATATTTAAAGAAATTGTAATTTATCATTTTTTATAAATTTTGTTTCAAGATGTTACAGTCATACTGCTTCATGGCACAGTGTATAAACATTGAGTTATCATGATTATCATGGTGGTAAATCACGGGCTGACAACGAAAATTTCCCATCTCCATTTATTTCTATATAGACTTAGAGAATTTTTATGATCAGCCCTCGAAATTTAATCAGTAGTTTAAAATTTGGCAGGATTTGGAAGGTATGTTGTATACACATCTTGTACATAATAATCTTCTAATTTTAATTATTAATGCATTCTTGTTGAAACTTGTTAGTGAGTTTATTTTTTTTCGTAGTGGGGGTCTTGTTGTTGTTGTTTGTTGTTATTTTTTTGTATGTATGTTGTTGTTGTTGTGTTTTTGTTTTTTTTGTTGTTGTTGTTGTTGTTGTTTTTTGTTTTTTTTGGGGGGGGACCTGACACAACTTTAATATCGCCATTCCTGAATCCAACAGACAAGATTGTATTTGATGCATCATATCATATCATAGCTCCATGCCATTATTGCTAAATAATAAGGGTTGATCCTAGTCCTTATTTGTGTACCTGTAATTTGTGATATCGTTCTACTTTTGGTTTGTCGATATCCCCAACCAGTACCAAACATAGCAGGTTGCTGTGACTAGGTTGATCCCTGGAAAACTGAAGCTCACGGGAAGGGGGGCGGGGCTTATATTCGTATAGGAAATTTTATTTTTCTAAATACCACCACCAATTGCTGTTTATGATTTTTATTTGAGTTAATTTTACAAGGGTTAGAATTCTTGGATAGCTATTGCCCACTTGCTTATGATTTAGAGTCAAAGTTAATTTGAGTGTTTGAGTACATAATGTTTTTTACCTAGTATTAGCATTAATGATTAAACTTTTAATGAAAGTCAGAATTGACAGAGCTCTCAATAGTCCGATGGATTCTCACCAGCTACAAAGGAAAAAGCTTGTTTCTCAATTATTGATTGATCACTCATAGCATTCTTCTTCTGTTAATAAGTATAATGTGTAAATAGTATTTTACGTGTATGTCACCTTACCTTTCTTTTTGAAAAATACATGTACTCATCATAAGATGATCTGTAATGTTACGGTGTAATATTTTATTATGTAACCATGCTGAAAATAGCCCAACCAGTGCCTGTGGCGGAAAAAAAATGACTCCTCAGTTTGTCTAAAAAAACATAAATCCAAAGAAAATATACGCCATGTCAGATATATTCCTACATAATTAAGTATTAATTTCACATTTTTTTTTATCGTTTTATTATTTTGTAGGTTTATTTAATTTATTCCTTATATATTAACCAAAAATATTTTACATGAGGTCACAAAAAATTCTGTATAGTTAAAGATAGATATAACTTTACATGTATATTGATATAAGATTTTTATTATGAAATTCAAAATTAGCATTATTCAATGCATATATTGGTGAATATTATACTGGAATAAACATGACAGTGAGGGTGAGGGCTATTGCCATGTTTGTAAGTATTTTTCTCAGATGATATTGACTGTCAATCATACTTTCAAGTATCATATTTTAATGCAAATTGATGAAACACTGTGTTTTATCAGTGAAATAAAATCAATGTCATTCATTGATATCACCAATACTGTGAGTAATATAGCTCTTACGAAACTACATTTTCTGGCCGATATTAAGTACGATATACATATATAATTGTAAATAAATTATGAGTGTATATTAATATGTCCAATTAAGATGGGTCTAACTTCACGTTTGTGAATTGTGTGAATTGTTATGTTATTAAATGTAAAGTTATGGTGAGACAATTTTCAGTGAACGATCCAGCTAACATGACTACGTCGCCCAATGTTGGTATAATATCGGCTAGTTTGTCGATCTCGGGCCGATATCGCACCTACGTTGGGCCAATGTTGGAATGATATAGAACAGACCATGTTTAATGTCTCGTTAAATGTTTCTTTAAACAGCAAATGTCGAATTTATTTGTAATTTAATCATTCTAACATACACAAAGGACAAAAAAGCTTTAACATATATCGGATTTATCAGAACGGATCTACACTGGACCGATCTGAGTTTTTTTTTTAAATTTCTCTTTATTCATTTCAACAATATCGGATTGACGTAGGGACGATGCCATTTTTTTGTGGACACATCTTTCAAGTTCAATATAGTAAAATATATTGAAATATTATTTTAACATGGTCATCATACATTTATAAAAGTTTATAAGGTTTCAACATTATAAAACGTGTCTTTTTTTCTAGAAAATCCGGCCACAGAGTTAACGCCCGAAAATAAAACTTGTTCACATTTCCGGCTTAAAACGGCGCCTACTTGAATAAAAAAAATTGCAGACGAATTATACTTTTTTTAAATAATTGTAAACCTTTTATTTTACAGTAAATTGACAGTAAGTTGTGTTTCATGTGTTTGTTATATTTTATACATTCATATTTAGTTGTCACAATTAAATTATGTTTATGTAAAACATTAGATTATTGCGCCAAATTAATGTAACGTAATTTCGCGAATTATCATTGAAAATTAAAACTTTTTGTGAAACGGATACTTGACTTTTGCACGATAAAAATGTAAACCACTCTTAATAAGAGTATTTGTAATAAGTATTGCATTGTTGAGTTTATTTGTAACATATTGATCACATTTTTAAAATTCTGTCAAGACAATGATGCATTTGAAGTGAATTAGAAATGACATTCAGCCGGTACGCAGTCGACGTATATAAACCCGACGTCGACCTGATAGCGGCCTTCTATGCAATCGATATTTGAAACGACATTCGGTTGATACATAGTCGACGTCGGGCCGACATCATCCTGATATCGGGCCAACATATAAACCCAGCGTCGGCCTCATAGCGGCCCTCTTTTGCAGCCGATTTAGAAAACGACATTCGGCCGATATAGAGTCGACGTCGGGCCGACATCATCATGATATCGGGCCGATATATAATCCTGACCTCGGCCCGACAACGGCCCTCTTTGCAGCCGATATTTCAAACGACGTCGGACCGATGTAGAGTCGACGTCGGGCCAATGTCGGGCTGATATAGAATATTGGTTAGGGATAACCTAATTTTGTATGGGATTGCTTGGGGGTATTGAGTATGTACTTAATGTTTGTTGTTTATAGTTTTGCGTGTGATTGGTAATGTTTTATAAGTAACTAATCAGAATATGTTTGTATTTCAATGATGTTTAGACATATAGGTCGGGACCAAGTGATTGCAGTCCTTATTTTTTTCTGCAGGGGTCCCGAGTTTGAATCTAGCAAGGGATAACGTTTATCAAAATAAATAATAAGAAATAAATTTAGAACTAAATTTAAAAAAAAAATGTCATACATAAATAAAAGAATAAAGTGATAAATAAATTGTTTTTACCTTGACGCAAGATAATAATTAAATACTACATTTATATTTACGGGCTATTTATAAAAATAACATACTTAGGATGTATGTTGAGAGGTATGTTATATATGCATAGATATATCCATTAGTTTGTGTGTGTGTTTATATTTGCTTCCTTTTTATTTATTTACAAACTGTCAGAGAGAAAGAGCTGAAAAGAGAGAGAGGTGGATATGGTTATTGTAAGTCATGCATTATGACGTTCTTTATTTTAAGCTATTCTTGTTACTTATAAAGGGAGATAATTGGGATATATATAATGATATATGTGTGTATATGAAAATGTAGCATACCAATATTTAATAGTTGCCTCCCTGCCTATCCTTTCACATGGATTCATCCGCGTATGAAAAAGATCGAATACACTAAATAGTTTCATTATTTCGACATAAAATGCATAAAATGAAATGATTGTTTTTGTTTTGAATGAATATGGAATATATCCCATCGAGAAATTATACAATTTTAAGGGTTTTTTTATTATCATAAGCATGAAATACTCAAACCAAATAAATATCTTCTATATAAAAAGACTTTGTCTCAAATAAAAGAAATCATTTTGGCTTTGTCCAGCAATATGATATTACTCAACAATTTGCTGTGTTTTGTATTTGTCTTACAGTGTTTTTTTTTCTTATTTAAACAACATTTTGAATTCTTACATTATTGCTCTAAATATTAAACAATTTACTTCAACTAGCAACTTCATTTCTTAATCAACGTACTTAAAACAACTTAGTGACAATACAATGTATTTATATCCGTAATCTCTCATCCTCGTTGGACAGAGGTTATAGGCCTAGAATAATCCAATCAAAGCTCACAATGCACTGACAGACGGTGACGGGATTAACATGATATAGCTTTAATTCTAAATACAGCGTTTCTGATGTTATTAAAGCAATAGAGGCAATGGTCATATGACGCCAAAAACTCCACACGATGTTCCTACAGAGGTAGTTGAAATCTTTCTCAGTTTGTTACATAATAATCCGGAGTAAGGGTCATAAATCTTTCATTCATGAGTTGCATACCTAAGTAGGCCATTTCCTTTCTTCAGTACTAGTGGACCTGATGTATACAGTCTATCTGTTGTTTATTGGCAAGGTATTTGATTATCTAAGATACTTGAATGTTTGATTTTCTATTTCAAAGTTAAGAAATGCTCTGGGAAGAACGTAACTCGCCATCATGCAAAATTACGTGTGAACTACTTTAGGTTATTATATATCATGGAGCGCTCTTTTTTATTTTTTAAAGGAGCTGATCTTCATGTGGGTAAAATGGGTTGCTATTCTGATTAAGAAATGTCACGGGTATTTTGTTTACGCTTTAAATGGATGTGTCCAGTGCAAAATAATGATAAAATAAAATATGTTAACAAACAAAAGCACATTAGAAGCGGTTACTGTTATGATTTAAACGTGTGTGTTTCATATTTTACTCGTGTTCGTTAATGCAGAACCGCATTGCTATGATCCGCACTAAGCACGGGGAGGTACTGTTGAACTTGCCGTCGACACTATACAAATCAGCTTGGTCAGCGAGGCCTGTTTTTGTTTTTCAGCTTCATAAGACGGCTGTCGCCGTCTAAAAACAGCAGCTTACACAAGCATCTGCACTAATAAAACAGTCTTACTGAAACTTCTTCATAATCTTAATGGCCATAATATCACCAGCCAAATTCAGTTATTGAAGATATTAGACTTATGTTGTGGATGATATCAGACTTATAAATTTAGAAGTATGACCCTTGGAAAATCAGCATTTCATAAAATTTCTCAAGCAAACTTCTTCAAGGACGGTGTCTTTTGTCATGATCTCATGGGCAAGTTTAAATATGGCTAATGCTTACTCAGTAGATCAGAAGTTAAAGCCTTTGAAATGCAAAAATAAAAACTAGTTTTCACTTTTCAACACTAGCTTCTCCATTTTAAAAGAAATTATGTTCAAACTTAGAAACAACATTATTGGCCATGCTATCTCAGGCAAGTTTGATTGCAATCGATATTGGATTGATATATAACATAACATAACATATCAGAAAATTAAACAATTTTGGCATTTTTTCTATCTAGCGTCTAAATTTCTGAAATAATACTGGACCGGTTGATCAAGAGTTCTGGCCTTTGAAATAGCAGTAAATTGCACCTTTTACCATGTTTACATATGTAGCATCTGTATTTCTAAAGCAACCCTCTTAAAATTTGTAAAAATATTAATGGTCAATGTCTTCACCAAGTTTGATTTTGGCTAAAATAGACCAATTAGGTCATGATTTGTTGCCCTTGAATTAATGACAAAAAGATACAACCAGGAATTTGAATTTATGAAACTGTTTTGATCAAAATAACGGCATATATATATATCAATGCTTCCTTATGAAAATCAGTGATACTTAGGTGAGCGATATCAAATTATGACCCTCTTGTGTTTTAATTATTATTAAAAGTGTACTTATAATGTTCAGTTCTGTAAATTGCTGTGAATGTAAACATGACTTGTGTTTGTTGTTGATTTTTCAAGTTTGTTTCTATAAACTTGAGCAGCCTGTAACATACATTGCCAGAAGCACATGATCATGAGTGGTGCTTAAAAATATAGTAGACATGTTTCGTTATCAGGTTAAAATAAAGTTAAATCAGAAAATAAATAATGAGTTCCAGTCTAGTTTTCTATTTGTGCCATCACCACAGCAACACTCTGCAATATCCTGTATGTCCAGTTTTAGTTCAAGATAACTGCTCATAGTACAAATTTACCAGAGAGAAAGGTATTGTGGCTAGTGTGTATAATTAACAATGCAGTGCAGTTCTGTTAAAATATAGTTTTTAAAATAAATCTTCAAATACATGTAAGTTCAAGAGATAGACGTATTTTGTATGTGTTGTTTATGCAATAACTTCATTTACACGGATGCCTGGGTACCCACTTTTAATAGTATGACAGGTATCCGGGTAAAAATGAACTCGATCCAGCCCTACTCTAAAATAAATGTGGGTTTTCTTGCATCAATCTTGGTCCAACATTCAGGGATTAGATTAACTTTGCTAATAACTATGCTAACTAGGTACAGTTGTCTTCTTCTTCCTCATATTTTCGTTTTCTTAAAGTTTCTATTTTAGGGGAATTGCAGTTATGAAACTTGTACATTTTTATACGCCCTAAAGGGTTGTATAATTTTAAATCCCCATGCAGTCCATCGTCGGTTAGTGGAATTCCTCTTACAGTGCAGAAACGATTTTTTTTAAACTCACACACAATAATTGCCTTTACATGTAATTGTTCATGAAGGCTCGATTTTTTTCACTTGAAACTTTTAAGAAACATAGCCCCCTGGTATATTTTTGGTGAGCCCGTGGGAGCTCAACGTAGTTGCCACAATGTCTGTTTGTCTTGATTTGCTTGTCCGGACTGTAAGTTATACATGCATTGCAGGATGCCTCGATGAGACCAAGTGTGAAGAAAATGAGATCCATCCGTTCTTCTTGTTTACTTGGTTCTCTGTAGGTGCATTGAGTGTCATTTACAACTTATTTAAGAAGTATGTCTTATCTTAGTAATGACCGTCTGAGAGTAGACTGTTTCATTAACATCAAAAATAAGGATTTAATTAAAGCCATTGATTTCAGTAATGTAATACTTTAACCATATTCAGATGATTAAATCTTAAAACAAGACGACGTTATGGTCACCGGGTAAAACTGTATTCAATTGACACACTTTATTGATAAATATGGCACTTGATAAAGGAGATATCATATCAGTGGTGGGTCGATTGACGATAATCAGTCAGTGACCTTCACATCTGCGATAATCGAATAACAAAATTTAGGTCGATTGATAAAACAATACTTTTATTTAATGATATTTTGTTATCTTATAGATGCAAATTTATGAGTGTTCATGTGTGTGTTTGTGTGTTGTTTTTGTTACATAATTGTGTGCCTTGCAATCTATGTATATTTGAATTATATTATGAATAAATCACTCTCAAAAGTGGCTATATTAATATCATGCACCGATGGTCGCTGATTTCGCTGTGATGAGCTATGCCGTCTCCATAATTATTGATTTCGGTGATTTCTTCCTATAGTGCAAAATAAACATCATGAGCAATCATATTTGTTGTTTTATCAATCGATTTTAATCGGAATGATATCGATTGAATCAGAACCGATTGTACCGATAATGGATATAGAATCTGCAAACCGATTCCCACCTTTAATAAATATACATGGAACTGTTGTATGAGGTAGTCCTGTCTCACAAATTAAAAAGAAATCGTATTCATGCATGTAATCGGTACATATATTGGAGGAGAATTACTGACACAGGAGTAGGGGTACTAGTTTATTTATTCTCTATACAATGTTACAATTTACTGACCAAAGCCATTGATTTCGCGTAAACATAAAAATAGGCAAATACAAAAAAATGTATTGCTTTATAATTCTATGTAGGAAAGGCAACTTTTTTTTTCTTCTTCTTCTTCTTCTTTATCCTATGTTTGTATTCTATTATAGAATTTAAACTACCACTTTATTAATCATCACTCAAAGTTAAAAATTAAATATTGCATTAGGTATATGATGTTATTTACATGTATGTTTATATAAACATAGTTATGTGCAGTTGCATTGTACGGAGCAACGGGGATGGCCTCGACCCTTTTGCTTCTTTGACGAGGAAAAAAATAAAATAAACCCAATCATGTATATGAGGTCATTTTCTATATAACTTCAATTTACTACTTGAGATAAGTCCAGCTTATTCAGTCAATGATAAAATAAGGAAAGATTACATTATTATGCTAACAGCAATATTATGTTGTTGTTTTTTTAAATCATCAATTACCAATAAAATTTTTGAGCAAAAAGTATGTAAAATTTAGTGGGAAGCAGTGATCTATTGGTCGGACACGCGCTTCAGAATCGAGAGGTCCCGGTTCGAGTCCCGCTATAATATGAGCTGCAAGACTCCTCACAGGGAGATCGAAATATGGATACAAGTAGCCCGATGACCAGGGATAAAAGCTGAAAAATCTCCGAAAGCTCACACGGCATGAATCTTAGATTATAACATGTTTTTACTTTACTTTAAAAATCATGAAAAGAAATTCAACCACTATGCCAAAGACGATACAATGGTCTGGTTGCATTTTTAGATCGTAACGCGTATCTAATGTCATTTATCAGTTAAGTGATGATTGACATACACAAATATTCTCAATATAATATCATACACGTTTTATTTAAAAGAAACGTATAAAATTTTTTTTTT
Organism: Solen grandis; assembly: GCA_021229015.1. Lineage (NCBI taxonomy): Eukaryota > Metazoa > Mollusca > Bivalvia > Adapedonta > Solenidae > Solen > Solen grandis. The sequence continues at coordinate 23,336,449 of CM037795.1, read as the reverse complement.
TTGGAAATTTTTAATATCATCAACACCATATGCAGTATTGTGGATCAATTGTTTAACACATACTAGTACTGACACCAGAGTATATAATTTTTGAATAAGCCCCGTATATAGTGTAATTTTAACAAAGTACCCCATATATACCGCCCCCCCCCCCCCCCAAAAAAAAAATATCATAATTACACCAAATATTGTCAAACAAGAAGAATATTTATATAAAACAAGAGGGCCAAGATAGCTATGAAATCGCTCTCCTGAGAAACATTGCCTTTATTGCCTATACTGCTGAAGAAATTAAGATGTAAGAGTGTTAGAAACGGCAAATATGTGTGAAGTCTGACATTTCAAGGGCCTAAAAAGTAGCTCTATCAGACAAATATTAGCCATAATCAAATGGAATTGAGATATTGTTGCCATTATCATTGAGTATAAGAGAAGTGTTTTGATAAAACAACTAAATTCTAATCAAAGAAACTATAATTCAGTCAGAATACTTAATTAAAATTTCTTGAATACAAAGTAAATGTTTCAATTAGTTGTCATCTCAACAAGAAATGTTGCGTAATATTTTCCATGAATAAAGGAATATCTACCAATGAAAATCGTTAAAATACTCATTTGGCACTGTCTTACGTCATCATCCCTAAGTAGGTTAAAAGTGAGATTATACAGCTACGCAAAAAAAAACATCCCTGGCAGTGCCAGTAAAACGGAGAAGCAAAAGCGCCCAAAATTATTGACTGACTATAATAAAAACGACAACCTACCAGTATTGTAGATAAATACATGTAAAGTGTCTATTAAAACCGACCGCTTTTGGTTCTTGAATGTTAAAAGAGGTGAGCGGTTTATACGGGGGAGGGGTTGTCAGAAAATGATTTTGACCATGTCTTGTTTTGTTTTTGTCTGTTGTTGTTTTTTTGTTGTTGTTTTTTTTGGGGGGGATGGAGGGGAGTGTCTTTAGGGTACATGAATCAGGTTCAGTGCTCTTGTGCCAGCGCATAGCGCATAACGAACTTTGGTGTTCAGAAAGAAAGTTGATTGATAACAATGTAGAGCGCTAAAAATCGTAATGGGCTGGTCTTATGTTATCAATCCGGCTACTAAGATAACAATTGGCTATATATAAGAACGTACTGGTATATGACACCAAAACTTTGAACCTTTATCAACATCCGGTAGAGACATCTACGAGAAAGAGGTGGATGTTTCGATATAGGTCATCTGCTTTGTTTTGTGTACGGGACTGACAAATTGCATGAAAATAATGTAAAGGTGAGTAATGAATAGAGCTCATTTATCTATTTAATTTACCATTCATGTCCAATAAATCTGTTTTAAATGTTTAATTGTTTAAGATAATGTTGGAAGTAACAGAAATATGTACTTTCGTTTTCGGAATGTCATTAAATCTTTTTTTCAAATTCATTATAAAACATAAAATGCTACAAAAATAAACAAGAGTCATTTTATTTATCTAGTTTTGATTTTTGAAAATAAAAGTGAAAATGAAAATAATAAAATAATGAGCCTTAAGTATTTCTTTTGTTAGAATTTTGATGGAATGGAAATAATCACAATTTAACATACACAATTATTCATGAAGTTACCTCCATTTTTCAAATTAAAGTCGCTGATATATACATGTATACTGTACCGCAACATTTTGCTTTACCATAATTTTGATATGTTTTCTTTCTTACATTTTGATTTTAGTGTATGAAATTATATGTCTTTCGTTCCTAAACTAAACTACTTACTTCTTTATTTTCAATTTTTTGATAACGGTAAATTCAGGTCCAGAAAATAATATAGAATTAGTATGGTATCATACAACTTGTCAATGGCGTGCTGAGAGAAATCTCCAGGATTTTATAACAAACTTTCGTGTTCTGACGAAGAAAGTACTGAGTTATTTAACAGTGGGTACTTGATTTGAGCGGTTTAAGTTACATATATGCATAGGATATACATGTGTAACAAACTCGACCCGGACCAGGATCGAACCCGGTTTGCCGGCGTGCGAGTCCAATGCTTTTGAGTCAGAGTGTCGACTCTTTGGCTCAGCGGTTAGAGAATTTGACTCGCACGCCGGCGGACCGTGTTCGATAGTGGACCAGGTAGAGTTTGTTACACATGCATATATATGCATAGGATATATATGCATACACGTGCATATATTTTTTTTAAAGTTTAAACTGTTTTAGAAATATTAACATTGTCAAAGGTATACACTTGATATTACCATTAGTTCACAATGATCCCAGTGGTTAAGTGGTTAGAAAACCTGTCTCGAGACCGGGAGGTCCGGCCGCGACAAAGATCAAAGTCATCAAAAATTGTATGCCGACTGGTGAATCTCCCTTGTCTCTCAGCACATAATGGCAATTGGCCTGGTGTCTCTGTGATATCAATAAATAATTTAAAAAATATCATATCTGACGCCGCTGATTCATACAATGAACCAATTGGTAAAAAATAGGAACATCTTCATTATACGCTTTACCAAAGAAATGACCAAGACTGTAACTAAACACTTAATAACTGTTTTATATAAATTCGCTATTCCTCATCACTCTTAAGAAAAAAAAAGGTACACGGTAAAACATATTCATGCTATGATATATTTCAATTTGTTTTGGGTTTTTTAATGTTAAACATTGTGTAAAATGGTAAACTCGAGATAACATACATATTAAACGTCAGTGTAAAAAGTCACTGGATACTTAAAAGGCATACGCGATAGAGCGACAACAAGAGGTTTCTCAAAACCCAAATTTGTGCTTTGTCGCTTTTTGAGAAGATTGATTCATTACAAAGAAAGACATGCGAGTATTAAGACAATAATCAGAGCCCTAACAAGCTCCCGAGGATTGATAAACTTCGCATGTGTATGTCTGTCGGACTAGTTATCATGACGTTACGTGTTTAAAAAGGGGGATTTAAGTGACCCGAACAGAACACAGTGTTGCTGTTTATTTATCTTATCCTATTTACTTTAATCTATGCAGTTTGTTGACATTGATCTAGCCTTATGTTATATAAATATTGTTAAAATCGAAAATAAAATATTATCCAGTGTAAGAGCATCTTGATATATTATTTTTGTTATTAATACTGTTGTTATACTCTCTTTTATCTTAAAATAATTTTATCACTAAAAGATTCTGTATGGTCCCGTAGAATAAACACTATAATTTCAAGGGACGTAATCTATGGTTGCTTGTTGCACGGCGGATCACCGCCGGGCATACTGTATTTGGTTCGTAGGATGTCAATGGAACCGGATTTGGAGGTATAAAATCCTTTCGGTTTGCAGTTTCGGCATTATTTCATAATAAAACATGAACTTTTGGCCTAGAATTGAGGGAGCATGATTGAAATAAAAAATAAAGGGATAATACGCAAAAAATCTAGTAATGAATTGTATTCAGAGCTGGAAATGAAAGTAAAATATGTAGCAATCGGAATTGATCCTTTCGTATCCCAAAATGTTCATTTCAACATAAAAACATACTCTATCAATATTTTTTTTTCTTTTATTTATTTCCAGACATAAAAAACAATACATTAACACATACATATACATACACACAAACATTTTCATATACGTACACACACTCACCTGCACATATACATATGAATAAGTTATCATTTACTATGTTGGGAATTAAATAATATGCTTTCTCTCTCTCTTTCTCTCTCTCTCTGTCTCGTTTTCTCAACAAAAAAAACAAAAAAAATTCTTGATCTATTAACATATGTTTTCCTATCACGCATTCTCCCTAAAACTATCTATCATATCTTTCTGTATATTTGTTTCAAAAAGAAGTTATGTTTAAGGTTAAAATATTTCTACTTTTCAATTCATTTTGATTAAATCTAATCTTTTTTCTTTTTTTTGTTGGTCATGGTTGATGTTTTTCTTCTTTAATATACCGCATTTAATAAGTTAGAAAATATTTTCCATTTCCTAGAGTGTATTTTGTATTTATCTCAATTTTTTCTTCTATTTTGACTCTGTTTTTGAGATATTCCTGAAATATGTTAAATGATGGTTTTTTTTTAAAAAATTTTTAAGTTCAAGCATTATAATTCATACTTTTTGTTGTTATTCCTAACAATGCTTCATTTTTTCTTACAACAATATCAATAGATTTTGATTTTATAAAAGTATTTAATGAGTTCCATAGAGGCTGTACAGTATTACATTCCCAGAATAAATGTTCAATCGACTCAATTGATTCATTACAAAAATCACACAGGCTTGAAGAAACATATTTGAATTTGAAAAGTAGTTTGTTTGTAGGGATTATTCTCATCAGAAATTTGTATTGGAAGTTTCGTAATGTTGTGTCTATTGTCGACTTGTAAATATTATTATATATCTGTTTCCATGGGAAATTATGAGGATTTAGACAGAGTTCATTTAACCACTTTCTTTCACTTGATGGGGACTCTTGACTATTTGAAATAATGTTGTAAAGATATTTATTTATTTGTTTAATATTTGAAATTTGTTCTATCAGAGTTGTTTTAGTGAAATTTAGAATTTTTATGATTTTTTATATAAAATTTATTTGTTCGAAAGTGTATATTGAATTTTTTCTATAGTCATATAAATGTTCGAAATATTGAATTCCTTTTTCATACCACTTTTTGTAAAAAAATGTCACTCCATTGGTTTTAATTAATTTGTTATTCCATATAATTGTTTTACCTATTGGGTTTTTGCAGAAATCTGTCTGGGTATGAATTTTTATCCTGCATGTAAGACATCGAAAAGGAAGGATTTTTTATTATCTATTTTAGAAATTATGTTTTCATCAATATTACATTTAAATATGAGATCAGTGCCATACTGTTTAAGTTTCATATTGAAAAATGTTTTCCATGGACTTACATTTTGTTTATCTATATATCTTTTTACCCATCCAGCTTTCATAGAATACAATTTTTGGTTTTTAAAATTTTGGGTATATCAGTTTTGGCAGGGCAAATGTTTTAATAACCGTGACTTTTCCCATCAATGTAAGTTTCCTATGTTCCCATTGTTTTAATATCTTATTGAACTCATTAATTTTTCTATCTATATTGTATTTGGATGTTTGTTTTATATCATTGTAAAGGGTTACCGAACCGTTGCACTTTCTGAAGTCCAGAAAAAGGCTGTGTTTTACAGAATTGGATGTTAGTTTTATTTAAAGATCCAACTCGTAGGATAATGGATTTATTTATATTGAGATTAAGGCCGGAACATTTTGAAAAATGGTTTCATGTTTGTATTAAGTTTTTAAAGGATGTTTCGTCACCACTGTTGAAAAATGTTGCATCATCAGCAAAGAAACACTGTTTTATCTCCGTTTTATTGATAACTATTCCTTTTATATCTTTGTTATGATTTATATAATTTGTCAGTGTTTGTATACATAAAATAAAAATAAAAGATGATAAGGGACATCCTTGTCTCACTCCTTTTGCTATGTTAAAGGATTCAGATAGGTGCCCGTTATTGATTATTATACTTTGGATGTCAGTGTTAAAAACTGAGATCCACTTCCGTAGGTCGGGTCCAAAATTCATATGTGCTAAACAATCATGTATGAAAGAATGGCTGATACTATCAAAAGCTTTTTGAAAGTCAGCAAAAAATAGCAAGCCTGGTTTATTTTTTGAGTTTAAATATTCTATTGTTTCTAAAATTAGTCTTGCATTTTCACCAATATATCTTCCCTTCACAAAACCTGATTGTTCTTTGTCTATTAATATTGGAAGCACTTTTTTTAATCGGTTTGAAATTGCTTTTGTTGCTATTTTGTAGTCAATATTAAGTAATGTTATTGGTCTCCAATTTGAAAGTTCTTCAAGATCTTTGTTTGGTTTTGGTATTAATGAAATTTTTTTTGGCCGGGTTTTTTTTTTATGCCTTGTTTTTAAATATTTTGTTCGAATATTTTCGAACTTTGTTTTTCCGTTTCATTTAGTATTTTTATTGGATTTTCAAAGAACAATTTTTTGTAGCCGTCGTCTAAGTGTTCATCTTTTGTGTATATCATTTTGAAAAATGTAACTTCTTCTTTTAGGATATTTTGAATACCAGATATTTCTTTATTATTATTTTTTAGTTTGTATATTGTTTTCTTTTCTGCATTCTTTTTTTTCTAGACTTGAGAAGTATTTTGTATTTTTCTCATTCTGTTCAAAGTGTATTACCTTTGCTCGTAGTATGTTTCCGTTTTTTTTTTCTCTATAGATTTTGTTTATTGTTTCAGTGTTGATATCATTTTGGTTTAATTCTTTTTCAAGTTCTTTTTTCTTTTTTGTTTGTCATCTTTTTTTTATGAATTGCATTTCCCAAAGTATTTCGGGTTTGCATCTTTATTAAATTCAACAGTTTCATTTATTGTTGATTTAATCAGCGTTTGATATTCTTTATCTAAAATGAGTGAATTATTAAGTTTAAAGTAGCCTGGTCCTTTCTCTACTTTTATATTATCATATTTTATTGAGATCATTGAGTGATCTGTTTTGTACCCTGGTTTTATTTTACTTTCTTTTATGACATTCAATAAGTTGTCGGATATAAGAAAATAATCTAAACGTGTATGTATAAAAGGTTTTTGACAAGAATGTCAAGTAAATTGCTTTTTATTTGGATGTTGTAATCTCCAGATATCTACAAGATTACAAGAATTGTGTATAGAGTTTATTTTACTTTAGTATTGTATTAAAATATCCTCCAACAATAAATGTTAATTCATTATTTTCTAAAAGTGTACGCTCAAGAGTATTAAATAGTGTTGGGTCATCATTGTTAGGTCCATATATATTGATTAATGATAATTCTTTTTCATTTAGAATAATATCTAATTTTAACAGTCTTCCTATACATAATTCATCATTATTTGTAATTATAATATTGCTTTTAGAGTTAATAAGTATAGCAACACCTTCTTTTTGAGTACTTTTACCACTAAAGAAACAAGGTCCATCCCATTCTTTCTATCAATATTTATTATTAACTGAATTTTTTCAAGTTCATGTCAATTTGATAAATATCGTTTTGAAATGAGAGTAGTGCAAAACCATTATAAGAATCGAGATTTTTCATATTATTCTGAAACGGAGCAGAGTCATTTGAAGCCCGATATACATTTTGATGAACAGAATTGAAATCTACAACTGTATTGAAAGTCTATACACGGTAAGTTGATATTTATTGTAATTACGAAGCTAAATGAGATAGAGGTTTATGAAAAAATATATAAATATCCTTTTCTCAGGTTATCAATCAGATCCCAGACACGAAAGTACATTTCTGAAAAGTTCGGACATCTTCGAGTCATATGTTTTCACGCACATGTATACGTTTTCGCGCACGATCGTAATTTCCGGAATTCCTATTTACACAAGCTTTGATTACGTCATTAGCGTCGGTATTTTCTTTATCTGATTTGCAACTATAGACAGATCATTTCAAGAGTAAAAAAGTAAAAAAGACTAGAGGCATAGTCTGTTTTTTAAAGAAAAAAACATTACTTTTAAAGCAGTTTATTATTTACCCCCCTAAAATTTTAATGAATGCATTTCCCTCCATATTTTTTATCGCCTGGTTACCGCAATCTGTCAAACTGCCATGTGATTGTCACATGGTAGATTATTGCGTTTTTGGCAAGTAACAAACTTTAATATTAGGATAATTTATTACATGTTTTTATGCTTTTGACATACATTAGGTGGTAGCATCAGTATTAGTGGGAAAAAAATTGTTTCCAATCCTACGTTAAAAAAAAAAAATACTAATTTACTCTGTAATGCCACTTTATCGGAATATTTTTTTTCTTCAATTTTTATTTTCAAAATCACGTGGTATTGCCCCCACTTGACAAATACCATGTTTAGTGTAGAGAAAATTCTTTTTTTTTTTTTGAAAGGATACCTTAAATGACCTTAAACAGTGTGAATAAACTTGATATTTGTGTGATTTTACGCGTAAATTACAACTGAGATAATTTAAGTATTGGAAACAATATTTACGCTGCTGAACGCCAGAAAACCCTCTTATATATAGCATGGTATGTAGTGCGCGAAAACATATGACGTAATACACATGTTACCTACGTTTGCGGTATCCCCTAAAATGTCTGCTGCTTCGTGAAAATACGGCCTACACTTACCATATTTCGTTGACAGAGAGCAAATACATTTATTTGCAGCCAAGGTAGTCAAACAGTTAATTTCAATTAAAATAATATCATCCGCAACAAGCTAAATACATAAGTGCGTGAACACTCATGACTCCGGGATAATTGTTAGCGATTATTTTCATCAAAGACTTAAACCCAAAGTTAAGAAACTCAAGTAAGCGTATGAAGGAAATCTCGTAAATTATCGGCGCAGCCGCGATATGGCGCGCTCAGTGAATCCGCAAAATAAACCGTCACCTTTTTGCAGACGCCCTTCGAAAGAGGTAAGCTAAACAACATTCTGGCTAACTTCATTCATTAAGTATATGCTATATAAAAACAGTTAAACATTCATTTTGTAAGACTTTATTTTTTTGAATAATGTTTGAAGCTTGAAATCCCTTTACTTGAAGATAAGCCTCTATTTCCACCACGAAATTTGCTAATGAATGGGTGGGGTATCGATCATACACTCTCAAATTCAATGCATGTATTTTATTTAAATTATCAACTGCTAATGAAACACACACACAAAAATAATGATAACAAATCTTTCATATGTAAGTTGAAAAAAAAATGGGGCAAGAGTTAACTGAAATGAAAGATAATTATCAGGCCTGTTTTTCAGTGTATGATGAAAACTTAATGAGTTTGTTCCAGGGGCTGAAATTTGAAACTTGAAGGAATATTGATACCAAAACAGGATTGATGTGGTTTGTCAGAAGGGGGATGGGATAGGGTATTCATTACCAAAAGGGGAATATAACTCATACTTACTCTAACAAAGTTTCAAATTAAAATACTACCAGCAGAAGATAACAATGATTTTTAAAAATATCATATGCCTACAATCCCACCTTTTTTATTTGCTTTTGCTCGTATTACTAGAGACCAGTCACTTTTTTTTTCAAACGTGTATAAATACTGCTTGGGCTATCTCATGGGCAAGGAAGTTCGAGTGTACTTATTGCCTCTATTATAGATTTTGACTCCAGCGAAGTGTACTCAGACCTGCCTCAGTTTCCTGGATTAATTCCTGTTCCAAAATGAAAAGCCCACAAGTTGATTCATTGCAAAGGTAAGATATATATATAATATACATATATAAAATTGTGATATATACAAACATAACACCTGATATGAATAACTGCAGGGTTCACCCAAATTGTCAGGCTTTTTTAAATGGATTTAATAGAATGTCTCTTATTTAACCCCCACACATAGCCAAAATAATCAATACTGATTGCAAGCCATTAACAAAATAGAAGAAAAAGAGAAAAATCAATATGATAAAAAACATAAAATAAATGTTATATATAATATTATATTTAAACAAACATTGCAGGTGTTACAGATAATCTATGCAGTTAAGATTTAAAGCAAACAACACAAATACTGTCAATGAAATTTTAAACGCAGGCAATATTTTAACAGAATGACAGGGTTCCCACGGTCAGATAAAAAATCAGGGATTTTTTTTTCAAGGTCAGGGAAATTGGAAATTGGGCACGGAAATTTGGAAAGTCAGGGAAAAGTCAGGGAATTTTTCAATCAAGGAAAGTCGACCAAACAGCAGGAAGATTATAATAAGAAAAGGCTCAGGCAGTTTCTTCCATTTGGCTTTTTTCAGTCAGTTTGAATTGTCAGATTGGAATAATATTAAATAAGTTCCCAATAACATCCAACAAAGAACATTTTTGTGCTCGTAGATGATCTGTAGTTGCCGCTGGATTTGTGCTTAATTTGGTCAGGGAATTTTTAGTTATGTCAGGGAAAAGTCAGGGAATATTGATTTTTCAACAAAATGAATGACTGTAATTGCAGGATTTATTGTGATCTTAAATCTGTTTAAGGTCAGGTATCAGATACACTGGATCAAGAGATATCTACTGGTGAAGCCAAACAAAATCATCCTAGATGCCCACATGGAGCAGCCTTTGTGGACAAACCACACCAGTCAACATGAGAGCAGGTAAACAGTCGGGCATGCATCTTCAAATCAATCAAAAAGATTGCATATACCGTATGGCTGAAAAGATTTGATTCTTGAGGAAACGGAAAATACATTTGATTATTAATGATGAAATATATAAAATCTGTTATCAAACATTCTAGAAAATCCCTATCTGTCTCACCTGACTGAAGGTCTCTAGCTATAAGTAGAGGTGACACGTAGGGATCACTTTTCTGTTGTCTGTCCATCTGTCTGGTCATCACACTTTTTCTATCATGTTTCAGCAGATGATACACATTTTACAAAGAACACTCTTGTGTGTTCACTGTTCAGCAATGCATACAATAGAAATTTAACACATGTTTTGAAATGTCATCAGTTGTGTTATCAACCTCCAAAGATGATAAATACTTAACTCTTTACCTCATGAATATTTATATTTACAAATTTACGCATTATTGTTTGCTGGCGATGGGGTGGGGGGGGGGGGGTATTTGCAATCTGGCCTAGTTTAAATAAAACATTTCCATTTTATTTTATTTTTAGTTGTGTGTGATGTCAATTACACCAACTATAGTACCTACATTTCTGGAACCCCGATTTCTACATTTAAAACCGAATAACTTCACAGTACGTTCAATATGATCGAACGATTGTATGTAACTCTACCACATATATATGCTAAGATAGAGCAAAAATGTTTAAAAATTAACACTGCGTCAAGAATAAATGCGTACATGCTAAACAATCGTTTGCGAGATGAAAAAATCAAAGAACTTATTTTTCTATGTTGTTTTTGCGGATGAATATTGATTGTTTTGATCAGGTGAATGCTGATAAAATAGAACTGTCATCACTGTAACTGTTAATATAAACAAACCATTTTAAGTTTTCATTCATCCAAGTACACATTCATTTCACCTCATGAACACCTCATTAACACTATTAGCGAGTGCACTACCCCAATTTCAACTCTATGAAATATATAGGTAGTACGCCTCGTCCGAAAATGGTAAGTTCAGACACTGGTACGCTTGTGTAATGGTACGCTTCATCCCGCCACCGTCATCATTTGCAGTAATGTGATTCAATTCTGATTACATTATACTTATCCAGAGCTTTCCGTGTGTTTTTATTTTGCATATTTTTTTTTTTGAGTAAAATGCACGTGGGCCTAAAAATAGACCCCACCCCCCTTACGATCAGTAAGCACGAAAATATGTTGCATTTTCTAGTTTCGGTTTCTGAATCGGTTTTGTTGAGGGCTTTGTGGAGAAAAAAAGATGAACTGGAGAAAAGCACATTTCTGAATAATGGCATAGAATACATCCTAATATACTCGGCTGCACCGTAAGTTCATGGATACAAAGGACGAAGATGATATCGGACGATGACTTCATCTGTCATCTCCGCCAGAAAAACACTTTGAACAACCAAAATTAACTGATCTGTAGAGAAATACAAACGGTTCGTCAGAACATAAAGATGTAAAAGATTAACAAAAAGTCATGGAATCAACAACTGTGCCTTCATCACTGACATCCATTGTGGATTACATACTCTCTTCATATTCATGTATGCATTAAAGTATTTTTGTTTGATGACAGTGATTGTTTAATTCAGATTATTTACTTTTTTATTATGACAGTGATTTTTTTAACATGTAGATCAAGTAGACATCTAGTAATAGGTGGATATTCTATTTAAACAAGACATACTAAACATGAACATGTATATAAACGTACTGCTCACTGCGTCAGCCTTTTAAAAAATGAAGAAAGTGAAAATGATATGATTTTGTACAAAATATGTCATTATTAAGATTTTTTATTTATCTCCTCAGATGTAGTTTGACATATTCTTCCTGTGCTGATGGCGCTGGGAAAGCCTGCGACAGATGATATTCTTGGCGTGAATTTGTACAATGGGCTTTTGATAAGGCAAGTAATGATATATGGTGTTGCAGTATTGTTAATTCTTATGATATAAAATATGTATAACTCTCTTTGGTGGATAGAGCCTCTGCCTCAGGAGCAGGAGGTTGTGGGTTCGATCCCTGGCAGTGACATACCAAATTCATAAAAAAAAGTTCTGATAAAGCTCCCTGGTGTAGCTCAGCATATAAGAGTAGTTCCAGGTCTGATTGGCCCAGTGTCAGGACATTAAATGTAACTGGGTGTGGTATCATGCCACATGTCTTCGGCGTGATACTGTAGCGAGGCAGCACTATATCTGTTTCAAGTAGACGTGACTGAAATAATGTCAGTGGGACATTATACTCAACAAAAAAACATGTAAAAACATTCTATCTGCCAAAAGTCTTCAGATCTGGTCACATCTTTCCAATTAGACAGTTTATAATTAAGCATCTAAATTTGATTGCTTGGAATGTAGGATCAGACAATTTTGGGATGATATGTTCAATGAAAAAATCAGTGTAATATTTGATAAATATGAAAATAATTTTTGAAAATAAAGTTTTCAAGAAGTTTAATTCATAAGTAACCTTTGTAAAATTTGGGCTCAAGGTGAGCTTTTGAGAGTATGAAATGTCAGTCATTTGTCAGCATTTTGTTTCAAATGTTATATAGACAAATTCTTCTGTTATGTGAGTGGCATGTGCCAAGATTTTCTTGTGTTCCCATTTTTCATGATATTGCATGTGATGAGAAAGGAAAATGTGCAGTAGAAAAAAAATGGACTCGAACCCGGGACCTCTCACTCATTGGAGAAATGCGGAGCTACCAGATCACTTACACTAAATCTCCTCACTGATATGGGCTACTTATAGTATGTATCATACTATCCTGCCAATGCTGAATTCATCTTGAATTTATAGTACAGTAAACAATTTGCTGTGTTCCTGGACAACCCAAAGATCAGACATTCCAAAAAGTGTCGGTCTCTGACCTGACTTGTTATTTCTATTTTAATCCTTTGAATATTTAAATACATTCTGTCTGATTTTCCAGTAAAATTTCTAACAGCATTGTTTATCTACTCATATTGTTGAAAATTCATTTCATTAAATCAAGAATCTCTTAAGATATGGTAATAAAGTGTTAATAATATCAATGAAATGAAAGAAAAACAGTAATGAAATCTAGTTGTTTGGGTTTGGTCCTTTGAACTTAACATTGGTCCTGTGAATCTTGTAAAATTACAGGTACAGGAAAAAATGTCCTGTGATTCTTAAAAACTTTTCAGATTATCTGAAAGGCAGTACATACTGGAGAACTATACTGTCATGATCCCACATTGTGCGCCAAATGTAACCAGATGAGATTTTCTTGTGCTCCTATTACATAATGTCATTGCACGTTTTATATGTAACCAGATGAGGAAAATGTGCAGTCAGATTGGGGCACAAACACAGAACCCTTCCTTGCTGACATAGCAAGTGCTCTACAGCCTTAGCTATCTGATTTCTTACACAAATCTCTTACTGGATGGTTACTTATAGGCTATTACAGATAATGCATAATAGGCTTGATGCATTTTCTCCAAATTCATTGTTCTTTTTTTGTATTTCAGTGGGGGTTCTACCAAATGATACCACAGGTGAATGAAGAATGTATGCCAAACTTCATGTGCCCAACAAAACTCCAGTAACCTCCACCCAGGTTTGAATGACTTGTGGCAGAATCCTCTTGAGATGTTCTACTCAACAGATAACAGCGATGCATTTTTACCATTAACAATACTGGAACTATAGTTTTGATCACCCTCTAAAGTGTAGAATTAAAGTGATATTGTTCATACTTTGACTTGTGCACAATTAATTTTTTCAAAAAAAAAAAAATCTTCACGAATAGAATAGTGTGGCACCAAAGTAACTTTACTCGTTTACAAATTATCATTACTATTTCCAAATATTTTTAGCTGGACTATTCGAAGAATATAAGAGCTATTGTAGTCGCCCTTTCATTGGCGTTGGCGTTGCAGCTTTTGGTTAAAGTTTTGCACGCAAGTACTATCAACCTTATATCTCTATAACCATTTATGGTATTGACTTGAAAGTTTCTGAATATGTTTAGGGGCATCACACAACCAAGATAGACAACTCTTGACTGAATTTAATGTAAATTATGGCCCCTTTTCAACTTAGAAATTTTGTTTAAAGTTTTTGCATGCAATAAAACATTTGGTTAAAATTTTGCATGCAAGCTCCTATCCAGCTTAAATCTAAATAACCATTCGTGGTATTGACTTGAAAGTTTATGAATTTGTTTTGAGGCATCACACAACCAAGGTGGATAACTCTTGATGGAATATAGTAGAAATTATGGCCCCTCTTTAACTTAGAAACTTTGGTTAAAGTTTTGCAAGCAAGCTAGTATCAAGCTTGTATCTCAATAACCATTCATAGTATTGACTTGAAAGTTTTTTTTATAAGTTAAGGGGCATCAGACAACCAAAGTAGATAACTCTTGATGGAATATATTACAAATGTTGGCCCCTTTTTAACCTAGAAATTTTGGTTAAAGTTTTGCCTATAAGGTACTCACATGCTTATATCTCAGAGTCAAGGCATGGGATTGATTTGAAGCATCTTTGAGATGTTTAGTGGTATCATACTATCAACGGAAGATAACACTTGATGGAATATGTTACAAATAATGGCCCCCCTTCTAACTTGGAAATTTTGGTTTAAGTTTTGCATGCAAGAAATTTAATGCTTATATTTCAGCAACCAAGCATTGGTTTGATTTGAAACTTATATAATATGTTCAATAGAATCATACTATAGTGGCAGATAGTTTTTGACTGAATATAATGTAGATTAGGCCCATTTTTAGATTGAATATAATGCAGTTTAGGGCCACTTTCTGACTTACACTTTTTGGTTAAAGTTTTGCATGCAAGCTACTGTCAAGCTTATATCTCAGAAATTGTTTATGGTATTGACTATAAAGTTTGGGGTGTGTTCAGAAAATCAAGCAGGATAACTCTTAACCTGAATTTTATACAAATTATGGCCCTTTTCTAACTTGGATACTTGGTAAAAGTTTTGCATGTACAATGTTATTATGCTTAAATCTCAGTAACTAGGCATGGGATAGATTTTAGACTTTTGAATTTACCTGTAGAAACTGAACCCAAGTGTAAATGATAATTCATCTTGAGTAATGAGTTGATATTTTATTTATTTATTTATTTACCTTTTTTTTTAGTCTAAATCACCATCATAGGGCATTGACAATTTGTCAAAATCCCCATATTATGTGTTTGCCAAAGTCAATTTCACATGACCTTGTACAATTTGTACCATTCTGTATTGTCAAATTACTGCCAGTTGGTAAAAAGTTCTGTAAAAAAAGAAAACAAAGACATGTATATCCACTGCCCCAACCCTGGGGCATAACATTAATTGGTGCATCGTGATTTGATAATTATTATAGTTGACTTAAAATGTATACAAATAATAATGAAGTTTGTTTTACTATTCAAATTTTGTTGAATCTCTGCTACAATATATAGTCCCAGTGGCTGAGTGGTCAGATTGTCTGGAAACCGTAGGTTGTGGTTTCAATCACTGGCTGCGACATGCGAAGTCATGTAAAAAAGGTACTGGTATAGCTCCTTTGCCTTGCGTTCAGCATAATTTATAATGGTAGTTCCAGAACTGGTTTGCCTGGACAGGTGTCAGAATAATGTGACTGGGTGTCTACGGTGTGAAATTGCAGGGTGACAGCACTGCATCTGTCTCAAGCAGACACAGTCTCGAAATGACTTAAATACCGTTGGTGGGACGTTAAACCCAACAATCAAGCAAAATAGCATACATTTATGTGATTATTTTCTATAAAGTGCTCTAAAATTATCGCATAGACGGGGCAATCCACGCTACGCTAGTATAATCTAATATAAAATTTGACATTATACATTATTTTGTGTAACAAGCGCTACATTCGAATGAACATCTCTCCTCTCCTCATTTTTTTTTCAAAGTTTTTGACGTTGTCATTATTAGATGTTTACAAACGAATGCATTCATTAAGTACTTTACAAGTTTTACTATTATTCTATTTCAGCCTCGCTTTTATTCATGTAACGGTATTTTTCTATAACAATGGTTATCTTTATATTTTGAACAAGCGCTAAAGTCATTAGACCTTAGGGGTCAAAGTCATTTGATGAAGGTCAGGGTAACTGGCTGGTGGAGCATATCAAGGTGCATGCACCTGTGAAGTTTGAAGGCTGTAGTTGGAAGGACTTCCGTGTTATGGACAAGGTTAAGTGTTTTGATGGACAGAGTTCAGACAAACAGACATACAGACCAAAACAATAGGCACCGATCTAAACTAAATGTTTGTATCTTTTTTAATGCGATAACAAAAACTGCTTTTGAATTAACACAGTCGGCCTACATATTCTATCAGATAGCGGGCAATGCATCAAGTAAATTTTTATTACGATTAATTATTGAAATAATAAATAATTATATATACACTATTATTGCGCAAATTCATGTTAAAAGAACAAAAGAATAAGACAAAAACATCAGTAATTTATTTTAATTAAATACTATACAGCCAGACAAAAATGACGAATCGTTGTATTGACCTGTGTTTTGCTATTGCTTAGTAACACAGAACTGGATTTTCCGAGGAATACACCTGCCCCACTCTCGTTCTAGAACGAGAATATATGGTATTTCGCCGAGTTTCCTATCTTTGGGTTTAGGTTTTTGTTATAATGATGCTTGAGATTTCACAATCTGATGGCTACAGTATTTCTAGCAGAGGGAAAAGTATTTAGTGAATTTTTTGGAAAAATATCAGCTTGCTAGTGCAAGTATTTACATAAAATAATTTGAAACAGAAAAAAAACACCTAAGAAAGAAGTTGAGGGATTTCAAATAAATTCTTCTTTCTATCAAAATTCATTTCAGTTATCAGCTTTGTGTTCAGCTATGAGTATAATTAATTTATGGGGAAAAAAGTAGATAAGGAGTAAAAAAAAAATATGGGAATTTCTGTAATGAAATTTAATGCTTTATTGCAATACATTTGTTTTTTATTTACACCTATATAATGTCACTGTTAGGTGAGAAAGATTTGCATGCCTGGCCGTGACTAGAACCCAGGACCTCTTGCTTACAGGGCGAATGCTCTACTGGCTGAGCTTCCCGGCCACATACACATCTTTCTTCCCTATTGTGAGTAATCAGTCCTGTGACATCCCCCTTCATTTAGAATTCGTCCCTAAATTCTAGGAGTAATTTGGTAAATATAACCATGTGTAGGTATTATTAGACAGACCTGCCACTTATGTCACAGTCCAACGTTGGGCGCCTTATGTCACACAGTGAGAAAAATGTACAGCCTGACCGGGACTTGAACCTGGGACCTTTCCCTTGCAGAGCGAATGCTCTACCGACTGAGCTACCCGGCCGGTAGCACACCGCATACACATATCTATCCCCTATTGTGAGTAATATGCAGTATGCGAATCCAGTATCTCTAGAATCTTTTTCTTATTTATATGTTTTAATACCAAAGCAGATATATTACTGATGTTCACACTCTGTATATTTAAGGACATTTCAACGGGTTACAGCTGATTTTGATTTTGGTAAAAAAAAAATGTTTGGATTTTCTCATTTATTTTAAGTTGATTGATAGAAGAGAGTCCAAATTTTAAGATTCATTTAAAAAGAATATCATCACAAGTATATTTACCAAATTTTGAAGGTACAAAAAGTCACATTTTAGTGCTTTTATGCAAATTTGGCTAAAATTTCAATAAAAAGACAGTTTAAGTTAAAAAACCTATCTGGTGAGGTATGAATTTTTTTAATACATTTTCATGATGTTACAGTATTTAGAAATGAATTCTTTCTTATTTTTAATGTCACGTTTTTTCAACAAATTTTAGCAAATAGTGATGCTCTACCATAAGCTTGATCTCTAAAACAAGCATGGTGATCCCCTATTTTTATTTCATATATCTTCATATATCTTAAAGTTAAAGTCTAAAGTACTTATATGCAATTTTTTTTTTAGAAAAATCTGTCCGTTAGAAAAAACCCGCTCAAACGCCTTTCAAATTATGAATATGCAACTAATTTATCTTCATTTTTCTATTTTTTTTCAGCATGCAATAAATAGAAAATAGGAGTGGCTGCGGAAAACCTGGTAAATTGGACACTGACAATACATAAGCTCAAAAGAAAGGCTAGGGGCAGCTATATCCAGTTTTCAAGCCAAAATTCAGCATTCTGTTCACCTCAGCAGCAGTTAACAACACCTCAAACAACCAATAGACCATTTCATCTGGGGTTTGGCAATACAATGTACATGTATGCGACAAAACTGACAATTCTGTGACTGGTGGAAAATCTAATGCATAGGTTTACTACCCAACTGAACACTGTGTCAAATGTTATATTAACATGAATATTGACTTGGTGACAGTCAGAGAGGACTTCTTGACTTACATAGGTGAACGTCTCATTTCAGAGTGAAATGGTCTGTATATAATATGTGCCTTTCGGCCAATCAACGGATGCACAACATTCATTGACAAACCTGTTATACTATATTTTCTCTTTTTCTTTTAGTTTTATTTTTGATGATTTGTTGTGTTTTATTGTTACCCTCATATTATCCAAAAGAATATACTTTCCTTGCATTTCAACTCAGATTTCTCTTAACTAAAAGTTTAGAAGGTCTTAAACTCCCTTATTTATTGACCTAGTGATTAAAAGTTCTTATAAATGTGCTAATAGCAAATGGTATTTAATCTCATGCTCTGAAATGTAAGAAGAAACTCTGAAAAAAAGTTTTGAACTTATAGATTTGCTTTTTGAGGAGAAAATATGGGAGATTGTCATTCCAGATTGTCAGTAATCCTTTCTAAAAAGTGTAAGCACGTCAGTTTGTCTCCATTTTTTTCTTTCTTTCTTTCTTTTTTTTTTTTTTTTTTTTTTTTTTTTTTTTCACTTTTTTTTTGGCATAGACCAAAACTGCTTCTCGTTTAAATGAAAAAGAATAAAATAACACAATCCTACATTCCTTTTTTGGAATCTGAATCAATAACTTAAAACGATGTATCCTGATCATAACCTTTCTTAGTTCAACATAGCACATCAAGCTGAAGGTGAGCTATTCTGATCACCTTGTGTCCCATCTTCTGAGGGCAACAATTTGCTTTAAAAGATATATCTTCTGAAACTACTTGTTGGTGCCCATTTGTCGTTTGCAATGGCAACCAACAAAATTTGATTTGCTGTTCCATAAAACAAAGGGTCAGAATAATTCAATTCCATATGTTACAAATTGCCACCTCATGACCATCTTCTGTCATTGCTAAATTAAATTGTCCCTTAAATTTCTTCCCCTCTGAAACCAATGGTCAAAATTTAATTTCAATTTGCACAAATGGTTACCTCATAGCCTTCTACCATAATTGCTTACTTTAAGTTTATTCCTTAAAAAATGGAGTACCAGATGGTTGGCTAGTTTCTTTATAATCAAACTGTTTATAAATTTATTAAAAAAAAATTATTGTAACAAATTGTCAGATTTTAATTATACCCCCCGCACAACGAAGATGTAAGGGGGGTACACTGGATTCAGCTTGTCTGTCTGGCTGTCCGGCCGTCCTTCCGTCTGTCGAGTTCTTTGTCCGGGCCGTAACTCAAAACGTATAAAAGGCATCAAGATGAAACTTCATATGTGGATAGATCTCATTAAAGGGGAGTGCAGTGATCAAGAACCATAATTCTCTGTTGCGTAATTTTGGAGTTATTGTCCTTTGTAAATTTTCATACTTAATTTTTGTTTGGGTCGTAACTCAAATAGTATAAAAGATATCAAGATGAAACTTAATATGTGAATAGATCTCATTGAGGGGGCGTGCAGTGACCAGAACCATAACTCTCTGTCGCAAAATTTTGGAGTTATTGCCCTTTGTAAATATTCATACTTAATTTTTGTCCGGGCCGTAATTCAAAAAGTATAAAAGATATCAAGATGAAACTTCATATGTGGATAGATCTCATTGAGGGGGCGTACAGTGACCAGGAACCATAACTCTCGCATAATTTAGGAGTTATTGCCCTTTGTAAATCGTCATACTTAATTTTTGTCCTTTGTATTAAAATCCCTGTGACAAGGGACATGCGGGGGGTATTTCCGCCATTACAATGGCAGTTCTAGTTTCGTTTGACAGAAATGGTCACCCATAGTTCTCTACCACATTGTTAAAAATAAATTTGATCCTTCGAAAAATGATGTCTTAAGTGGGGGCAGCAAGTTTCTGTATGTATTATTCATAAATATACATGTACTTAAATTCAAAATCTTTCTCCTGGAGCTAGTATTCAAAAATATTTTTCCTAATGATAATCATATGGTTCTTTCCTGCAATTCCATAAGTTATTGATCCGATGGAAAATGAGGCCTCCAGATGTTGACTTATTTTCTATTAATTATAATCTCTATAAAAAATTTGAACATTTATTGTACCAGATATTTGACATTGGTTACTGCTAAAGGTATCCAGGTCAAATCAAGTGGCCTGAAATGTTATAATTAGGTGTATTGTACTCTGCCTTCTATTGCCCCATCTTCTTACAGTTATTGTCCATTGTTAAAAAAACTGTCTTCCCTTCCCAGAGCAATTCTCTTTATATTTAGATTTAGCTGATGATATTTGGTACATGTATCAATGATTTGGAGACGATGTGCCGCGATCAAATTGTTCTATTAGAGCCTCTTTTCCTTTCAGAGTTAGTGCCCTTATTATTTTTTTTAATTAGAAAATCTGCAGCATCACATTGTTCCTATTAAAATAGTCTGATGTTGCAAAAAAAATATTCCAAGGAGAGCTCTTCTCTTCAGAGTATTTACTCCTTTAGGAAAAATATATCCACAGTATAACTTTGATCTTATTAAAGATATGGTGATGATATATGATGTATTGACAACTTGTAAAGGATGTTATAATAAATTTTGGAGAATGGCCCTTTACTTTCAATGCTTACCTTTGTCTTCAGCTAAAATCTCTTAAAATTTAAGATAGGCTGGTGATATATGGTCCATGTACCAATAACATCATGAACTCTTTGTAAAAAAAATGTCAACAACATAATTCTCAATATATTTAAGTTAACCCTTTACCTCATGAATATTCATGTTCAACATTTTTTTACTTTGTGGATGTTAATCAACTGAACTTTAAATGGTTTATCAAACAGTAGATTTTTCTTAGCCCTGCAGACTGTATAGAATCTGAGCTACAATATTGTACAAGCAAACAGGGGGAATCCTGATCAGAAAGCTCCTATAGCAGCTGTCTGATCTGGGTCTGCTCTGTTTGCCAATGAATCAAAATGAGTCTCTATGAAGTAAAGCGTTAAAGTTTTGACATATCTTATTTCCTGAATTCCGGTACAATGACTTTCTCTCACATCTTTTGCAACTTCACATGGATCAATCAGGCTATGTTCTCTCTATCATTTTTGTAAGCTTCAAAGAACTGGGTGAGCTGTTGTAGTCACACCGGCGTCTGCATTTGCATCCAAAGAAATGTTAAGGTTCTGTTTAACTGTTTAACCCCAAACTTCACATATGGCTTGATCATCATCAGATCAAAAAGAAGAATCAGGAACTGCATTTCATCCATTTTTTTTTCTTTATAGTCCTTTTTGGACTTGGAAAAAAATGAAAGTTTTGTTTAATAATGTCACTCCACTTTAATTCAATGGATGTCTTCCAAACTTCACGAATGCATTGATCATCATCACACCAACTAGTAGAAACAGGGACAGTAACTCTTACAAATATTTTTTTTGGCAAATTTATAGCACTTTTTGGACTTAATTTTTTTTAAAGTTTTATTTTACATTGCTATTATCTTCACTTTCACTTAATGGATTCTCTCAAAATTCACACATGTGTTTATCAACAACAGACCAATCAGTAGAAACAGGAATGTATGTCCAAGTAGTTACAGGAACAGTAACTTTTAAATATGTTTGCATATTATTGGCCTTTTTGTATTTAAAATGTTAAAATTTGTTTAACATTGCTTTTATCTCCAATTTCTTTCCATGGATACCCCTCATAATTCACACATGAAATCGCATGCCTGTGTTGGAGGTCAGACTGTCATGAATTTTAAAACAGTTATGCCTTTTTCTTTTTTTAATGAATCTTGGTTAAAGTTTTCGCATCATATATTTTTTCACTTAACCCTTTGAGGTATTGCTTTGAGACTTTAAATACCTGTTTATGGCCATCACCTCTATTTGTACATGGCAAGAGTACATAACTCTGTCTTGGATTTTGAAATAATTATGCCCCTTTTCTGACTTGATTTATCTTTTTGTACTAACTCACAATTTCACTGAATTCTTTGAGATTTTGCTTAAAACTTGAAGCACATGTTCATTGTTCACGTGTATATTTTGATAATACAGAGTTTCTTATTTTGCCTTTAACTGCAATATTTATTTTTATTGACAAGCATTTGAATCGTCAAGTGTGCTGTCTTACGGACAACCCTTGTTGAAGAGTAGTAATCTGTTTTAGTTTACTAAAACAAGATATTTTCTCATTATTTGAATTTGTAAATATTTTCATTTCATTGTCCTCTAAATAATTATTAGGCCTTTGTTTTCATATTTAAACGTATTGTGTGTCTTTCTTCATTTTAAGATTCACTTCAAGTCTTGGAACTAGTTTTTTATTTATGTAATTAAAGATATATACTTATGTAAACAAGTTCACATCTCAGTAAAAGTTCCTGTTAACCCACATAAATTTTATTATCAGACAATTTTTTCTTTGTCGCCGTGCTTATTTCAATGTGCTGCGTCAGGCAGCACTTTTGTACTTGTATGCTCGTTTTGAAAATGATTTTGACTAAGTTCATAAAAATAAGGCATGGCTGAGTACTGAATATAAAATGTCGTAATATTAAAATCAAAACTCCGTTTCGCTATTCTCGGTCCTTTTCAGGAAGTGGGAGTCCATTTCGCTATTCATACCTACCGTGGATCTAGGCATATACATATATATGATACAGTATAAATAATTAAAATCGTAAGTAGAATATTATCCATTGTAAGAGCGTTTTTATATTTTTATCATAAATGATTATTTTAGTTCAATATTTAAAACATCATACTAATTTAACGTTCTCTTATATCAAAATATTTTATTTCTAAAAGTTTCTGTATGATCCCGTAGAATAAACACTATTAATTCAAGGGACGTAATTTATGATTGTTAGATATACCGCTAGATAATAGACGAGATCTCGAGCGGTGTGTTTATTAGCTCACCTGAACACAACGTGCTCAAGGGTGAGCTTTTGTGATGGCCCTTCGTCCGGCATCCGTCGTGCGTCGTCAACAATTTGGCTTGTTAACACTCTAGAGGCCATATTTTAAGGTCAATCTTCATGAAACTTGGTCAGAATGTTTTCTCCATAAAATCTTGGACAAGTTTGAAATTGGGTCATGTGGGGTCAAAAAGTAGGTCATGAGGTCAAATCTTAGGAAAACCTTGTTAACACTCTAGAGTCCACATTTTTGGCCCAATCTTTATGAAACTTGGTCAGAATGTTTGTTTCCATAAAATCTTGGACAAGTTCGAATTTGGGCCATGTGGGGTCAAAAAATAGGTCATGAGGTCAAATCTTAGAAAAACCTTGTTTACACTCCATAAGCCACATTTTTGGCTATATCTTCATGAAACTTGGTCAGAATATTCCATTAAATCTCGGACAAGTTCAAAAGTGGGTCATGTGGGTTCAAAAAGTATGTCAATATGAAAAATCCAACATATGTTGCTCATTTATAATCAGGTTAGCGATTCAGGGCCATCATGGCCCTCTTGTTTTAATATTACTACTATTTGCTTGTTTTGAATATGATGTTGACAAAGTTTACAAAATAATGCATGTGTGAGTACTGAATACATCTTGTTTACTTACCATTTCTTGCCATAAAATACGTAATAAGGTTTAAAGCGAATTGTTTACGCAATATTGCTATCAATTTCTGGGAATACATTTTATTTTTACTTTCGTTTTCGAATTGTCATTAAAATTTATATCTCTCAAATTCAATATCAGACATGAATGGACAACACTATACATAAATACATTTAATGCAATTGTATCTTTTGAAAATGAATACATGTGGGTTAATAAGATTGGGAATTAGATTGGGATTTTAATCGGCCTAAATTGAAAGACTGATTGGAAATTCAGAAAAGTAAAAAAAGTGATGCCATTCTTCAATTAAAGTTTCTATGATAGTCCCTTACACCTGATTAAATAATCATTCACTAAATGCGAACATTTCTGGTAACTTTGGGTCACTTTCGATTTTGATTAGGATAGAAGGGAAATAATCACAATTCCAATTAAAAGTGTTGTCTCCCTTTTCGTATATGCTCATATACCACAAAGTCATGTAGATCATCATTTTATTTTATCATTATACCATACAGTAGTGTATAGCATCATTTTATTCCATCATATTTATACAGTGCATTACTCTATAGCATCATTTTATATCATTATATCAAATACCATTACAGTTTCTATTACGGTCCCCTGATAAAATCTTTACGTATGTTAAAATAACTGGTCACTTTCGATTTTGATGAAAGGGAAAGAATCACAATCCGTTCAAATATGATGTCTCCCTCTTCAAATTAAAGATTTTGTAAATGCTATACTAAAGAAAGATTTTGAATTTTGCAGACACTAGTACTTAAATATAATGGGGATTGAATGGAGATATTTGTTATAAGGAAATACATATAAATGTCATCACTTTTTTATACATAAAATATAAAATTATTGTGTAATCATTCTGTTTGTTAACAAGTTAATATCCGTTATTTAGAGAAAAAAAGAGAGAAAAAAATAGAATAAACTTTCATCAGTAATATCAGAAATAATATGAAACAATAGCCCTAGGGTGATGACATTGTGTAACGGGGTCATTGAGAACAACAACTCCTGGGTTCTGTTTCATACATTTATTCGAGTATAAATCATACTGCATATCGTTAAAGGGCCTGAAAACAGATTATAATGCAATAATAAATACAAATGAATTGGATTCAAGCAATTCAAGAAAGTAGACACTTTGAAATAAAAATATGTCTCAAAATATATCATAGTATGTCAGGATATAAATTATAACACTTACCAGCACTAACTAATTAGACCCACACAACGCCTCTAGTCTGGGAAACTGCAATATAGTGGAGAATACGTTGATCCTGACTTTGGGAAAGTCTGATTCCGAAATGACAGAAGAGAAGGGAAATTCATATTTATAGGGTCAGGGACAAAGGATTAAAATCTCACTCACTCAACAATCACCCAAACCATGTACACTGTACAAACATAATCAGTTCACATAACACAGTTCACAATGACAGGACATGGTGCACATGGACAGTTCACATGCCACAGATACAAATTCACAACTGACAGGACAGAACAATACAAGACAGAATAAACAAGCATAGCAATTTAACAAAGGGCCCTTTACATTTTAATTAATTCATATCAAGTAGTTAAGATAGTTTTATCGTTTTATGAGTCAGAACATATTTCATATGCATATTATCTGTATGGTATATAAGATGTTTTTGATTGAGATATACTCATAAAAAAAACATGTTTAATCAGTATAGAAGTTAAGAATACTTGAACATTTCTTTAAATTCTGCAAAGATGGATTTTAGAGACCATGATAGATAAAGAGGGATATTGGATTTTGCAGAGTGTAACAAGGTAGGGTGTTGTGCTTTTCAGGTGTTTTAAAAAGTGTTTTTGATGCAAGTCTAAAATAACATTTTAGCTCAACTGAGCAAAGCTCACGGTTAGCTATTGTGATCCCGTGAGTGTCCGTCGTCGGTGTGCGTCATGCGTCATCAACAATTTAGTGTTTACACTCTATCACCTTCATTTCTTAAGCAATCATCTTCAAACTTTAAGACAATGTTTATGACCATAATGTCTAGATTGAGTTCGAATATGGCTGAGATCAGTCAATTAGGACAGGTGTTAAGCCCCTTTTAATATAAAAAAAGGCCAGATTTCACCTTGTTTACACTGTAGCATCTTCGTCTTTTGAGCAATCATCTTCAAACTTTATGACATTGTTTATGACAATACTGTCTTAATTGGGCTTGATTGTGCCTGAGATGGGCCAAATAGGTCAGGGGTTATGTCCCTTTTAATATAAAAAATTCAAGATTTCATTTTGTTTACTCTCTACCATCTTCATTTATTCAAACAATCATTTTTAAACTTTAAGACAATGTTTTAAAAATTTTTTGGTTGAGATTGGCCAGTTGGGTCAGAAGTTATGTCCCTTTTATTATAAAAAAAAAGCAAGATTTCACATTGTTTACACCTTAGCATCTTCATTTTTTTAGCAATCATCTTCAAACTTAAGACAATGTTTATGATCATAAGTTTGCAATTGGGTTCAATTATAACTGATATTGGCTAGCTAATTTAGGAGTTATGCCCCTTTCACTATAAAAAAGCTAGATTTCACTTTTTACACTCTAGCATCTTTATTTCTTAAGCAAAAGTGAGCGATTAAGGGCCATCTTGTTTAATCTAGTATACATTAAACTTTCATTCATGCCGCAACATTTTGTACACTATTTTGGTAGATTATACACAAGGTATGCAGTATTTCATGACTGCAAATTTAATGACGTGATTTCATTTACACCAGTGTATATGTCATGTTATTCGGTATTTTTTATTGTCTGTGAAATTCAAGGACTTCAGACATCTCACATTTATCCTTCACCACACGGGTTAATGATTTAATTAGGAGGTCCTAGTTTCAATCCTAAAGTTGTGACATACTAGGATAGTTTAATTGGTATATTTCCCTCACTTGACGCTCAGCATATTTAACGGTCAATCCAGGTCCAGTGTAAAAATAATGGGATTGGTTTGGTGTCATGTCACTTGTGACTTAATTAAGTCTCCCAAACGAAGTTTGGAGACTTGTTGTTTTTACTCTGTTTCTTCCTCTTCATATTATTCTTCTTTTTTCCGCCACCAACTTTGTACAGGCCATATCTCAGAGGCCACTCGACCTATTTTTACAAAACTCCACACGCTTACAGTCCTCAACGAGTAGTTGTGCCCTCCCCCCCCCCCCCCGATTTTTGTAAATGTGGGGTCCCTGGGGGTCAGGCCCCACCCCCTAAAGATGGATTTTTGCATAAAATTGTATTTTGGTTAAATATTTCAAATTTCCAACCCTGAATCATATATTTTTTGTTCCCCATAATGAGAAGAATAGTACTATTTTTGTGTCCCCTGAGGTCACTCAGGGGTCAGGCTCCACTCCATCACTTTTACTTATGACCTTATATCTCAAGAATTGTTCATATCCTTGCCCATAGATAATATACATTCTTGTTCCTCATAATGAACAGATTGAATGGTACTTCTATAGTGTTCCGGGGGGGGGTTTAAAAAATTAACCCAACCAAATATTTTTCCGGATTGAATGGTATTTCTTTGGGAACCCCTTTAATTTTACTTATGACCTTATTTCTTAACCTTCGTTTGGGAGACTCAGTAACAATTCACTGTTACAATTATTACTTGTTGTCTATGTCTTGATATAATACATAAGCAATGGTACCAAGTAGCCATGCTCTCACCTGAAATCTTGTCATATTTAAAATACACACGTCCTTTTGCATTTTATATTCATCCAAATATGAATGAAAATAAATCATATTCCTATGAAACATGATATTTGTCATTTACTTTAAATATATATGGACAAACTGGGTACAAATATTTTTAATTAAAAACAATAGCCATACATATCTTATGGCATTTTCTTTCTTTCCTTTAAATTAAATAACAAGCTGAAATTTAATGTAATGTGCATTTTTTTATTTTTCATATTTTTCTTCTTTCTTCTTTCTTTCAGATCTATAGCCAGTGAATGAATGATGGACACAAATGGGGCTTCAGGTATAAACAGTTTCAAAGATAGTACAAATGACCTTGGTCTATGTGTGTAATTTGCATAAAACATACAAAAATCCAAAGTTGCTTGACTGTTTTGTGAGTCATGCATACTGACACATATACAAAATCTACAAAAAGACAGATTGCTGAAAAATGGCATAGAGTGCCCAAATTGTAGAAGGTGGACACCGACTGACAAACAAGATTCAAGGCTAGACGAATGGGTTATGTCTCTCCCGGCAAATGAAGCACTCATATCGGCAATGGATGCCGTCCACTGTGGGTCCGAAAATGTTCCGGGTACTGGAATAATGTGTCAACCATGTGAACATACGGGACAATCCTGCGAGGCTGTATTCTACTGCTCCGACTGCAATGAGTACCAGTGCATGGATTGTTCTGGCAGCCATCAGCGACTCAGAGTCCTAAGAAGCCATAAGCCTGTCAGAATAAAGGAATCAAAATCAGCGGAGACATATTCCAGAAGGGTTCGAGAGTATGAGATATGCAACGTCCATTCCAAGCCAATCGAGTTCATGTGCGTCAAACACAATGACCTATGTTGTAACACTTGTTCCATCATCACACATCGTGAATGTACAAATTTTAAAGAAATTAAAGATTTAAATATTCAAGAAAATAAAGAGAAAATGAGTACATTAAAAACTGCTACATTCAAAGTTCAAAACAAAATGAAGTCAATTGCAAAATTTTGTAGAGATCAAGAAACAAAGCTCGCCAATCAAGAAGATAATATAATTCTTGATATCGAGAAAATGAAGCAGAAAATGGTAAATTTGTTTGATAAGCTGAAGTTGAGAGCAAAAAAGCAGGCTTTCAGTTTTGAGAAAAAAGAGAAATGAAGATTTACAAGCAAAGATCATTATATGCACAGACATGGAAACAACCCTTGATGAAACGTTGCTTACCCAAGAAGCAGTTTTAAACCATGGTTCACCGGAACAAATCTTCATTACGGCACACAAATTAACACAAAACCTTGAAGACCATGAGCGAAAACTGAAAAAGACACTAGCTGAAATTGAGATCACAGATTTAAGTCTTTCCTCATCTGATCTGATTCAGAAGATGCTTGACCTTGATGAGGACCTCATGAAGCTGAGTGAAGCGACATCAGTGATGGGTGTTGAGAAGATCCCTGATTACAGGTGTGTCCAGCTGGAGCTTCTGGAGACGACAGAAATTGTTAAATCTGAGAGTGATGAAAAGTTTCCAGTGATTACAGGAATGACTTACTTGTCTGATGGAAGATTGATTGCTGTTGATAATGGTTTGATAAACTATCTAGTACTAGATGATAAGAATAAACTGCTTAATAAGGCATCCCTTGATAAACGCCCGGGTGGTGTAGTATCTCATGCTGATGATACCATTGTGGTAGCAGAAGCTGGCAAAACTATAGGCCTGTATAGTATCACTGCTGACAACGCACTACAGAGAACATCGACTGTCAGCACAACTGTATCTTGGCTCTCTATTTCTCTTACAGGTAAAGGTAAGTATGCTGTTGGAACATATAATGGTAGCAAACCTGCCTGTTTGGTATCAGTGAATGGAGAAGTGGTTGATGTTAATGCTGAATTTCCCGACAAACAGTATAATATAGATGACACTAGTTGTGTATATATACCGACAGTGGAAGGCCGGGCGTGTCTATGACACTCGTGATGGAACCGAGGTGGTTGTCAGGGATCACAGGATAAAGGAACCGTGTGGGGTAGCTGTCAGTGATAGTGGCTGTATATTTGTATGTAGTCGAGAAACACACAGTATTGTGCAGATATCACAGGCAGGGGAGGTGATAGATTCACATACACTGGAGTCAATGGAATATCCTTACTGTATCTGTATCTCGAGAGATGATAGAAAACTGGCTGTGGCTAATGGCATTGCTAACAAGAATACAACACTTCAAACATACAATATACTTTGAATATCAGAAGAATAGTAAGATAGTCATTTGTAGATCAATCATGTATAGTATACATGCTATTTTTTAAATGATATACACTATTTATTTCAAACCAATGAATCTATGCATATTAATTGCAAAAGATTTTTGAGATGTCATTGACAACAAGTGGTAAGAGTTTCCAGCACGTAACTTTTTTTAATTGCAACTGCAATCCTTTATTTGCATAGTTATAATTATTATAAGTTTTAAACAAATATGATTTTTTTCCATAAAATTAACAATAGATTGTGAAAATCAAGACAATACTGTAAGTATACATAGATAGGAATATTGACAATTAACATTATTCCAAATCAAAGTAATGGCAACATGATTATTATTCTGATTGTACACAGATGAATTGGTTATGCTACTCTAAAACGGGTTTGTTTAATTTTTTCTCAATTGGATAATTTACATAATTATTGTATATATCAACATAATAACAAGTATAATACAATAGTTTCCATACAGTTCTTAACTTCTAAACTCTAAGTTCTAAACTCGGTTGCTAATTTAGAGAGAAAAAAATAGAAGAGAAAAAAAATGAAAACAATATTTTAAAGATCAAGGTTAACTATTTTGTAGTAATACACTTCAAATGTACATAAATAGTGTAAACTATAATGGTATATAATCAACATTCAATGAAACACAGAAACATATAACTAATAACTGAAATTGTGATTCTAATTTTATAGTTATATACTTACATTGTGTTAGTTTTGAAACACAAATCATAAAAATCATAATTATGCAAATAAATTATTTCAGTTTTAACATGTACATTAGGTATATTCACATTTCAGTTGCTCATTGTTTGATGAGGTAATAAAAGGGGCCCATAACTTTTTTTTTAATCTTATTATATTATTTGATAATCTTATGTTTAAAAATAAATTTGGTTTTTTAAAAGCTTTCCATAATCAGAAAAGTGCTCAAAATTTTATGGAAATATATATATTTCCAAAAGTAATATTTTTTTTATATAATTAAGTTTAACTTCAAGTAAATGTCTAAACAATTATGTTCTAACATGCCCAATCCTCATGAAACATGGTCAGAATGTTTGTTTCCATAAAAACTTGGACAAGTTCAAATTTGGGTCATGTGGGGTCAAAAAGTGGGTCACAAGGTCAAATCTTAGAAAAACCTTGTTAACAATCTAAAGGCAACATTTTTGGCCATATCTTCATGAAACTTGGTCAGAATGTTTTTTGTGTGTTTTTTTCACAAAATCTTGGACATGTTTGAAGTTGGGTCATGTGGGGTCAAAAAGTAGGTCACAATGTCAACTCTTAGGAAAACTTTGTTAACACTCTAGAGGCCACATTTTTGGCTAATCTTCATGAATCTTGGGAATGTCTGTTTCCATAAAAAAAGGGTGGGAAAAAATCAATAGAAAAAGCAACATATGTTGCTCATTTATATCAATGAGAATTGGGCCGGCCCTTGTTTAGAAAAAATCAGTATTTTCAGTTACTAAATCTTTATTATTCGTGTTATGTCACTGGTCGTCCGTCCGTTAGCGGTTTTGTGTCCGCTCTGTATCTAAGAACCACTGGAAGGAAATTGAAACTATTTGACAAAAATGTTAAGCATACAGAGAGGATGTGCAGAGCGTAGGTTTCGGGTGTCTTGGTTCAAGGTCAAGGTCAAACTTGCAGGTCAGATGTCATACTATTATAATGTTAGAATAGTTTGTGTCAGCTCGGTGTCTTAAGAACCAATGGAAGGAAATTGAAATTATTTGACAGAAATGTCAACCATACTAAAAGGATGCGCAGAGCATAGGTTTCGGATGTCTTGCTTTAATGTCAAGGTCAAATTTGAATGTCACAGGTCATATTGTTACAATGTTAAAATATATTGTGTCCGCTTTGTATCTATTGAACACTTAAGCAGATTTAAACTATTTGCCAGAAATAGCAACCCTACTGAGATGAAGTACAGATCAAATGCAAGTTTCAGCTGTATTGGTTCAAGGTCACATTATGAAGCAATATGTCATACTGATACAATGCGAAA
The DNA here is from genome assembly GCA_021229015.1 of Solen grandis. NCBI lineage: Eukaryota > Metazoa > Mollusca > Bivalvia > Adapedonta > Solenidae > Solen > Solen grandis. The sequence continues at coordinate 23,304,309 of CM037795.1, read as the reverse complement.
ATATTTCATGTTTGTTTATTAGTCACCTACCGGTGTTTACACAAGAGGGGGCTGTAAGTTTGCCCTCCTTATTTCCGTCAGATCAAAATTGTGGTGGAGATGGTAATGAAAGCCACATCTTATTAAAATGTTGCTGTTGATAAAGTGCTTATCCATTCGTCAATGGATGTTAATTTTCAATATCTTCGTGCGTATATTGCACAGGCTCTCAGTGGAGCTCTTGTTAGATATTCAGATGTATAGACTCATATCAGTATGATCCACCTGCCTCCTATACTTATCATACTCATAGAAATATTTCAAATTACCACAACGAGCCCATTATGAGAGAGCACCCCTCCACTACTTATCCCTCTCAGTAAATAATTCAAATCACATAACATTTGAAAAGTATTAGTCTATTGTGAGATTTTGAGGTTTTGAGACAGATCAGTCAACACTGTCCCATCAACACTCCTCATTTTTATAATCATCTTCAAGATCAGAAAAGAAGTTGCTGAAACAATGATGATTTCTTTAAAAATCAGGCTTTCATTAGACCACGTTTAATCCTTTACCTCATGAATATTCATGTTCAAGTTTATATTATATCAGGAAACAGAAGCGTCAAAACGAGTTAATATGAGGTGAAGGGTTAATTTTTATCCAAGTTAGATTGTAAAATCTTCATTCAGGTTGCTGTTGGTGTCAGATCACCAGGTACATTTCCAAGTGCAATACATAGTTTTATTTAGGCTGAAGTTACTTAGGTGAGTGATTTAGAGTCAAAATGAAATATCTGAATAAGGGCAAAGCGCAGATAAGTGCGGTTACCCAGCCAATATTGTAATCATAACCATTGTCTTCTGGAAGTGTGTGTTTTGACAATTTTATATCTTTTTCGTTTTCTTAGAAATATGAAAAATGATGTTAATATATGTACATACCAATATTGTTGTTCCCTTATATAACCAGGAATCTTTATATCAAAGTGTATTGTATACATGTGTTAAGAATTATTTCATCTTTTCATAAATTTTGTCTCCGAATGTTGCAGTGATGCTGCTTTGTGACACTTTATCCTGACTAGTAGGATTGTAAACATTATCTTTGTCTATTTCTAGAGGAAAAAGAGAATAGTTTCATGTTCAGCCCTTAAAACGTGATCTGTCGTCAAATAAGTAGAAAATTTGTTGTATTCAAATATTGTGCATGATAATTTTATGTATTTAACTATTAATGCATTGTGTTGTTGAAACTGTTGTTAATGAATGTTTAGTTTGATTGAGGGGTCTTTTTTTAGGTTTTGTTGTTGTTGTTTTGTTCTTGGGCTTTTTAGGGAGGTTTGTTGTTGTTTTGCTCACCTATGTACAATATGCTTTTAAGAAATCTTCTTTCTGAAACCAATAGACAGGATTGTATTTCATGTGGCACATTTCATAGCCCTATGTCATAACTGCTAAAACAGAGTTAATCCCTGGAAAATTGAGATCCCCAGAGGAATTATTATCTTTTTAGAAAATATCTTATTCTACATTTCCATATTCTGTTTATGATTTTCAGAAAGTCAGATATTATTTATCACAGAGACCTGTTGTATTTTTGTTTAAAAACTACAAATACAATGATGTTGCTACTCAAACATTGATTGATTTGTTCATTTTTCATTGATGATGTAGGAACAGTTTCATTTCCTGTTGATTTCTCATATGTATAATACATGTATACAATATTATATCAAGCCATAAAATATTATTAATCAGGAATGTTGCTGTGTATTTGTTATACAGTTTTTCAGAAATATAGACATTTGTAACATTACTGATTTGTTTTTCAATGATACATGTTTTATACACATGCAGACATATTGTAATGTGTATATAGAATTTTACGTATGTCACATGACCGTTCTTTGTGAAAAATACAAGTACACATCATGAGTTAATCTGTACTGTTACGGTGTAATATTTATTGATGTCACCTGGCTAAAAATAGCCCAGCCAGTGCGTGGTGTGGAAAAAACATCTGACCCCCTCAAATTTATTTTAAGACTATATATCCAAAGAAAAAACACGTCATATATTTTCCTTCATAATTAAGGATAAATGTCACAATAATTAGGGTACCATGGTCGTGTGGTAAAGTACATGATTGTGGATCCGACGGTTTTGGGTTCAAATCCCATTGATTAGAGCTTTCCTAAGAGCCAACCCAGGAATAGCCAAAAGGGATAAGGATAAATTGTAAGAACTTGTTTCCAGTATCAATTTAGTTTAGTGGGTATATAAGTGTTGTTAAGTCATGAGTATATTAGTTATATTAATATGTCCACTAAAGATGAGTCTAACTTCACGTTTGTAAATTGTGTGAATTGTCATGTTGTTGAATGTCAAGTTATGGTTAGAAAATTTTCAGTGAACGATAGCCTAATTTTCTTTGGGATTGCTTGAGGGAATTGAGTATGTACTTTGTGTTTGTTGTTTATAGTTTTTCATGTGATTAATAACGTTATGTAAGTAATTAATTAGAATATGTTTGTATTTAAATGATGTTTAGACATGTAGGTCGGGACCTAGATATTCCAGTCCTTATTTTTTTCTGCTGCAGTCCCGAGTTTGAATCTAGCTAGGAATAACATTTTTGTACTATTTTTTTATTATTATTATCAAATCTCTTTATTTCTTCATAAAAAAAAAATAAATTTAAAAATAAATAAATAATGTCACCCGTAAATAAAAGAATGAAAGTGATAAGTAAGTTATATTTACCTTGACACAATTTTGAAATTGAATATTTCATTTATATTTTCGGGCTCTTTATTAAAATAGCATCCTTAGGCTAAATGTTGAGAGGTATGATTGAAATACTAAGTTTTATATGCATAGATATATCCATAATTTCATATTTTTGTTTTTTATATTTGCTTCATTATTTTTCAGTTATAAACTGTAGGAGAAAGAGAGAGAGAGAGCGAGAGATCGAAAGAGAGAGAGTGTTATTTGGTTATTGTAAGCAATGCATTATAATGTATTTTGTTTTAATCTTTTCTTGTTACTTATAAAGGGAGATAAAAAGGGTATATGACTTGACTATTTGAGTTTACCGTCGCTTCGACAGTATTTCAGTCAAA
>CM037795.1:23280007-23301100 GCA_021229015.1 Solen grandis | reverse complement strand
TAGACGTTCAGAGTATGTGTTTTGTAGGGTATGTGTTTTGTAGGGTTGTACCACTTGTCTACGTCATTATATCGCAGTGAGGCAGTAGCATACATCTCTTACGTAGACAAAAGTCCCCAAAATGACTAAAATGCTGTCGGTGGGACGTCAAGCCAAAGCAAACAAACAAGTAGTTTACAGATAATGACCCAAGATATATATAAGTGTTTATTATTCAGCTATAATTTCTGAGAAAGTTGACTTCGGTCATTCGGTAACGACTGAGGAAAAATATGATTAAGGAAAAATTAACTGAACATGCTTCGCTCTGGATACTAGTTCATTAAAAGTGAAATACAAAAACGCAAAGGTCCGTTATCATTTAAGTAGTTAAAGCATTCAAACATAGATGACGAACTTAGATCTGTACTTCAAACGCAGCTAAATAGAAAGTGACATGTGAGGCATCTTTTCAATTTTGGTACTAATAATACATGTATAAGCTTATAGGAAAAAAGTCGATGAAAAATCACAAAAAACCCACACACTTTCTTTTGGAACTGAGGGTATATTGTAATCAAGCTCGTCACGTCACGTCACATCACGTCACATCACATCACGTTACACCACGTCACGTCACATCACGTCACGTCACATCACGTAAAGACACGTCAGATTACTTCACATCCTACGCTCATATTATATGAAAACAAGGTGACATGTGGGGATATTTATCACCTTCAGTGATAGTTCTAGTTTATGATTTGCATAAGACATAACTGTTCCAGCTGTTGAATGTTTACTCGATTTACAATAATAACTGTTTTGTTTTACTGTTTTACATTGTAAATAAAACATAGAATTTCGTATTTTGGTTACTTTTCCATTTTAAGTTTCAGAGTAATGAACAAGCATCATTTTATGGACAGTCATGAACCACATGACGATATACATTTCGATTTAGGAACACAACAATATGCCCAGTCACACACGGAAGTGTGCATCGGGTTTAAATACCCATGTATGAGCATTCATAATTTACCTTTACGCATATTTGGTATCAAATTAAAGGTACACTAATGGCCCACACGAGTGTAATTGAATGGTATTATTTAGTGTACTTAATTTGGCAAACATTGGTTAACCCGGTAATAAAGTTACACGACTGGGCGTTATACATACCTTCTCGTTTGTCAAAACATACATTTGTGAAATGTTAGAAAATACGTTGGCTAAAGAAGGGCACAAGACAGATCACACGAATTGACATTGATCGACATGTTTCAAGATTATTTAATCTTTTGTTGAACACAACAGGTATTTTGGAAGATAAAGCTCGTCATATTTTGAAGTCCATTCTAAGAAAGAAAATGGCTATGTAATATATATATAATGAATACATTTAATCTGCGTCGATTGGGAAACATATTTTGTTCGGTGTAGCTGTCTAAACTCACGTTTGACCTACTTAGGGATGGTGAGGGATTGTGCCGAATGAGTATTTTAACGATATTCCAATACGCATGGAAAATAAGTTAATCACCATTGTTTGCTTCCTGTTCACAAAATTTTAATGATGTATTCTGACTAAATTGCATTTTTCTTTTATAAATATAAAATTACTTAATCGAAACATATCCCATTGATGCACATTGAGACTTGTTTCTAGCCGAACGTTATAATGTGGGAAAACGACCAACAAGTTGGAAAACCTTAATGTTGTTATTTCTTCAACGTTTCGGCTAATGTCTTTATCAGGATAACTGTATAGGAATAATACACCCTTTCTCGGGCGTAAACATTTGCTGAGGCCCGAAATTTTTTTTAATTAATGTTTGAGGGCCTCATCAAATGTTAACGTCAGAGGAAAGGTGTATAGTTGTTGTTATTGCATAAAATTAATCATAAATCATTTAGCACTGTTGATTTCACATAACTTCACTTGTGTAACCTGGGTAGAACCACTGACTTCCTCAAATGAAAAATTGAAAGAATTGAATATCTTGTTTTACCAAATGGGGGAGGGGGAGAGAAGGTCTGAATTTTAAATTTACCCAATTTAAATACGAGTATTAATATATTTTACATAACACACCTTTAGGAGTATAAAAAGGTACATGTTTCCTAATTCAAAAACAGAGACCTTAGTAGTATAGGGTGGCACTATGGTACCAAGGTACCATAAATTTTTTTTTTTATGGTACCGTGGTACCATAAATTTTTTTTTTTTTTGGTATTTATGGTACCAAATCTATAGTACCGAATGGTTTCTCTATATGAAAACAGAATCTATAGTACCGAATGGTACTCTATATGAAACAGATTTATGTAAATTGTAAAAATGACAATTGTAAAAATGTCCTTTCGAGACATGGGGTTGGCCCTGAAAAAGGGCCGTTTTGTTTCTTATGAATTGTGGTCCATCCCATGTTGTACAGTCCCATCACATATTGTGGTCAACCACACGTTTGACAGCCCATCCCATGACATATTTTCATAGTCCCGGGATTGACCACTTTTCCTTGTTTGGCGCACACCAACAAGAACTTTATTTTTTTCATCCAATAAATCAATTCGACCTGACCTGTTTTAGATACTTGTCTGGGGCCTTGACATTTTGGGGGGGATTGACCTACTAACCTATTTTTTTTCTTACTAAAAATTGTGAAATGCGTGAGTATTCATTCTCCAACCAGGGAATTTCCCCTTCGAATTTAATCCGCGTGAAAGGGAAGCGTTACGAAAGGAGAAAAAAGTAAAAGTCAAGGAAGGGGGGAAAAAGGAAGAGGTGTCAACTATCCCGATTTCCCCCCCTTTGCCATTGTACCCGGATTTTTTCGGGTTTTTACCTGCATATCCAAAAGCCACAGCATTCTGCGTATTTGTATTTGGTGATCAGACCTTCTCATAAAAAGGGCCCTTTTTCAGGACCATTAAAATGATTAGAAAGAAAAAAAATAAAATTTGTCATATGATTTTTTTTTGGTTTAAAAACAAACATGTGTCAGTAACAATAAATTAAAACGTGCGCATACAGCAAATAATAACATAACACAACTTTTGTTTTTTCAAGTCTAGTGTTCAAAGCTTTTTTCGCTTTTAGCTGATGGGTTACACCTGAAATTTCTTGTTGATGGGTGAGGCTCGGGACACACGAGCATGTGTTGACGCTTCTCTTGCGTTTTTTGGTTTTTACGGTGGGGTTTCTCCAACTCAGAGACAGTCTCTAAGTCAACATCACGCCGTCTTGGCACTGCCCAAAACTACTCCTTTTCGCTTTCACTGTCCACCTGGGTTTATTTAGGTCAGACTTTTCATCCCTTTCTTAGGACAAGCGGATAAAAGTGGCCTATTTCGTGACAATGTAGCACACTGTGGTTTTGGGCAATTAAAACAAAATTCCCTTTCATGACAACGGTAGCAACCCGTGCGTTTGGGGTTTAAGCTTCTTCGTACATCCGAGCTAAGCCCCCTTTTCCGACAACGGAGCATGACTTGCTTTCTGTTTCTAGTCTGATCACTTGTCACGGAAAGCTTGTATTTTTTCCTTTCACCCAAAACCAAATGATTGCGGCTTTCTGAACGAGCAGTCGAACATTTTGAGAGTGAAATGGAGGGGTCACACCGATTTTAAGGCCTAGACAGTGGGCGGAGCTTAGATGTAAAAAAAGCTTTGCTCACTTACTTTAACACAACATGTCGATATGAAGAAAGCACGTAAAAGATAGCCACCGAAAAAAAAGCCCAAAAGGGGAAAGGGGAAATTTTTCCTACAGCCCGGCCCACAGAGAATTTCAAGAAATTTAAAACGAAGGGTCCTGTACAATGTTACTTTTGAAAGAAAAAAAAACCCTTTTTAAATTTACACTCAACTTTTCAATGCAGGGTGAAACATTTTACAGAAAAGCAGGGTCAAGACAACGACAAATTCGATCCCCCATAAACATCCGACCTAGCATTTGGATCCACATTCCATTGGGGAAGCAACACACATTTCAGGAGATACCTGTTGAACGAAATAAGAAAGAATCACAAAGAACCCACAATTTTTGAATTCATGACGGGGATCTCCGTTTAGAAAGACCAGTTTTTATCCCGAGGGAGGTGGAAAACAAAAAAACTTTTGGATGCACCTAAGCAGAGAACATGCCAAATCAAACAAGTATGATAAAGATAGACAAGTTTCACGACAGTATTTTTTTGGGCACGTCAATTGGTAGGGATAGAAACCAATAAAAGGGACTACACCCGGGAAAACGAGGGAAAATTTTTGATGAACAATCTCAAAATTTCTTCAAAGCCAAAACCAAGACATTTTAGATATGGGGCTTTTAGTCCAAACACCCTTGGGGGTTAGAAATACAAGAAGATTCAAGCCCACCTTTATCCGACAGTGACAAATTTGGGGGCCAAATTTTGGAAAAAAGGAGGGTTTGTTCAACACCCCCCTCGCAGAAAAAAGCAAAGTGATTCACATTTATCATCATGTAAACATTATTCTTACATAAAACACGGTTTTCCGGGGATCGCTACTTCTGTGAACACTGAAACCCGGGTTTTAAAACAACAAAAACTCACTGGTTAAGAATATTTGTCGGGTTACGCCTTGACACTATGCCCAAAAAAAGGGATTCTTTCCATTGGTCACTGTGGTAAACATTCATATCAAAAATGTTTTGACACACAAGCAAAACCAGGAAAATCTACAAAAAACACGTAAAAGTTATGGCAATGCAAGACCGGGCAAAGGGTTGTGGTCAAAGAAGAACCCCTGTCCGGCAACTAAAAAAGCAAGTATTGCAAAAAGTTGGGGGAGCAGAACACAGTGTTTTATCCCCACGTACAAAAACCAGAGAACATAAAAGTCACCGACTGCCCTTTTCATCTTTTTTGACTTTGAGTGTCTTTTTTATTCGGTGAACAATACCAACTTTTTGTGTTGCTAAACGTGCTTGTGGAGACTTAGTGCAATCCATGAAAAACCCTTTCAGAAATCGAACTGGGAGGCCTAGGAAAAAAATTTCGTGAAAACAACACTTTGTCAGAATTTTGTACATGGCTGTTTCAACCCAGTCACAAAGGTACCACGTGATTGCTCAAAAACCACAAGGATATGAGCACAGTTTTTTGAGGCACTTACTGAACATATACAGCCAAACCAAAATTGATCATGAATGGAAGCAAAATTCAAATGATGAAACCCATCAATGAATTCATCGACCACGAGTTTTCCAATATCCCTTTGTCCGTTTTTCCCCGACACTTTGGATTGACTGAATGGCAAAAGGAGGTTTCCTTTTTATCCCAAACAGGGATAAACCCAAAGACACAGGGAGACATCTCCCCTATTTTTTTAACAGCCCCGACAGAAAACCTACAAAGAAAGCTTTCTGAAAGGACAACAAAAGTGGCAAAAAAAGGCTGTATTTCACTTTCATTTAAAATGCAAAAGTACTGCAAATCAGTTTGGGGGACATCTTGAGACGGGGTTGGGGAGATTTGAAAGAACTTTTGGTCAGTGACCAAATTGATCCTTCCGGAACGACCCCTAGCTCAATTGCAACAAAGTTTGGGCGAAAAATTCAATCCCCCAAAAGACTTGGGCTGAAATCTCGATGCCGGTTCCAAACAAACCGATACTCAATCAAAGGATTCTTGGATAAAAAACAACTGTTTTCCTTGAAAAAACCCAATTTCCCTGCATTAAAGGGAGGTAAAGTACAAATGGACCCATTAGGGTTTGAGGGATTCCAAAAAGGGAACGAACACCGAAAATACGAATTCGGGGGTGCTGGACACACGGAGTCCAAATTTGTTACCCAAGGAGAGACAGTGTGAAGGTTTACACACTTCAAACTATGGAGCATTATACAATACCACAATTTTTGGGTTTAAAGACTGTCTCAACAAGGTTTACAACACAGTTGAATGGGGAATGTGATTTTGATCAAAAAATGCAAGATTGAACCAGAATCAAGTCTGTGAACCGTTTTTTTTCCCCTTCCAAAAACCTATTTTTCCCCTCGGGATGCTTGTTTGGTGGACGAACCAATCCATCAATTATCCATAAGGGATACAACCCCAAGGAAGAAATTAAGATGCGACATTTGCTCACTGTATCCATTCGTGAACAAGTAAAAAACATCCCCTGTGGGACATCCCAAATCTTAAGTCAGAGATGATTGTTAAAAAAAATTTGGGAAGTACAAGGGACCATAAAAAGCGTGTTTTACACCCCAAACCCTTGGCACCAGCCTACCAAATCACTGAAAAAGAAAATGACTTTACAACTGTCCGTACCTGTGCTGGGGGAAAGTGTGAAAAAGCAATCACACCCCTGTACAAACGATGTTGACAGGACCTGACCCATGGGGAAATAGCCAAACTCTGAGGTGGAAACCCAAATTTGGGAACGTCTTCCCCCCGGCACGGACGCATGGAGTAAAAATTTTAAAAAACAGTATTTTAAAAATACTTAAAATTTGAAACAAGAACAAGGGGTACCCTAATTGGAAAAAAACAGAAGAGAGAAGCCCGCTTTAAACAGAATTATTTTTCAGATAGAGGTTCTGGCCGACAACGTGAAAAAGAACAAAGAAAAAGACGTTTGCCAAAAACCAGTTGAACTGTTTGGGGGGTAAGAATGCCAAAACAAGTTCAAACCAAAACCGGTATGTCTAAGGTAACCGGTTGATGACCTACTCCCCACCGCTTCACTTGCATTTCCCGGATTTCGATCATGACAACCCCATGTTGGTAAATTACTCGGATGAAACAGACCAACACACCCCATTTCATCTAAAATCCTGGTAGCTGCCTTGTTACTTCCTTGCTCGACTTAAAACTTTACACCCAGTTGGAAAAATTTGGAGATGGGGACGTATTTTGACACAACATTTTGTATTACATCATGACCCAGACCATACAACATCCAAATTGAAGAGAGCCAGTTGGGAAGGGGACAGATGAAGTACCACATGGACGCATTTAAATTCGGGCATTAGGGCCAAAAAAAGGGGTAGATAATCGAAAAAAAAGGAAATCGACACAAAAGCAAAGAAAAAGGGCATCATTTTGGGGTTTTACAATGCATAAAAAAATCATTTTAAACATGGTAACGTGACAAAAAACGCAAACAACAAGACATCTCAAATATGAACCCGAATCAAAACATAGAAACCCAAAAGTATCAGTGAGAACACAGACCAAGACTTTCCGCTCAGTGTATACAAAGCGCGGGTCGGGAAAAATATAAGCAGTGCCGTAGGGTTACCACCGCAAAACCAGTTGGCTTTTAGTGGGTTTTGCATAGCCTGAAGGGGTGGTGGAAACTACGGAGATTCCGATGAACACCTACCAGTAAAATACAACAGATGCTACAACATCTCTTTAAGCTAATAAAAAACCTGCTGCATTTGCAACGAGTTATTTTTTTTTGGGGCACAGCGCTTTGGAAACAGAATAATTCACCAGACGAGAAGGATTCCTCTTGTTTAAACCAAGTTTTATGTTTCATGATGAAGGGGCGTAATCTTCCAATCACTAAAAAAGTGGGGTCTTTCAACGATTTTTACCATTTACAACCTCACCAACCTGATCCACGTGTGGTACATAAATTAACCCAAAACTTTGATACAGGGGGAAAAAACTAAAACCTTTTTGATGAGCGATGTACCAAATTTTTGCGAAAAACCACCGGAACGACACACCAGAGATATCGTGCCATTTTACTGCTCCAGAACCATCATTTTGTGAGCAAGTGTTTAACTTTTTTTGGAAACATCAGCGCAATTTTCAAACAAACGAGGCCAAATCCAGGAACATTTTTTTAAAGATCCCGATTTCAACAATTTAAAAAAGGTTTAGTTGGGAACAACCCTCTGGGACACCTACAAAATAGATACTACGCAGGTACTTGCAAACGAAGGAAGTAAAAACATGGGAAATATTCACTACAGAAAAAAACATAACTCCAATTGGAAACCAGGCGTAGAGCGTGTTGTTGGCTGTGCGTTACTTGGAATTCAATCAAAACAGGCGTTAAGACAATCGGGGTACTTTTGACAAGTGGCATGGCTTAAATGCATGGGATATCCCAGATATTCCCGGGAATGGATGAGTATAAAGAAAGACTGATTCATGTGTGTCATATTTTCTTTTTTGACTGATGTTTGTTCAAGTTTTATATTTGCATGATGTTAAAATAAAATTTGTCATGTAAATCTGTTATTATTTCTTGACCATCAGGGAAAAGTATTTACTTTTTCAACACCCTAGAACTTTTTCATCTCAGGGCCAAGTGTTCGGGAAAAAACCAATTTTTAAAAAAAACTTTTTGGTACAAAACCGATTTTTTTCAGCGGTACCAACAACGCATCGTCGGGTGTTACAAAGAAGGCAAAGTCCCTACGCACAGTTTCAAAAACGTGAAGCTATCAAATTCCTTCAGGGACCCGGGGAGAGAAGAGATAGAACATAAAACCTTACCCACCTCGCATTTTGATAAATTTTTGGAAAAAAAGGGGGGGGAAAAAATTTAAATTTAGGGTTCACGCGTAAGGACACATAGAAATGCACTGTCATTTACATCACACAAAACAGTTCCAACAATCCAAGGCAGCGACCATCAGTTTAATGCACACACATGGTTTTATTTCCAAAACACAAAGATAAAGGCCAGATAAAAAACCTTGCAACCAAAAACAACTACCCCATTTGGGAGGGGCTTTATCAAGATGCAACCCTACACCTCAGGGATATCTTATCATTGATTTTCACCCAAAACACCCCCCAAAAATCGTTTAAAACAATTTTCCATCGGGGGGTAACAGGTGAAGACGAGGACCGACCGTCTACACTACAAAAAAATGATAGAACTGACACCCGATCATCTTTAAGGAACCCCCCATGGAAAACACACCACATACAGTGATCAAAGCTCTAAAAATCGTTGAGTCGGAAAAAAACCCAACAAACGCAAGAGCGGGTAGAACAGGATTAAAAGAGAGGTAAAATGGTTCCCTTAGCTGCACACCATTTTAGAAAAAAAATAACCGTGGCAAAACAGACGAGAATTTTTAAGGAACCCCAACAAAGACTTTTTTAAGACAGTTACGATCAACCGTGGACTGCCAAAAAACGACAACTATTTTAAAACCTGGTGGGGAGGTTTCCTTGGGGGGAACCATCATTCGTAAACTCTTCGTGGAAGGGGAACCAAACGTGAAAAAATTTTGGTCCATACAAGAAAAAAAACCACCCAAAAACGAAAGTCACCACCGGGAAACGGCCCGACAACAACCACGAAAACAGCCAACCAAACCAAGTCACCATAAGGAAACAAAAAAGGAAAAAGCAGACATTGCCTCATGACGATTTGTCACTGTAAAAGAAAACGCCTGTAACAACGGGAACCCCAAAAAGTGTCCCCCAACGATTCGCGGATTTTACATCGGGAACACCAAAAAAGCATCACCCTTGTGGCCCCATTTCCTCCACTGACCTCATCTACCCCCCCTTCTAAAAATTTTCGATGGGGTCGGGGTTTGGCTACACCACAAGGTCAATGAGGTTTCACCAACCCACAGTTCGACGAAAATTTTTTGATTTTTCCCAATTTCTTCAATGGGCGTTCCCACATCATCATCACACCCAATTTTCACCAATCCCAAGTCTCCATTCCCCATTACCTACTGCCTTTACTGCGATGAAAAATTTCAGGACCACGAGTATGCGGGCAATATCGCTTTAAAAGCCCTTCAACGTGGGGAAAAATAAAAGAGACCAAACTTTCATCATCAGTCTCAGAAGCGCAAACAAACCCCTCTTCGTAAACTGGGAAAAAGTTGCTTGCTTTACGAAGCCTCGCCCAAATTTTGAAAGAAGATTTATTTAAGAAGCACCAAAAGAATTGGTAATTGTATTCTGAATTTGTCAAAAAAATTTAAAAGGCAAGTACCCCGTCGGGCTCAGAAACGTCGATTGCATTCTAAGGAAAACCCGACAGTTTTGCGACCAAAAAAGTACATTCGAAAAAAAAAATCATTTTCAACAGAAAGTTTGGGTTTTTTACCCCTGGCACTTTACCCCCTTTGCCAAAAATTATCCCCCCTTGCGGGGACTCATTCGGAAAAAATGAAGAAGATGGCCTTGTTCCAGTTCGGTTGTTGGAAAGATGAATCGTTTTGGAAGAAGGAACAACGACCTCGGTTACCCCCATCCCCCCAAGTGAGTCAACTCATCATTTCGAAAGAAATGAATCAATTTTGACGACAACAATTTCTGAGTCAAAAAAGCCAACAATTGGGGGAAGTATTACATGCTTTCAATGTCCATAAAAAAGCACTCAAAACCCCTTTAAACCCCCATGGCTGGGAAAAAAACAAGAAAAGTGACGAAAAGAAGAGAAAAACCGATGACCTGAAAGATCAAATTCTAACATGCCTACACCATCACGAAAAGGGTACTCTTTTTAAAAAAGTTTAAAGACCCCTCAATTAAAATTTGGGGTGAAAAATGGGCGTTAAATAGAGGGGAAAAACCCCTTGAAGGTTCAAATATTATTTTCTGGTCAATGATTACTTCGGGAACGGAAAGGGGCAAATCACGAGGAGGGGAAAAGTTTTTTAGAGACTGAAAGGCAAAAATCCCCCCAAAAAAGTTTGGGAAAAAAACTCGAGGAATTTCATACAAACACCAGATGATGAGAAGAAGAAAGGAGGGGGATGAATTTTTGATATTTTGCCCCGCACCTACTCAAAGAAACGAGACCTTTAAAAAAAGGGAAAAACCCAGGAATTACCCCTTCGTCATGGGGCCCTACAAAAAAAGGGCACGTACTTTTGTCACCTTACTATGATACGATAACCTACGATTTTGGAGGAAAATTTGGGGGCTCTACAAGGCAGCGAAAAAACATTTTTAAACTACACTTAGAGGAGTACAGATGGTTTAGAAGTCAAAAACCACCTTGCATAAAAAAATACGAAAAAAAATTTTGACGCGACAGACTGTGGGGAGGAAAGGGACGACCAATGGCAAGCGAAAATCGCAGATATCAACGAGTACAAAAAATTTACCATACGCTACTTACTATGTGTCATTGATGTGTTTTCAAAATATGCTTGGTTTAAAACCCATCATTGAAAACCCGGAAAGACCTCATCCAAGCCCTTTCAGTCTATTTTAAAAGAAGGGGCCCAAAAACCCCCCTTTGCAAACAAAAAGCCGAAATTTTTGAACAAAGACTTTCAGAAGTTTCAGACAAGCATGACATTCCCTTTCTTTACGCTAAAACCCAAAACTAAAGCGAGTATTGTTGAACGTTTTTAACTACGCTTAAATCAAGAAGTGGGAAAATTTTACTCATCACAAAACCCGTCATTATGTGGAGTACTGCAACTATTTGGAAAATGGCTACAAACATTTGTTTTCATCGAAGCATCGGGCAACCCCTGCATCTGTGTCAGAGAAAATGACATGAAGTCACCAAGACATTGTATGGCAAACCATCAAAAGAAAAAAAAAAAATCCTGATTTTAAAGTGGGGGGATTAGTGCGCATCAAAAAAACCAAAACAAACCTTTTGCCAAAGGGATCCACCCACGGACAGTGGAATTGTTTAAAGTGGTTCGCACAACAGAACACATCCATTGACCGAAAACTGGAAACTTGGGTGAGAAACTACGCCGACCTTTTACAGATGAAAATTCAACATATAAAAATGAAGACTAACAAGGGGAAACAGTTCTTGATCGGGGTACAACGTGTAGGGAAAACTTTTCAAAAATGAAAATCAAGTGGGTTGGAATCCAAAAAAAATTTAACGTTGGATTCCAAAAACCATTTATATAAAGTATAAACGTCCGGGGAAAACCATGCCAGTCCCCATACCCGCAGTGTTCAGGTAACAACAAACAGACAGGAAAAAGGAGGTACCAAACAACAAACACCTTCTTTACACAATTGGATCATCTTTTTTATTGTCATCGTGTCATTAGTAACCTTGTCCAACATCCCCATCGTGAACTGTGGTTTTTGCTGAGAGTATTCTTCGGGAACATTCTTCCAAACCCAAGTTTTAAAATTTTAAGAAACCCTGAACTCTTTCTACATCAACCCCTCATATAGTTCGATGGGATTGTCCCAAACAACACACAAGCGTTTTAGAACCAAGCTGACAAAAACCCTTGAGTCGACAAACAAAAAATTGGGAAATGGCTCTCGTGGAAATGATCGTTCCCACACAATCAAAAACATGAAGAGGGGGAAAGGGAAAATTCTACCGTGACTAAGATCCAGAACCCCGGGGGCAGCCTTTCACAAGGAAAAAAAGGGTGTAATTAGAAGGCAAAAAAAGGGGATTTCCCCTTTGTATCCTCAGGGATCTAGGGGTCACCACAACATCCACTGACGAATTGGACAAAGCTATTAAACAAGCCCCTAAAACAATTTTAACTCAAAAAAACCTCACATTTGGACCCTTTATTTTCCGGGTTTTTAAAACGGTCAAGTTTTTCCGTAAAACTGGATCAAAAAATCGGCTTGGAACTTCATCCAACCTCCTTACGAAACTTGGAGGGGAGGGAAGTACTGTGGGTTTTTTCCCACAGGAAAAAAACGAAATCAAACGCTGTGACCTCTTCACGAAGATGAACCCTTTTTTTGTATATACCACTGGGAGAACACACTTTGATAGGGATGTCGAAGCACCCTTTAAAAGCGTTTTGCCCTTGCCACAAAAACAAAAAACAGGGGGGTAATCCACACATCACTTTTAATTTCAAATCACACCATACCTTCACAATCATATTTTACGAGACATATCAATAAACCGTGACACGGGAATCAGTTTTTCCCCCCACGGAATCGATGGGGAAGTCATTTAAAAGAAAGACACATTTTCCAGTTACCGGTCAAAATCGACAAGCGGATATGGTTTTGGGTTCAGTTCAAGAAAATGGGCCAGCAAAACATACCCCCCTAAAAAACCCACTGAAACCCCTTCAGACTAAGACCTGAAAAGAGAGGGCTTTAAAACAAGTTTAGGGGCCAAAAAATATTTTTCTGCCAAAATGTAAAGACGTGATCAAGAAACGGGGGAAAACATTTTTGAAAGATGTGGGTCTGAAAATCTGAGAGTAAAAGCTTCGAATTTCAAACGTCGACACATTCGCTTTCATCGCGGCAAGGAACCAAAAAAAAAAAAAAATCTCATCGCGCCCAAATATTTTTGATTGAACAAAAGACAAAACGGGGCTTTGTGGTGTACAAAAGAAATTATGTTCACATTTCCACCTACCAGCAGCAAAGCAAATGCACATGGGCAGAAAATTATCCGTGTCGCACGACATTCACCCCATTGAATTTGTAATTCCTGCTCAATCAGAAAAGGGGCTGATTCAACCAGAGCACTTGTCCTGAAAATTAAAGTAGTCCAACCTGAACAAATCTGGGATATGGAGAACACCACAGAAAAATTTTTTCCCCAGCTTGTTTAGCAGTAAATTTATGGTACCTGAACAACAAACGATCACCAAAAAGCTGACACGTTGCTACCGGCCTACATTGAGAATTTGCTGTCTTATTTTTACGGAACTAAATCAACACAGCTCTACGCTACAGAAATTGGAGCCGACACGGCGGGGCCTTTTCAAGCGCATACAGTTGCGGGGTTTAAAGAAGGGTTTAAAAAAAGAAGAACACGAACCCCAGAGTCTGTTTTGGAAAAGTGCGGGGTCTGCATTTAGACCTGTGTTTTTCAAGACAAGTACCTTCCCCCAAGGTGTAGAGACGGCTGCGACCAACAAAAACCCCTCATTTTTGCCCGTTTGGAGCAGAGGGAAAAATCCATTAAAATTTAAGCGGATCATGTTCGGACGTTTACCTGTTACCCGTAGTGGCCAAAAATTAAACCAGACCCCGCTCAAAATGGCATAAACCCCAATTTGCCGGCTGAGGGAAAAACTTTTACCTTTTCCGCGGCCAACGATCAAAGATCGAAAGATCAATTTTAAGGACAGTTTTCCCAAACGATCATTCAGCCGTAAAGAAACGACATGAACGGGGGACTGGCAACCAAACCCATTTGTTTTTAAAATTTCAACTTCAATTTTGAAGTCATGTAGACGGAAAGACACACACAACTTCCCTTCCAGCCTAACTTTCCCACAGGAAAATTTTGAATCATACAGTCCCGCATCAAGCCACGGGATCACCGGTTTTAAAACCCCCCATGGGTCTGACAAAGAACGATTACATGCAGGGGGACACCTGTGGGGCATTGACTTAAAACCCCGATCAAGGATCCCAAAAAGGGACACGCATCCAAAAAACGGGGAACTTGCGAATCGAGGTTTTTTTCGGGGCAGGCTTGCTGACCCCCAATGTGATTTTAGCCGAATTGACAGTCAGATAGAGATTAACGGGTTCAGGGAAATCATCAAGACATTAAACCAGGCAAATCAGGACAACAGCTGGGCCCAAACAACTGACGAAGAAAAACAAAAACTTTAATAGGCGAAACGATATTAAAGAGTTTGAACCACATGTGGGGCATGAACTGCAGACCAAACCCTTTTTTATATCGGAAAGAAAAATGTTATGGTTTCATTGTTGATCTCCCAGTCAGACCCAAAATCCCATATGTTTTTTTCACAAAAGTGAGTGGGGCGAGATGTTTCGAACAGGCATTAAAAAAACTGGGCATGTTCAATGATGGGAAAATGGGACGCTAAACAAAAAATGGGCTCACACGCGCTGAGAAAGCGATGCTACAGATTGGGGAAATATAAAGGCTAGTTGTACAAAAAGACACACCATTGGGAAACTTTTGAGTGCAATGGCAGGGAAACCATTAAAAAAGATTGGGAAAATGAAACGATTGAGTTGCAGATATTTTTGGGTCATTCCACCAATTTTAGCTCCCTTGAATCCCTAGTATGGCTAAAGATCAACTACCACAACTAACCAGAGACGTAAAAGCTACATAGTGAATACCCACAATTCGACTCAACCCGGTGAACATTTGGGGGGTTTTTTTTTTTTCAACATAAATCGACTTACACTTTTTATTCGTTGGACAAAAACCCCCCATTGTGACATTCAACGTTTCTTGGAAAGACAGGGCCCTATACATGGAATCTCATGAGACTTCAAGGATACAACACGTTTGTGTGTGGAGCATATTTTTTTTGTTTCTTTGATTTTTTCTTGTTCGAGGGGTGTGATTTAAAACGGGTGTTTTAAACTAAAAACCGGACAGAGATCAACCTACTTCAATTTAACGATTCCAATTTGGAGTTGGGTTTTACCAGAACTATTCAACGTACAAACGTCAAAAAGACAAGTGTGTAACACCACCAACAAACACACAGCTAAAAACCCCCCAAAGTTTGGGGATGGTCGTGCGGTTTTGAATTACTACGAATAGTTTTTGGACCCATTCTACTTTTATTAAAGTGTTTTTGTACTTGTTGTTCATGTGTTTCATTTTTCTATTTTTTGTTCATATTGTTTGTGTTTGCAAAGTTTATAGAGTTCAAAAAAGGCTAAAACGATTTGATTTCTTGTTGTTTACTTTCACATTAACAAATTGTATATTCCCCCAATAAAATTTGATGGCCGAAAAGGGCGTTTTTTTTTTTTTTGTGATCCGAATTACTCGGAGTCACCCTATAAAATCTGAATAATCGGGGGCAAACCATATCCCCAAAAGCTAGCGCACTTAAGGGGAGTTTAGGGGAAAAAAGGGGGGGAGGATAATTGAAGGGGGGGGAAAAAAAAGGGATTTGGGGGGTGGAAGGAGACGAAAATGTCCTCTTGACCTGGTTTTGTGTATTATCCTCCCCCTCCCTCTCCCCCCACCCTTTTTTTGCCGGGTTTTGTTGGCTTTTGTTTCTCCTTCTTTTTTTCCTTTTTTTGGTGGTCCGTGGGCAAACCCTCCCCAAAAGTCGGCCAAGCCTTCCAAATTAGGTCGGTCGCTTGTTCTTGTGGTTTTTTTCTCTGATTTTCCCTTTTAAAAAAAATTCAACCCTGCTTTTTCACCTGCTTTTGTATCTTCCTCTTCCCCTTGGGCTGTCCTGTTTTTCGGTTTTAAAAACCGCCTTTCAGGCTGTGATTTTTGGCTCTCGCCAAAGGGCGTTCGTACCTGCTTTGTTCCCCCCTCCCCCGTTCCCTCGCCTCCACCAAACCGCCCCATTTTTTCCAAAACCCCCTTTTCCCCAGCACCCCCGGGGTCGCCTTTTTTGGTCTTTTTCCTTTGGCCAAAGGTGCCCCTTTCCAAAACTTTGGGGAAGTGGTTTTTCCGTTTTTGCCGCTGGTGGTGCCTATCATTTCTTCCTTGGTTTTTCCAAAAAACCCCCTTGTTTTGGGTCCCCTTCTTTTCTTGGACCTTGGCTCAAAAAAACAAAAATAAAAAAAAAGGGAAAAAAAAAAAGGTTTTCGGGCCCCCTTTTTTTTCCAAAACTTTTTTTTCTTTCCCTTTTTTTCCGTTTTCTGCCTTTTTTTTTCAGGCCTTTGATTCCTTTTACTTCGACTTTTCATTCTCTGGCTTTTAAAACCGGACCCACCGGTCGGGAAAAAAGCAAAAAACCCGAAAAAACCCGCGCTTTTAAAAAATTTTTTTTTTTTCACCTGGTAAATTGACTGGTGCTTTTTACTTTCTCTATCTTGTGTTTTTTTCTTTGGACTTTTTACCTCTTGTCCCGCTGGCCTGCTGGTACCCTCTTTGCCGGCCCTTTTTGGGCCCCCCTTCTCGGGAATTCCTCAATTGTCCCTTTTTTTCTTCCATTCAAATTTTCTTTCTTTTTCCCTGTTTTATAAAATGTTTTCTTTTTTTTTCTGTTAAAAAAAAAGTTCCTCTCTTCCTTAATTTTTTTTTAATTTTCACTTCTAATTTTTCTCGAGGTCTCCCCCTTCAACCGAAAAAACCCTTTCCTCGGCGGTTCTTGAAAGCTTTTTGTTCTTTCCTATTGTTCGCTCGTTTAAAAAATTCTCCACTCGATAAAAGCGCACCGTTTTCCTTTTGGTAATTTTTTCCCCCCTCCATTAGCCTTGTTTGTCCCGTTGTGGGTTTTTGAAAGAAACGCAAGGGGAACACAGCAAACCTTTTCAGAATACCACGATTTTTTTTTCCCAAAATTTCCAGAATAGACACAGGGAACGCATAAAAACAATCCAAACCAAAATTTTTCCCCAACAAGATGGAAATGGAAATTTTTCTCAAAAAAAAATCCTATGTAACTATGTTGACATAATTATAAACAATTATTTCCAAAGTCATTACAGAACTGTCCTTCGAGTTTAGGACAAGTGCAAATGTTTTTATTTTCAAGGAAACCCAAGCATACGTATTTTAGAAATGGGTTTTTGTGAAAAATTTTATTGAATAAAACTGTCACTACAATGTACGATAACACCTCATCTAAAGATCACCCCAGTATAAAGACCACCTCACTGTTAAGACAACTTTTTTCAGGTCCCCCTTTTCGTACTTCGTATTAACTTGATTTTTAGACCACCTCATTTTTAAGACCAGATGTAAACTTGTAAACTTAAGCTCGATTATCAGATCACCTCACTATTTAGACCACTATTTTCAGGTCCCTTTTCCTTATTTTATTTAAACTTAAACTCGATTATAAGACCACCTCACTATTAAGAACAGCAATCCGAAGGGTGGACTTATTATTGAGGTTTTACTGCAATATATATACAATATACTCATCTCTCCGATGCCATCTTGGACTAGAACTGGACATGCTGGAAATAGCAGAAAAACTAGACACATTCTTGATTTTACGATTAAACTTTATTTAACACTGATTATAAAACAAGTTTATTAGTTTTTTAAGGCATTTAGTACATCTTAAAACATATTGGTAAAAATTCAACAAAAATATGAACAATATTTGTGGTCTGAGCTAGATTCGAACCCACAACCTTCAACTTCGAACTCAAGCAAATTATCATCAAGGCCACAAGGGCATGTGATACAAATTATCATAAGGCCACCAGGGCATGTGATACAAATTATCATAAGGCCACCAGGGCATGTGATACAAATTATCATCAATGCCACCAGGGCATGTGATACAAATTATCTTTAAGGCCACCAGGGCACGTGATACGTATGTGCTTCAAGGTAATACATATACGTATGTATCTTACTTAAAGTCCACGTGTTTTCCTTCGGAAACCGACAACTGCCAAAGAAAGGTCGCTGAATATTTAGATATCTCAGGTTAATATGTCCAGACAATATAATGGTTTTTAGGAAAACACACATTTAAGTTTTTCTTTTCTTGTTGTAATTCAAGATACTATCAAATTTATTTAAAGAACATTTCAACAATTTTAGACAAGAGGGTCATGATGGCCTTATATCGCTCACCTAAGTATCACTGATTTCATAAAGGTGAAATAATATTTCATTATTTTGATCATGACTGTTTCATAAATGCAGATAACTGATTGCATATTCTTTTTAACCATTCAACGGCCACTCAAGACCTACTTGGCCAATATTAGATACAATCAAACTTGGCCAACAGGCTCTGCCCTCTTGTGGCCATGTTTTTGACGGATCCAATTAAGTTTTACAATATTGGTAGCAAGTCACCAAAAAATTATCCGTGCAAAAAGTCTATGAATTCCAATGAGTACTCTTGGACAAAAAGATTTTTTTCAAATGTGTACTACATACATATAAGCAAAAAGGGGCTCTGCCTCCCAGGTGGCTATATTTTCGATCATCCAAATAATTTTTACAATCTTGGTAGAGAATGACACAAGGAACATCTGTGCAAAATAAAATAAAATAAAAAACAACAAAAAACAACAACAAAACAACAACAACAATAACAGAAAACGGTGAAATCCAGTCAGTACTTTAGGAGAAGAAGATTTTTCAAATTTGCACTATATACATATATGGAAAACGGGCTCCGCCACCAGGTGGCCATATTTTTCGACCAATTCAAATAATTTTTACAATCTAGGTAGAGAGTGACACAAGGAACATCTGTGCAAAAATAAATCTTTGCAATCCAGCCAATACTTTTGGACATGAAGATTCTTCCATTTTGTACTTTATACATATAAGGAAAATGGGCTACGCACCTGACGGCTATGTTTTTCAACGGATCCAAAATGTTTTTACCCTTTCGTAGAGAGGGACACAAGGAACATCTGTGCAAAAATATTTCAAAATCCAGATAGTACTTTTGGAGAAGTAGATTATAGAAGTTTTCAAATTTTTCCCTCTTAGTTGCCATGAATTAAATTCTTTGAGCAACTTTGTACAGAGACCACCCAAGGAACATTCATGTAAAGTTTTATGATAATTGTCAAAATAGTTTAGGAGGAAATGTCGTTTAAGTTAAATGTTGACTACAGACGATGCTTGACGGATGGAGGACGTAGGACATTCATCGATAACAATAGATACACCTTTGGAAAAGGTGAGTTAAAAACAAAATGCATACACCTCAGGAATTGAACTAAAACACTATAAGCTATAAAAGGTTAATGTTAATTGATTGTTGATCAAATTGATTATGTTGCAAACTATATTGCAATAATGTAAAAATCTAAAATGTTGTTTAACTAAAAAAAAAATCACTATATAACAAAACTAAACACAGCAGTTTGTTTAGTGATATAATTTTCCTGAACAAAGTCAAAATGAATTCTTTTATTTTGTGACAAAGTCTTTTATATAGAAAATATTTATTTGGTTTGAGTACTTCATGCTTATGAAAACAAAATATCAAAATTGTATAATTCTCCATTAGATACATTCCATATTGATTCCAAACAAAAAATCCTTTCATTTTATGTTGAAAATATGAATAGTGCATTCGATCCTTTTCACACGTGGATGAATCCATTTGAAAGGATGCACTCGAAGGCAATTAGTAAATATTGGATCGCTACATTTCCGTGTACATACATATATAATTATATACATCATAAGTATCTCCCTCTGAAAGTAACAACAAATATGTTATAATGCACTGCTTACAATAACCATATCACACTCTCTCTCTTTCGATCTCTCTCTTTCTCTCTCATGCAGTTTATAATTGATTATAAAGGAAGCAAATCTAAAACAACCAATACACAAATAAGAGGGTCATGTGGCCCTAGATCGCTCACTATAGTACATCATCTAACGTAAAACGATTCAAGACTTTACCTGTTGGTTTCTCAGAAGAGAAGAATTTTTCAAAATTTCTATAATGTTAAAGGAAGATTAACGACCCCCCTATGTTACTCGGTTATCAAGGGATCAACTTTATTTTTAGCAATTATGGTAGACAGTCGTGAGGTGACCATATGTGCCATATGAAAGCAAAAAAAAAACAACAAACAAAAACAAAAAAAAACTGTATAATTATAAGGGATCAACTATGGTAGACAGTCATAAGGTGACCAATTGTGCCAGATAAAAGCAAATTATAACCATTGGTTTCATAGAAGAAGAATTTTGATATTTTCAATATAGAGCTTATAAGGAAACTAGCTGACCCCCTAGGGGCCTAATATTTTAAGGGATCAAATTTATTTCAGAAATTATGGTAGACAGTCATGAGGTGGTGATCATTTGTGCTAAATGAAATTAAATTCTGATCATTGGCTTCAGGCCCCGTTTTCTCGAAAATAAAAATGGTACTTAAGTATGATTTTCATACTTATACTCAAACTATGCCCATTGCTTTCAATAGGGGTTTGAGTATGATACTCCAATGTTAGCCTTAGATAGTACTTAAGTACTTTCGAAGACATGGGGCCTGAAAAAAGCATTTTTTAAATTTTCTATTTAGAGTATAATTATAAGGAAATTAGCCAACCTCCTTGGGGCCTCATTTTTCAAGGGATCAACTTCATTTTATCTTTTATGATAGAGCACTATGAGGTGATCATTTGTGTCAAAGTAAAATACTGATGGTTGCCATGGCAACCAGGGTTCTACATGGATCAAGTTTATTTAGCAACTTTTGTGGAAATTTACCCAAGGATGATCCATGCCAAGTTTGATCAATTCCTTCTCAACGGTTTCAAAGGAGATGTCGTTTGAAGCAGATCGTTGACAAGGCACGACAGACAACACAA
>CM037795.1:23229907-23279907 GCA_021229015.1 Solen grandis | reverse complement strand
CACAGATGGTCATGAAATAAGAATTTGATTTAAAACTGTGTGTATTACTTCTATCAATAACCATTTACAGACGCATGGTCACCCAATGCAACATTCCCTGATTGGTAAAAAAATGGCTGGTATCTCCATCACAGGCAAAAGCATTATGAACAGTATTGATCCTATATTTAGAATGATAAAACCAATGTTTAGAATTTCTGTCTCATTTGCCGTCATATTCACTCTTCGCGCATGCAGGTTGAACATGTAAATAACACTTCTGAATTTGATACCCATGACTGGTGAAGACCACATGTTGCGGATTGTGTCACATGGTACTGCTTTAGGTATATATGGTATTCTATGTTAAACCAGAATTCCCTGAATTGCATTTAAGTAATATAACATTTTCCAGTGCAATGAAACCTTACCACTCACTGCTAAGTTTATTTGTCAGGAAACAAAGACTTTATTTACATTAAAGAGGGAGAGTAGAATTTTTTTTTTATAATTTTTACCAATCAACTGTAACAAATTCAGAATTGTTTGGCTGTAAATACACAACTTATGATTGGGATAAATTTTGAAAGTATTTTACACATTTATTATAATTATAGTTCTAATAGTTATTGTTGCAAGTTTGCATGTCTTTCTTTCTAAAGAAGAATAGTTTTGTAAAGTATCAGGAAATCAACATACAACTAGTTGAGAAAAAAATGTGTAGCCATGCAGACAGGGACTCAAACCTTGTGTTCTACCAATTGAGCTACTGGGCTGCTTACTGGTACATTAATCTCTCACTGATGCTAATTAGTTATAGGAAGTTACATACTCCCTGTCAATTTAGAATAAGTCCCCAAATTTGCAGTACAGAGAACAAATTACTATGTTAGGCAGTATTTTCTGGAGGACTATATGCTGTAACAGCTAAATATAACCAGGACTCAAACCTTGGACCGCTTGCTTACAGGCCAGGTGAGTGCTCTACAATAGAGCTACTGGACCGCTTACACAAATCTGTCACTAATTAGGTTTACTTATAGGCCATTACATACCAGTACTACCCTGCCATTTTGAAATTTGGCTCCAAAAATAGGAGGCAAATTTATACTGTTCCCAATAAACCCAAAAGTGGTATACTGGAGAACTATATCATAATCAATAAATTTCATTTTCATATCAGTTTAAATATGAATTTATTTAAGCAATTCCTTGGGAACACGAAACACAGAAATATTCCGTTAAGATATCATTTTTCCCCGGGATGTTAGGTTACATACTAGCTAGATATTGTCGGAAGTTTCCTATCAATTCCGTTTAATTTTTATGTTGCGGTTTATTTTTTGTCACGTGACCAATAAACGGTCGCCATGTTTGTTATGAAAATTGAAGTGACACACCAATATTCTATGTAAAAATATGCCAAACTTGACGTGGCTGAATGTTCATCCTCTTTAAACATAAAAAGAAAGTAAAAGAAATGTTTTCCAGTTACAGAAGAAAGATACAAAGATAATATTCAAACCGTAAGTTGAATATAAACGTCAACAGTTCTGATAAAAAAATTAATATCGTCATTTTCGCTTCAAACCCAGCTCGCGCTTTGTGTCAAGCCTCTTGTTCATAGAAACATAAACCTTAATTGTGAAAAGCTTGTTTTTATATTCCAGGACCTTGGTATTTTTATGAGAAACCTTTTTATTTCTGTTTGTCGCTTGATGTCATCCTCGTAATCCGGCCCTCGTAATCTGAATCGCTTTCCTTCGTTTTCAGTTTCTGTCTTAGCTCATGTTCTGTTTTAATTTGCTTTACGCAATTGAATTTTAAATGAAACAGAATGCAATTCAGCAGCAATATACCCATCTGAAGAAGTGGTTATCCAAATGACTGAAATACTGTTGGTGAGACATTAAACCCTACTAATCAAATATTGTATTTGCCACAGGGTGAGAAAAATATTGTGCTTTGTTTACAATAGCAATGAGGTTAATTAGAGGTAAGAACATGGTTCCTACCTTATAGGGGTCCTGTCTAGGCCATAATTGTACGCTAATTTCTATGCTTGGTTTATTGCTGCAGGCAGGGATAATGGCGGGCTTTTCTCTCCCTTCAGTACGCATGCGCGTAGCAGCAACTGCACTACAAAAATATGCCCCCAGACATGGACTCAAAGCTGTGGCCTTTTGCATACAGGACAGATAATTGTCTGACTTAGCAACCAGGCCATTTGCACGCCTTTTCCTCTATTGTGAGTTATTATAACCAGCTGTTGTAACCATGAAATACTCCTCTGCCAGATTGGAATATGTCATCGAATTTCCAAAGAACAAGCTGAAGATGGTCTTAGAACACATTCAGTCATGGTTCTGCATTGGGCGCCAATTGTCATAGGATGAGAAAACTGTTCAGCCTGACTGGGATTCAAACCTGGAGCTTTTCAGATGAAGGTTCTACCCACTTAGCTACCTTGCCACATATAAGTTATATACCTTTCTCTCCGTTCTTAGTTATAGGCAGTACAATGCAGGGTGTTCCCAAGATGTGATTTTTTGGTCAAGGTCCGGCAAATTGGTCGCTAAGTGCAGGCCTTTTTCTTGCCATTTTGGGAATATTGTTGGAATTAGGATTCTTTTTTCATGCGAAAACTGGACTATTTGGGAAGACAGGGCTCACGCTGTCGAGCGCCAAATGCGCCAAATGGCTCATGATTATTAAAAGTGGCCCGAAAATTTTGAATTTGGCGCATTGTCTTGTCGCATGGTTTTTATTTTTGTCATTTACCTAAGCAGTCAGACTGGTTATTGGTTTCGCTCACGCAGAGAATCGCTAGACCGAGAAAAATCGATAACCAGTCTAGCACGCGCGTCCTTCACCCTGTGTATCAGTGTATTTCACAGTTATGGCAGTTGGCACGTACGTGTTGATGATTTAGTAGTTTATCGGCAATTAAAGAAAAGGTAACGACGGATTAAGGATACGATGATTATTTATTTGGCTGTCGGAACAAAGGCACACTTATTGGATTGTTTGTTACGGTTTAGTCTGACGATATTCAGTCTCGTTCGGCAAGCGATAATCAAAAGATGCGGTAAGTATAATTAAAGGGACAATTAAAGATCACAAGCAAATTAAATAACCGACAACGAAAGGGTATATAATCTTGACCAATCCATCAGTCATCCCAGTCTCAATCATGAGTTCAAAGCGTAAGCTTGACCTGGTCAATTTGCAAACGCCTCCTAAGTTGGCAAAGTTAGCTCCATCGCCCTCCAGAAATTTTAAGGAGGCATGAATTACAAAACATAGTGAAAACTATTAAATAAATGATGGTATATAACAGCACTACTGTCTTGTTACTTTATTGCTTCCCTGTGTTACAAAATGGATATAGAAAAATGGGAGAAAGATAGTGAGAGAGAGAAAGATAGAGAAGGGTATGTAAAACAAACAATAAAGAAATATAAAAAACACAAAATGCACACATACAAATAAAATAAACCAAAGATTTCTGAACAATAATACCACTAATAGCACATATAATCATTATAAATGCCCATATTTTGTCGCATTCTCATTAAATTATTGGCTCATCCTGGCTCCAAAATTTGGCTCAAAGAAAAAAAAAGTGGCCCCAATTTTGGACCATTTGGCTCATGCCTTGGCTCATAAAAAAAAATTCCCAGCGTGAGCCCTGGAAGAATTCACTAAATAAGTTAGTTTCTTTTTTTTAATCTTTTTTGTGATTACATAAGTCATTTCTTGCATTATTTTCATTATGAAATGCAATTAATCAGCTCTAAAGGGGGAATTAGATACATACAAAAAAAACATTTTTAACTTTAAACTATATAGTCTATTTTCACTTATCCTTCTGTGTGCAGTGAAATTAAAAAGGAATGTTCCAATCATGTGTCATGACAGCATTCTCACTCATTTTGTGTGCAGTCAGTTATAATTTCAAGTTTTCAAAAGTTAAAGAAAATCTGCGAAAAAACCAATGACATTTTGAAGAACAATTGAATTTCTCACTACTGATTATTTACATGGTTTGAAATAGGTGTGCATCTACTCTGTAAAATGCTGAAGATACTATGCAAATTAACAAAAATATGTATATATCGCTTATATTCACAAAAAAAAATGCATCACCATTAACTATTTCTAAAACAAAGTCGGAAATTCACCTACCTGAAATTTTGCCAATTTTGCAGTTTATTTGCAGTCTTTAATGCACAATTAGAAAATACATTGAGAAAAGTTCAGATGAGTAGATCTACTCAAGCTTGTTTCTTTCTTTTTTTTCTTTCATTCCTCCTACTCTAGAGCAAATGTTTTAATGCTAATTAGATTTGTTATTGTTGTTTTGCGTTTAAGCGAATTTCATATCATTTGCTTTCAATATGCTATTTCCTTAATATTTTACATCTGTCTTTATTGTATGGTCATGTCCATTTGAATTTCAAAGTAATTTAACCTCAGGTTAATTGTGATTATTGCATATTTAATTATTTAAACTATGGTAGGTCAGTCGCCACGGTAATCAATGCAGACGTCTACCCGACTCAGCAAATGCCTGCCAATCAAACTGAATCAATGAAAGAGGCAGGGTTGGAATTTTTTTAACCAGAACTGGGAATTTTTTTAATAGAATTTGGGGAAAAAAGTATGATTTCTCATGGGGAATGGGTCCGTTTACTTGACCTGTGGATACACCAGAAAAGGGCCTGGAGTGAGTCCCGCAGACCCACAGTGGAAGCAATTCGCACCATGCTTTCTTTTGCCTTCCCAAACATTCTGCACTAACAAGTTTTCTACCTGTACCGATAGCTGAAATAACTATCTAGTACTATCATAGGAAAACAGAAAGTCGAGGACCAGAATAGAGTAGAAACAAACTTCCAGATAAGATACGCATCTGTATCAAGGTAGCGCTTTAATAAGTAACTTGTTTTCATGTAAATTCTAATAGTTTTATAAGCTTCTAATGTTTAAGGAAAAGGCATTTAAAATGAATAAAAATAAGACTGTTGTTTTAATTTTTTTTTTTTTTTTTTTGGTGGTGAAACAAGTAAATCACCGTTTGACAAGAACAATAACTTTCAACATTCATTAATTGTTATTTTCCATCTTGTTGACTTGTAAACCTGTTCAGTTGTCACAGAATATCTGTTAAAAGATAATAGCCCCATTAGTCTAATCTATTTGATTAAATTTTTAAAGTTAAAAAACTTTTTTTTTTTCTTGACTATGAAAATTTCATAATGGTTAATTTATGAAATAAATTTGCTTGATAATTTATTGAATATATTTTGTCAGCTTTGAAAATAGAGTGTCATTATGAGATAAATTTGCATTGTTGTTTTGTTAGCTGTGTTTTTAATGCAATGCTGTATTAATAGTATTTTGATGACAATAAAAGTAACTTCCATCTCTTGCATCCAACTCTTAGTGATTTGTTATACAAATTATATATTTGGTTGCTATCAGTGCTACCGAAGGATTGATTTTTCCAGAGTTTATCATTTTATTTCATACATTGTTAAATTAGTAAATTACATTTTATCATTGTATATGTAATGTATGTTATTTCAAATTCAGTATCCGAGTGAAGTCAGAGTAAAAGGTGGTCTCTAAGTAAAAGGTGGTCTCTAAGGCTCATTCATTAAAAAGTAAATAGTCTAAATAATGTTTATTTCTTTTTTATAAACATTTAAGGACACATTTCCATATGTGACCCAAAAAAAATATCCAAGGACACCTAAGATCTGCATAATGGGAGTTGTGGGACTCCCAAGGTCAAATGTCCTAGGGAAAACCCAGCAATGACATATCGAAGATAACAATCTGTTATATGAGTCCGTGAATTGAATAATCATTTCTGTGGATTAAGTATGTGTTATGGCTAGAGATTAACAAGATTAAACGATGATCGATTATAATCTATGATTGATCGAAAGCTGCAGAGGGTGGCGTTCATTGATTGTGTTCCTTCATAATTGAGTCTTCTAATTTCTCTCCTTGCCGGTTATTAAGAGCATGTGTACCAGTATGACAGTAATTTTGCATAATTATTGATATACACACAAGTAAGAAATAACATTTTTCAAGTCACTGTTTGCAAAAGTGAGCTTCTATTTTGGTAATTGAAATCATGGTAGATCAACTTTTTCAAAGCAAAAAAAGCATATGTCTGACACTGTATGCCTCAGTGTATGTGTGTGTGTGTGTGAGGGGATTGGGGGGGGGGGACATCAGCTTTCTACGAAAACAAATCTCTAGTTGTACATCATTTTGCATTTAGGGAGCATTAGGATGTGCTTGATTGGATGAAATAATACAGAGCTGACAGACGATTGAGTCATTGACTCGGCGAATCTAATGATTTTTTTTTCTTCACTTGATCACATCATTTTCTTTCCTTATGCAAATATACAACTTGTAGTATGAGTGTAACGTACATAATGTATACACGGTTTGTTTAAAAAAGCTATATTGACACCATGCAAAGAGACACATAAAAACCCAGTAACTTAAAGTTTAACCTAAAAGAGACTGTATCTCTGCCAAATAATATGTTTGCATATCTAAGAAACAATTCAAGTCAACATAAGATATCTTGCAATATCTATGAAATATGATTAAAACTACTATGTATAATTGCAGTAGATTATACATTTATGAATCACAGATGAAGAAATAGGTCGGGTATGTGTAGACTCAATTTGAAGTGACCAAATACTCAATTATTTTCAAAATAATGGGTTAAAATCATTGGATTTTTGTTGACATTTTAGATTTATGATTATTGAAGATGGTTCAAAGAAGGCTGGTAAATGTAAACTGTGTAAAAATGGTTGTTGGTGCAAAAATTGGAAGACTTAACCCTTTCCCTCATAGAGGACACCATGAAAAGACCTATGCGAACAGCATAAAACCAGATCAGCCTGCGAGTAACTCGCAGGCTGATCAGGTTTTATGCTGTTCGCTGCTCCTCAGTGGTCTGGAAATGAGGATTTTGTAAATAAATTTGGTAAGGTTTAACTGTGGTTTTCTGCAAGTTACTCGCAGGCTGATCCGGTTTTATGCTGTTCGCATAGGTCTTTTCATGGTGTCCTCTTTGAGGGAAAGGGTATAAAGAAAGAAGTTTAAGCAAAATAGGCATTTTTGATAGTTTAAAAACAAAAGGAAATTATTAAGTCAGGTTGCAGGTGACAAATGAAAATAATCTGACAATGCTTGTAAAGGATTTTTTATCTCTTATTGAAATTTATGTGATTATATGACAACTCCTGACATGCTCTATCTTGTGTTAAGCCAACACAAACAGTATCATTGACATTGATTGTAATTTAAATTGTCGTATATGAATTTTTATATTATGTTTACACACATATATAATATGCACATTCATTTATCATATGAAGATTAAATTTAGACACAAGGATGTTCATGGTAGAATACTTGACCTTCAAGCCCTTTAAACATCAATCATTTTAATGTTTTAGTTACATTAAGATACAGAAGAAAAATATCATGATTCTTAGAAAAGTTTATAACTTTTTTTTTCAGAGGATAGGAAAGGTGCCTTTAAACATAATTTTTGTGGTAAATAACTTTTTTATACATTTTGGAAAGAGAAATCCTGGAGTAAACTAAAAAGTAAATTTGTGGAAAATTGAATGAATTAAAAGAAATATTCATAGGGCAAGACACCCAGGCAAAGGGGTCTGGCATGTTAGTTTGGTCATCATATCACTATGTATATGATGTATATAGTGACATATGACCTATCTTCCATTCCAGACCCCTTTGCACATAGGGTATGTGTGGTCCCTGATAAAGAAAAAAAAAAAAGCACTGGATTTGTTTGTTAAAAGGTTTGGTTATCAGATAAACGGTCAGTTGTGATTTATTTACACGACAGCTGTGTTACTGTTGACATACAAACTAGGGATATTAAAGCTTTTGGAAGTAGGAAAGACTGTGAGGTAGGTGTTACGAAATGTTTCAACTTTGAATGATAATATATCTTTATATATTTGAGCAGGAAGTGAATGGCATTTACATAGACACAGATAAGAGCTAGCTTTTAGGCAGAGTTTTCTGTAATACAACATGTTTTTATTGTCAATCACTGAGCCTGTACAGACGTATCTGTAAAGTGCTTCCCTTTCACCTCTCTTGCCTTTATTCTTGCTTTGTCAGGGGCCGTTCATACTCATAGGCATAATCCCCTCTGAAAAAATATCTTTTTATTCACACTGTTTTGTATGTCACATGCTTCTCCGTTGTCTGTCTGTTCGTCACACTTCATAAATCCATCAGGCTTCTTTCAGCAGGTGACACATAATGTTCCAAGGAACGCTTCTTGTTCTTCAAAATTGCTATTCACCTTAATATTTCTCCCCCAACTCGAGTAAGGAGTCAAGAAAACTTGATTTGCCAAATATTCAGTGGTCGGATGTAAATATTTAAATATTTAAGTTTCAGCCTCCCTTTAGTGTTAAACTTTGGCAATATAATTTCTTACAGATAGAGTCTCTTTTAAATAAGTTAGTAAAAATGGGGTCATATTTCTAAATGTATCTTTGATAAAGAAAACATATTTTTCATATTGTAGATGAGACGTCATGACAGCGAAGTCATTTCCACAACATCAAGCACGTCCAAAGGTTCGGAGAGGCGGAAGAACCGGTTCTCCTTGAGGCGTATATTTTACGCGGGTCGGACCGGCCGGACCAAGTCCCACATCAGCCTCAACTCCAGCACCTCTGCTCACTCTGACTACAGTTTTGTTGTAGCAGACAAGGATCATGGGGAAATCCGGAGTTACACAACAACACCCGTTGCACCGGGTTCGGTTGCAGGGGCAGGAGCAGGGATAGACGAGTCTGTCTCACGACTATCTGGAGATGCTGCTGCCTCTCAGCTGAAGCCTAAAGGGTCAGAACACGAGCGAGAATGTCCGCTGTGTTTAATGGAGCACCCGGTGGAAAACTTTCCCGAAATCAGCACATGTTACCATCGATCTTGCCTTAATTGTTTACAAATGTACCTTCGTATCGAGATCACAGAAAGTAGGGTCAACATAGCCTGTCCGGAATGTGCAGAAAAGTTCCACCCAAACGATATAAAGGATATAATTCAGGATGAAGCGTTGATGAGCAAATACGAGGATTTCATGGTTCGTAGAGTCCTGGTTTCTGACCCAGATGCCAGATGGTGTCCTGCACCAGATTGCGGGTAAGTTTTGTTTGTTAACATTTAATATAGAGATTCATATGGTTATATACCATAGAAAAGGTATCATTAGACCGTAAACTTGATATTTTTTCATCTTAAATAACCGTAAGGATGAGTAATAATTAACCTTTTGCTTCATATCTATATAGACTAATTCTGACACGTAGGCAGGGTCTCCTCTGTTTGCTCATACAGTATTGTAGCTCATTTTCTACACACTCATCTGTGGCTAAAAGAATTCCATTATTTGATAAACCACTTATAGATCAATCAATTAAATTAATATTCATCAAGTCATATACAAATGTATATTTACATGAATATTCATGAGGTAAAGGTTTAATAATGATCATCTGATAAGCCTTTAAGTTACATGTAGGTACGTCTTGCTAAGGTTATTAGAGACATTTTTAACTGTTAATCATTATTAGAGACATTTTTATACATGTTGTTTTCTTCTCTTTATGATTGACACAATGGTATCACAACAGTTTGGCCACTTTTTATTCAATGTGATTATTATGGGGGGTAAAGTTGCTGACTTTGACACTCACTCAGCCCCTCACCGCATTCAGGGTCATTCGGGTTTTCATGTGAGGAAGCCTTCCAGCTGGCTTGCAGTAAGTTGGTGGTTCTACCAAGGATGCCTCCATGCATTCGGGGTCTTCCTCCACCTGTAATTAGCTTGACGTCGCTATATGACTGAAATACTGTCCAAGCGACGGTAAACTCAGATAGTCAAGTGAAGTCATTGTGATTATGCCATCTAGGAGTGACATGAACCTCTAATATTCCTCAGTGTATTGTAAATCAAGTGTGTGAATAGAATTTGCAGAAATTTCCTTTAACATTTATATACAAGAATACCAACCTAGCGGTTCATTGATTTCTGCAATTTCTTCAAGGTATACAGTATATGAAAGAATGTAATGATTAAAATTTCTTTCTCAGATGCCATAAAAAAGCACAAAATGTTGAAACAGTAACAATGTGCATATTTTCCATGTATTGTTATTGATATATATATATATCTCTTAGAATTCAGATAAAGAATTGCCAGGGTGCCCAATGAGTTTTGAAACTTGGGATACAATTTTTGTTACACATGCTTACTTGCTTTTCTGCATTGTCAAAACACCAAATAGTTGAAATATGTTGATAACATTTCTCAATTAAGGGCTTGGATCTCTTTCCCTAAATAGGCAGAAATAAAACCCTGCATTGTTACACTAAAGTTTCCATGTCTTGTGTTGCCAGGTATGCTGTAATAGCGAAGGAGTGTGCGGGCTGCCCGAAGCTCAAGTGCGAGCGGCCCGGCTGTGATACATACTTCTGCTACCACTGCAAGCAGTACTGGCACCCAAACAAGACATGTGATGCTGCCCGGGCTGAGCGACTCCTGGACACCAGGGCTGGTTCCATCACCTACAGTCACGAATCAGAGTCTCAGAGTAAGTCTATACCTAGGAAGGATTACTTTAACCCTTTCCCTCATAGAAGACACCATGAAAAGACCTATGCGAACAGCATAAAACCAGATCAGCCTGCGAGTAACTCGCAGGCTGATCTGGTTTAATGCTGTTTGCTGCTTCTCAGTGGTCTGGAAATGTGGATTTTGTAATTAAATTTGGTAAGGTTTAACTGTGGTTTTCTGCAGATCAGGCTTTATGCGATACCTATTGAGGGCGTCAAAATGAGTCTATATGAGGGAAAGGGTTAAAAAAAAAAAATGTCTTTGATCCGTCTGATTGTGTTCCAGGCTTTTGTTAAAAGTAAAGAATGTAGTATAGGTTCTTATCAAACCTGTTCATAAAAACTTAAAAATTAATGAAAACATGCATTGTCATCTTCAAAAGTTTTGTTGTGAATGGCATGTTTCATCCATTTTCAGTTTGTAACCCAGCATTTTTTTGTCTCACTTCTGTAAGTAGAGGCTCTCTTCTTAGTCAGCTTCTCTGTTTGACACTCTTTGTTACACTTCTTTCAGCAGGTAACACATGTGTTCCAAGGTCTTAAAAATACATCTTGTTTTTCATTTGAATGTAGATAAAGATCACTAACTTGTGGCATGGCATCAAAGCCGGTTTATATAACTCATATATGAGATAAAGGGATAACATAGCCAAGGTCCACATTGTCTGACATGGTAACATGTGTCTCCTTCTTTTATAGGGGTTCCTGTGTCTTGGTTACTGATAGCCTTGCTTTTCTGTGTAGCTGATATCATTTGATTTACCGTTAGAGATTCAGAAAATGTATGTCAGTAGCTATGCACAGGTATTTTCTAAGAAGTGATTCAGTAGGATTGATTTACTTTGTCGTGGTAAAATATCATATGAATATGATTTTTTTTTTTCATAATTATTACCAGGGTTCATCAGAAGATGATAATCAAGGTCCTGTTACTGCACACGGTATCAAATTGAAGAGATTACAGGTCTTTTTTAATTGATAAGAAAATCACCTTGACCTTTAACCTTATATAGACTCGTTTTGATGCATTGACAGACAGAGTAGACCCAGATCAGACAGCTCCTGGAAGGAGTTGCCTGATTGGGATCTCCTCTGTTGTTGTTGTTTTTTCTACAGTTCTGTACAGTCTTCTTTTTTTTCTTCATACATGTACACCATTTACAGTTTGGTTAAATTAATAATCATCGGTCATGCATTTGCACATGAATTTGTAAAGGTATGGGTCTAATAAGATATTTTGGGGGTGTAAAAATGTCATTTTCTGCTTGTGAACAGAAAAGTCCTAGGGTTAGGAGCAATTTTTGGGATTATAAAACATGTGGGTAAGTCGCCGTTGAATTACCCTTGAATGTTATGATAAAGAAGCATAAAAATCTCTGCCTTAAGTAACAGACTATGGTCTATTGTGGGGGGGGCAAAAGAGAAAAAAAATCATGCAAAGGTTTGACTGACTTTTTTCACTGTATGGTTGTGGTCTGTGTGTTGCAGAGGATTTCATCAAGCCGTGTCCCCGCTGCTCGGCCTTCATCATGAAGATGAATGACGGGTCGTGTAACCACATGACGTGTCCCGTGTGTGGGGCGGAGTTCTGCTGGCTATGCATGAAGGAAATCTCGGACCTTCATTACCTGAGGTAAGTGGTCACTGGCATGACTGCTTTACTCTATACAGGGATTGTAGTCACACAATATCTTAAGCTATATTTTTCACCTGTTAGTAAAAAATGATTTTTATTATAAATTGTCTCTCCAAATGACTGAAATATTGTTGGTGGGATGTAAACCCAACCAACAAATAATAACCTTTGTTATGCACCCACTTCTAAGACGTGGAGGGCTATATAGGAATCATATTTCATCAAGTCCCGTCCCGTCCTACACCGATATTACAGCAAGACAAAATGTGGAGATATTCATCACTGGTAGCGACAGTATGGTAAATGAGTTATATGGTTTGATAATTAACTTTTCATGAAATTTAGGTTTTGTGAAATTTTACCCAAGAAATGTCTTTACAGGTGAGATTCTTTGTCAAAGTTGTCAGTCTTGACATTGAAGACCTTCTGACATATTTTGAAAGTCACAGCTTGTTTTCTCTTTTGAAATATATATATAAAATCAATTACACTTTGTTTCTTAATATTTCTTATATGTCGATGTATTTTTTTGTTTGGTTGGGTAAATTCTTAACTGAAGGTATGTGTTTATCTTGACATGTACCAACATACTCACAACGTTTTGAAAATCAATATCTCCTCAATAAATTTCACACTGTTATTATTTAGTTTCCAGTCTGTGTAATTGTGTCTCTGACTATTAAGAGGTTGTAAACTGTAATGTTTGGTATTCAATAGATAAATATCTGTGTCAATTGTAGATTGAGAGAATTTTGAATGCTATATATACTGCAGGATATATCTGTTCACTGTCATTTTCAAAACAATTGACATTAACAAACGATGAAATACTAGCCCACTTTTTTATTGCCCCTGTTGTGGACGTGCAATTCTGAGAAGGGACTGACCCTGTTTAACCCTTTCCCTCATAGAGGTAACCATGAAAAGACCTATGCGAACAGCATAAAACCAGATCAGCCTGCGAGTAACTCGCAGGCTGATCAGGTTTTATGCTGTTCGCTGCTCCTCAGTGGTCTGGAAATGAGGATTTTGTTATTAAATTTGGTAAGGTTTAACTGTGGTTTTCTGCAGATCAGGCCTTATGTGGTACCTATTGAGTGTGTCAAAATGAGTCTATATGAGAGAAAGGGTTATATGTCTGGGAGGATATCTGGATAAGCCATAAACAAGTAATTTGTGTGAAATGAAATTACCAAAGGTTATTTACATGTTTTTGTTCACTATTTTCACAATAACACTGATCTAATTCCAATGCCATTTAGAAGTGTTAATAGTCAGTAAATTAAAAAGCTCTTGCAGTTTGCATATGATTATTTATATATGATCGCATGTTTGTAGGTACATGATCATTTCACATGTAGACTTACTTCTGTCTTTACATAAAAATGATGATTTGGCTGATGTCAAGATAATGAGTCTTGCCGGTAATACATTATCCTAAGATTTTTTGTGAACTTATCCCCAGGTAACCCTGTAAGAACCATTTCAAAACTCTATTGAAGATTAGGGATGAAACACTACAGGACCCTCACGCCACACTATCACAATACTGTACATGGTCTTCATTAACCCTTTTCCTCATAGAGGACACCATGAAAAGGCCGATGCGAACAGCATAAAACCAGATCAGCCTGCGAGTAACTCGCAGGCTGATCAGGTTTTATGCCGTTCGCTGCTCCTCAGTGGTCTGGAAATGAGGACTTTATAATTAGATTTGGTAAGGTTTAACTGTGGTTTTCTGCAGATTAGGCTTTATGTGATACCTATTGAGGGCATCAAAATGAGTATATATGAGGGAAAGGGTTATGGTACAGTATTGATTACTGTTTTAGAAAATTGTCTGAAGATTTGCACATTGACTTAGCATAGCTTGTAAACAGTGATATCTTTTGGTGCCTGGAAATATTTTCAAATATAGACCTGCAGAATGGGTGAGCATCAATACTTCTAATGCCATCTGTAAATAACAAAAGTTAAGACGAACATTTTATTGGATACAGAGTGGCTATGGACAGATAAGACATTGGCCACTCCTTTGGCTTATGTAGATTTGTACTCAGTATGTACAGAAACTAGGAAGTAATGTAGTGGCTACTGAACCACAAGACCAAGCACATTGTATCTCAGTAAGATACTGTATGACTTAAAAGCCATTTTCAGAGAATTTATTATGCCAAAAATGGAAGGTTACATCATTTTGGTTGAAATGTTTTACAGAATGTAGGATTTTGTATGGATTTGAGTGAGGCATTGATCTATAAGTTTTTGCAAAAGGTGTTTTATCAGGCCTTTATTTTAGATGACAGGGAATTGGCCTTTAACAATATTTTTAGGAAAACGTTGCAACTTTCTTGACATTTGGGAAAGAAAAAAAAGGGATAAATAGCAAATTTGGGGAAAACTGAGCAAAAAATTTGGGAAAAACTGCATGAATGTAAAGAAATTTTCAGAGGAGAATATGCCTTTGAATGGTGTGTAATAGATTGAGAAAAGACTGTATATATTGAAATATTTAACTACTTTAAGTTATGATTGTGGCTTTTGAAAAATGTTCAAGTAAGAAATGACCAATTGAAGTCCTTAAAGATCCGTCCTAGAGGTACAAGTTAAGTACTTTGATGAATCAATCATGTGAAAAATGGTGTGGGATTGTTTTTCAGAAGTGGGGAAAAAAAAACAAAAAAACGTTCTGACGGGTTAAGTACATTGATCCTTGCTGTTCACACAGTATTCAAGAGTGCTGAGTGTTCTGACAGAGGAGAGAGTGCACATGAGAAGTGCAGGAAGCCACACTGCTGATGACAGGGAGAGATTGTTTAGCTGCTATCCTTTTGTCTTTGTGAAGTCACATTGGAGTGCAGCGTGCTCTATACCATATACAGGGCTCCCACGGTCAGGGAAATTTGAAATTTGTCAGGGAAATTTGGAAATTCGGAAAAAGTCAGGGAATTTTACAATCAAGGAATGTCGACCAAATAGGAGGAGGATTATAATAAAGAAAGGCTAAGGCAGTTTCTTCCATTTGGCTTTTTTCAGTCAGTTTGAATTGTCAGATTGGCATAATATTAAATAAGTTCCCCGTAGCATTCAACTGGCACACCATCATTTCATGTTTGAAAATAAAAAAATTATCTAGAAGTAACTTAGTTTTGGAAGAGGAAGAAGCTGGAAGGGTTTAAGTGTCTCTTGCTCATAGATGATCCGTATTTGCAGCTGGATTTGTGCTTAACTTGGTCAGGGAATTTTTAGTTTGGGCAGGGAAAAGTCAGGGAATATTGATTTTTCCATTTTGTGGGAACCCTGATATAGCTCCTGAAATGCACCTTCAGTCCTGCACCTGTCTGTGTTCTTATATAAATTTTTCATGACCCTAGGTTGGGGGTTAGGGGTGAAGTGGCAAGTCTTATAGTCACTGAATTGGATTCTTACTGTTGTGTGCTCGAGCCTTCAAGCTGGCTTTTGGCAGGTGGTCTTTTCTTACTGTATAGTTCTTGTGCATCCCAGTATCTTTCCCCATCTACTGTGAGTTGGATATCTGTGTATGACAGAAATCTGATGTAAGTTAAAATATTAGATAGCAATCGCATGATATACAGGTACCTAGATTTCTAATTAAGCCTTTAGGACATATTTCTATTGACTTAACATGAAATTTTTCTCTGCCATTTCACATGACTTAAAAGAGATGAGGAGAACCAACAAGAATGCATTGTCATGAGTGAATATGGCTTTCCGGGGACTCTTAAAAACAGCCATTCACAACTGATTAGCTGATTGCACAACGGAAGTTTAAAGATGTCACAAAATGTTGAATTTCAATTGTACATGCATTCATAACTCTCTCAAGTTCATATCCTGTTTGGAAATCAAATGCAGGGGGGTGTTAAGTATGTGGTTGCCTTAATTTTAAGTATTTCAGAGAGATATCCTGTGCGTTTCTATCTGGATGTCAGAAGGCGTGCCCACTTTGAAGTATTGTTTCTGTACTGTAAAGTGTAGGTTACATTGTTTTCTATCAAGGGCTTATTTCCTTCCTTATCAGGGGCCATTCATAGGTATCATCTGCTGGAAATTTGCAGTTTCCCCCAAATTCCCCCAAATTCCTTTTTACCCCAACACTTTTCTTCCCACAAACACAAGAAAGTGGTCTTTTTCTGTGAAATTAATTTTCATAGGACACTAATTTTTGTCAATTTCGTGCTGGGTTTTATCCACAAATATTAATCCCCACTTGTCTCTAACATAAACCATAGATCCACAAAAAAAAAGCATACCCACAAAATTCATACATAATCAACAAAAATTAAAGCTTTTACAGTTCCTTATGGTATAAAGAGCCCTATCCCATCACCTAAAAAAATGTCCTAGTATACTATCAGTACCCAGGGTTTATTAGGTTATGGGTTCGAACCTTGTTTGGGGCAAAGATTTTTCATGGCCTTCCCAGGCGCAAAGTACTAGTCCAACCCAGGAACCGTCGAGAGGGATTAGTATAGGTTGTAAAAACTTGTTTCCCAATTGACGTAAAATAAATAAGTTTAAAACTATTTAAATTATTAATAAATTTTGTAATTTTTAAGTGTATTTTTCATGATATTTTCATTAAATGCAATAAACAGTAGAGATATATATATATATATATATATATATATATATATATATATATAATATATATATAATATATATATATATATATATATAAACTGTAAATAAATTTACTGAAGGGGAAATCAAATGTGCATTTTTCTTTAATTTTTAGCTCACCTGAGCACAACGTGCTCATGGTGAGCTATTGTGATCGCCTTTTGTCCGTCGTGCGTGCGTCCGTCCGTCGTCAACAATTTGCTTTAAACAACATCTCCTCATGAACCGCTGAAGGGATTTTGACCAAACTTCACAGGAATCATCCTTATGATGCCCTCTATCAAAGTTGTACAAATTATTCAGATTGGTTAAAAAAGTAGGTCACAGGAGCTAAAAATAGATTTTAAAAATGCAAACTTTGAAAATCTTCTTCTGCAAAACTGCAAGGCCTAGAGCTTAGATATTTGGTATGTAGCATCATCTTATGGGCCATTACCAAGATTGTACAAATCATAGCCCTACGGTGATAAATGACCCCGCACCAGGGGTCACTTGTTTTACATAGAGTTATATAGGAAAATCTTTAAAAATCTTCTTCTATGAATCCATTAGGCCTAGAGCTTAGATATTTGGTATGTAGCATCATCTAATGGTTCATTACCAAGATTGTTCAAATCATAGCCCATGGTGATAAATGCCCCCGCAAGGGGTCACTTGTTTACATAGATTATATAGGAAAACTTTAAAAATCTTCTTCTATGAATCCATAAGGCCTAGAGCTTAGATATTTCATATGTAGCATCATCTAATGGTTCATTACCAAGATTGTTCAAATCATAGCCAAACGGTGATAAATGCCCCCGCAATAGGGGTCACTTGTTTTACATAGAGTTATATAGGAAAAGCTTTAAAAATCTTCTTCTATGAATCCATAAGGCCTAGAGATTAGATATTTGGTATGTAGCATCATCTTATGGTTCATTACCAAGATTGTACAAATCATAGCCCTATGGTGATAAATGACCCCGCACCAGGGGTCACTTGTTTTACATAGAGTTATATAGGAAAATCTTTAAAAATCTTCTTCTATGAATCCATAAGGCCTAGAGATTAGATATTTGGTATGAAGCATCATCTTATGGTTCATTACCAAGATTGTACAAATCATAGCCCTATGGTGATAAATGACCCCGCACCAGGGGTCACTTGTTTTACATAGAGTTATATAGGAAAATCTTTAAAAATCTTCTTCTATGAATCCATAAGGCCTAGAGATTAGATATTTGGTATGAAGCATCATCTTATGGTTTATTACCAAGATTGTACAAATCATGACCCTATGGTGATAAATGCCCCCGCACCAGGGGTCACTTGTTTAACATAGAGTTATATAGGAAAATCTTTAAAAACCTTCTTCTATGAATCCATTAGGCCTAGAGCTTAGATATTTGGTATGTAGCATCATCTAATGGTTCATTATCAAGATTTTCAAAATGGTGGCCCTTTGGAGATAAATGCCCCCGCACTA
This sequence comes from Solen grandis, assembly GCA_021229015.1. NCBI lineage: Eukaryota > Metazoa > Mollusca > Bivalvia > Adapedonta > Solenidae > Solen > Solen grandis. The sequence continues at coordinate 23,261,464 of CM037795.1, read as the reverse complement.
AGTCTTCTCCTCTGAAACCATAAGGCCCAGTGCTTATATATTTGGTGTGTAGTATTGTCAGGGCTAAAATGTTTAAGATTGAGTTATATCAGAATTCTTGTCTGTTTAAAAACCTTGTAATCAGTTGTAGCAATGGTACTCAGGTGAGCGATCCAGGGCCATCATGGCCCTCTTGTTTACTAGGAATGCCTCTTCAATATATATACCCCAAATCCTCCTGTGAAAATTTCATAACTTCCCTGGGAGACATGCTGAAAATATGGCAAGTATAGTGTTAAGATAATGCAAATACTATAATGTTCATAGTCATAATGGTCCTCGAAAAACACATTTAGGTCCTGGAAAAGTCCTTGAATTTTAATCTGGAGATAGAGGGGCAACCCTGAGTGTAGGTTTCCCCCCCACAAAACAAGCTAGATTGGTAATTAATTGTGGTAAACACTTGTCTAATAAGAAGACTATGTCATTAAACAAAATTAAAACATGACAGCACTGATGTGTTCACTGTGTTGAGAAATCCCTCATCCTGTTTGGGGTTGAAGTCATATGAAGCGTGATATGTATTTTACCCTTTCCCTCATATAGACTCATTTTGACGCACTCAATAGGTACCACATAAAGCCTGATCTGCAGAAAACCACAGTTAAACCTTACCAAATTTAATTATAAAGTCCTCATTTCCAGACCACTGAGGAGCAGCGAACAGCATAAAACCTGATCAGCCTGCGAGTTACTCGCAGGCTGATCTGGTTTTATGCTGTTCGCATAGGTCTTTTCATGGTGTCCTCTATGAGGAAAAGGGTTAATGAAGACCATGTACAGTATTGTGATAGTGTGGCGTGAGGGTCCTGTAGTGTTTCATCCCTAATCTTCAATAGAGTTTTGAAATGGTTCTTACAGGGTTACCTGGGGATAAGTTCACAAAAAATCTTAGGATAATGTATTACAGGCAAGACTCATTATCTTGACATCAGCCAAATCATCATTTTTATGTAAAGATAGAAGTAAGTCTACATGTGAAATGATCATGTACCTACAAACATGCGATCATATATAAATAATCATATGCAAGCTGCAAGAGCTTTTTAATTTACTGACTATTAACACTTCTAAATGGCATTGGAATTAGATCAGTGGTATTGTGAAAATAGTGAACAAAAACATGTAAATAACCTTTGGTAATTTCATTTCACACAAATTACTTGTTTATGGCTTATCCAGATATCCTCCCAAAATTTTGATCCAATTGGTCCAGTGTAGGGTTTATAAAGGAGGTGTTGTTTTCATGCTCTTCAGGGTTCATAAAGGATGTGTTGTTTTCATGCTCTTCAGGGTTCATAAAGGAGGTGTTGTTTTCATGCTCTTTAGGGTTCATAAAAGATGTGTTGTTTTCATGCTCTTCAGGGTTCATAAAGGAGGTGTTGTTTTCATGCTCTTCAGGGTTCATAAAGGATGTGTTGTTTTCATGCTCTTCAGGGTTCATAATTGTTTTCATGCTCTTCAGGGTTCATAAAGGATGTGTTGTTTTCATGCTCTTCAGGGTTCATAAAGGAGGTGTTGTTTTCATGCTCTTCAGGGTTCATAAAGGATGTGTTGTTTTCATGCTCTTCAGGGTTCATAAAGGATGTGTTGTTTTCATGCTCTTCAGGGTTCATAAAGGATGTGTTGTTTTCATGCACTTCAGGGTTCATAAAGGACATGTTGTTTACATGTTTATGCAAACAATGACTTATAAGTATATAAAAACTTCTTTTTTCCCACAGTCCATCAGGCTGTACATTCTGGGGGAAGAAGCCATGGAGCCGCAAGAAGAAGATCCTATGGCAGCTGGGGACGCTGGTTGGAGCCCCAGTTGGCATCACCCTGCTGGCAGGCATTGCTGTGCCGGCCATGATCATCGGGATACCTGTCTGGGTGGGCAGGAAGGTAATGTACAGTTGATACTCCTGGAAGTTTGCTGTCATTAATCCGTGAAGTGTTTTCTCTGAATTGATATGAATGGGGCTTTTGGTTTACTTAGACCTCATACAACTAAAGTAAGGTTTTACAACATGAAAGTATATGTTTGTATGGGACTATATAGGAATCATGTGTGTTGTCCCATCCTGTCAATTTTTGTGTCACTTTTCTGTCTGTCTGTGTGTCGTCTGCCTGTCTATCACTTTTTCTGTCAGGTTTCAGCAGGTGATACAATCATGTGTTCCAAAGAACAACCATGCTTTTGGAAAAGTTTGTTTCATTTTCATATTTTTTGTATTGATGATTCAAGGTGCTTTTTACAGGGGTTTTTTTTCACCAAAAGTTAAGTTGGATAGTGTTGGAGGGGAAATATATTTGAACTAAGATTAGTAAGAATTTCAACACTTCTTTGATATATAAAATTGTTACTCTATATTGGCCCTATCTGATTTAGATACATTCCAAGTATGAGACATCAGCAAGGCACAGACGTAACCTGGCGATAGCAGGGGGCGTGGCTGCATCAATACTTGTGTCTCCGGTAGTGGCAGGACTGGCTGTGGGTACGTATGTACTGAGTGTTGTACAGAGTGTCTCCCAGTTATTTGTGGTGTGTTGACAAAGAGAGAAATAAGGAGAAAGAGAGATGTAAAGAATAAGGCTCTAAGTAGGGGTAGTACGGCTCATTTCTTTTAGAAATTACCCTCTCTTGCCTCTCTTGTAAAATAAGGCCTTAGAATTTTCATGTTTGTTGTAATACAAGTATTTAAGGACAGATGGTATGTGGTGTATTTTGTGTATGTGCAGGTATCGGGGTACCAATCCTGTTGGGTTATGTGTATGGCGTGGTTCCCATCTCACTGTGCAGGAGTGGAGGCTGCGGGGTCCGGACAACCAACAGCGGGGGTGTCAGGTTCGAGTTTGAGGAGAACGAAACAGGGATACCCTCCGCTATGTACTCGGGTAAGTCGCAAGGTCTCAGTGTGATGCTGATTTGATATTTCTGTGAGTGAATTCTTAACCCTTAACAAAGCTGTGGGTAATTGTGTCTGCCTTTGTGACCAGTGCAGGCCAAGATCAGCCTGCTCTTCTGTGTTGTCCGATCATGGTTGGCACTGTTTGCATTTCATCAAAACATTTTCAGCAAGAACCCCTTTAAACAACTAATGGTTCAGTCCAAAATGAAGAAAGGACAGATCCAGTTCAGAAGTCTAGCATGTAAAGGGTTAAACCAGGAGAAGAAATCTCATCATGCCATAGGTATAAATATAGCATACAAGTAATACCCAAAGAAGCAAAATTACATGTTTGCATTCATCATCAATCTACACCTTTCCCAACAGCATTTAGATATCAGAATATCACATTTGGAATACTTCTTTAATCAAGCTATGTTTTGAGATTACAAACATCCTGTGTTGAATGTAAAGATGTGACAATAGGATGAGATATGGCTGAGGTGGACTTTTTTTATCCTCTTAATAGATAAAACACTTAAAAACAAAGGACTTTCATAACTTAGCAAGGAAGTTAAGCCTGCTTTATATGCAACAGTATGCAGAGCTAATTTAGTTGCTTTAATTATGTCTCCCCTTTTCGATATTTAGCAGAATATATAGCAAGGGGTAAGAGTGAAACTAGGCTAAGTGCTTATATATTTATATGCACTTAGTCTGGTTTCACTCTCACCCCTTAGGGAGGAAACATGTTGTTTTTAGCTTGTCTGTTTTTCAAAGAAGAAAGTTATTTTTATTTATCACTCAGGTGTCGTCGTTGGTTAAGTCGTGAAGCCATAACTTATAAACTATTAAACTGTTTGTCATCAGACTTCATATACTTGATTTCTATCACTAGGGCTACATTCTCATCAAGGACCAAAACTCTTAGGTCTGTTTGACCTGTTTTTTCTCCCCTTTTTTAAATGCAAAACCCCCAATAGACGAGCATTGGCATTTGCATGTGGTGCTCTTTGTCTTTGACAGGGTTTTCTGTCTGTCTCACAAAATCTTGTGTTGCATATCTCCCAAAATATTTAATTTGAAGATTTATAATTTATTGGAGGTATATTTACCAATGAACTTATGTGCTGGTGGTATTAACTCCACTGTCGTCCAGTAGCAGCAGAGTAATGGGCCCTGTTGAAGCTTTTTGTGGAGCTATGAATTCCCTTCACTGATAGTTCTAGATCTAACATTTATGTGTATATTCAGGTGGGGACAGTCAGAGCGTGGGCACCGTTCACCAGGTGCTGAACCCGAGTATCGCACCCAGTATCGGGGAGGCCAGTGTGGGCATGAACAACAGCATCTACAGCGCCAGCAGCAGCCATATTGACCGGGTGGGCATCAACCGCGAGGAGAGTGACCGGGACTCATCCAGTAACCGGGCCATCGCCGGCGCCAGCCTCAATGGCAGCATGTGTGGTAGCACATACGCTGCTGTGATCGGCATGCAAACCAAGTATGTGCATTGAGGGACTCCTCGTTGTTACTTTTGATTATTCAGTGTCTATACAGAGGATCAGATATGATGTATATTTGTATAATTAGTCAATTAAAATGGACATTTGGGATTGCCATGGTTTACATACATGCCCATTTTGACCATTTCTGACTGTAAAAATGGCCCCCAAATATTCCAGAATTTGTCTTCTTTATCCAAAAAATGAAGGGGTCACGTAACCCCACCACCCCCCTTTAAAGGAAGCATGAAAACTACTGTCTCCAGTGGAAGACTGGAAGAGTGACTGACTTTTGTTTGATATTGTGTAAATAGTGAAAAAAAAAAGTTTAATATTGTGTATTTAGCAAAAAACCTGTTTAATATTGTGTATTTAGATAAAAAAAAAACCTGTTTAATATTGTGTATTTAGATAAAAAGACTGTTTAATATTGTGTATTTGTTGCATGACTGACTGTATGACAGTTTATATTTACTGTATGAGTTGTGTTCTTCAGACTGGAAGTCCAGGCAGAGCTTGAGACGGATATACCCACAGGGAAACGTGCCAGTTTCAGTAGCGCCTCTGCCAACTTCAGTATTGGGGAGAAGTCCCTGGGGGAGAAGTCAGTTGTTGGGGATGATGCCAGTACACGAGGCCTAGCCGGCTCCCTGGCCAACTACAGGTAATCATTCTGACAAAGGTTTTGTGAAAAAACTTCCCAAAATGGTACCTCTTAGCAATGAGCAATGGCTACCACTTGGCAGAAGCAGTTTTATTTTGCCCCATTAGATTTGACTGGGCAGCAGTCAATACCTCTGTACAGCAACACCTTCCAGAGGCAACACTTTTCCTTGATTCTGGCAGATCAGCAGATGTTGTTTCTAAGAAGTGCCACTGTACTTTTCTTTAAGTACCCAAAGTTTAGTTAAGGGAGAGAGGTAATTTAAAATGGCCCAATATTTTATGGAAAAGACAAAGGGCTGAAATTTGTTTTTTCTGTGAAATGGACAGTTTTGAATTTTTTTACTCACTTCAAACATTTTCCATTGATAAAGATATCAAGATACCACAAATTAAGCAAGAAGAATTGGGGACATGAAATACTGGATGTGTCTCATGTAAACAATGGGGTTCTAGTGTTATTACTGGACTGCTGTTAACATCTTAGATACTTTACAATATTCAATATAATGTACTGAAATAACAGGATTACGTCAGAAAAATGCTTAAATGTTTTTACTGGAAAAGCACATTGAAATTTTACAGTGGAGAACCAGACAAATCAAGAAGGTTTTAGGTATTACAATTACAACAAAGTTTTACACCATATACTTTGCACTATTTACACCGTCTGTATGTTTTGATGTCCACTTTTTTCGATGATGCACAAATTTGTGCGTTTTGATGCAATCTTAGTTGAGATGACCCCAGAATTTCATACCGATACGTCATCAATGACGCAATTTGAAAAACTGGCTTAAAACTTTCCTTTTCAGAAAATTGAAAACTAAGAAATAGTATGCATAGAATAACAGACTGCTGTAATTGCCCATTTATAGTGCGCACTCCAATTTTTTCTTATCAGATTGTAGCCTCCATTACAAGACTTCTCATAAAACTGGGTATCATTATACATAGTAATAAGTAGTTAAACTAAGCTGTCCCCAAAAATTCAAATGACCCCAAATTCTAACTTTGGGGACACATGACCCCAAAATAAAAAGTCAATATTAAACCCTAGATGCTCCCACATCAGTTGATTGCGGGGGCTTATTGTCATGTCTGTGTGTGGACAACTTTAACCATGGCCATAACTTGAAAACTATATATCAGGTATTGACTTGAAACTTAAAACATACATGGATGGTTACAAGGAGAAGTGCATTGACAAAGAACCATACTTTACCGTCAGGTATTCCATTTTTTATAATCAATCGTCCGAAGGGGAGGGGGTTCAAAAAGGAATGCTTGTCGTCCGTCAGTCCAGTCACGCTGGCTCAAGGTCAAGGTCATACTTGAAGGTCAAATGTTATTTTCGTGTCCGCTCCATATCTCATGAACGTTTGGACACATTTTCTTCAAACTCGGCTAAAATGTTAACTTCATTGAGCTGATGTGCAGAAGGCATGAGGCGGTCACGCTGGCTCAAGGTCAAGGTCATACTTGAGGTCAAATGTTATTTTCTGTCCGCTCCATATCTCATGAACGCTTGGACACATTTTCTTCAAACTCGGCTAAAATGTTAACCTCATTGAGCTGATGTGCAGAAGGCATGAGGCGGTCACGCTGGCTCAAGGTCAAGGTCATACTTGCAGGTCAAATGTTATTTTCATGTCCGCTCCATATCTCATGAACGCTTGGACACATTTTCTTCAAACTCGGCTAAAATGTTAACCTCATTGAGCTGATGTGCAGAAGGCATGAGGCGGTCACGCTGGCTCAAGGTCAAGGTCATACTTGAAGGTCAAATGTTATTTCGTGTCCGCTCCATATCTCATGAACGCTTGGACACATTTTCTTCAAACTCGGCTAAAATGTTAACCTCATTGAGCTGATGTGCAGGAAGCATGAGGCGGTCACGCTGGCTCAAGGTCAAGGTCATCCTTGAAGGTCAAATGTTTAAGCCTCCACTTTTTCATGTCATCTCGATATCTCGTGTCATGTTCACAATCATACAAATTATGTCATGATACATAAAGTTTTTAATTGAGTTACACATGTATTTTGTGGTTACCTAACACATCCTATACTTCATTGATGTTCACTTTTTGTACTGTTTCCCATGTAAAACTTGTCAGTAAACTTTTAATATATGTGCCTCCGAATTCTGAGATTCATATAAACTCCGGAAAGTTAAATTGTCTTAAACTGATCTTCTATGTCTGCTACAACCATGCCAGGTTAAGGTGAACATAATCCTATGACCAAACAAATTCTAATATTTAGCCAGCGGCGGGGGATATAGCTGTCCTTTGGACTGCCTTGTGAAATATGTCCTTTTATTGTATAATAAATTTTGTCCAGAGCATACATCAGATAAAAGATTGATATTTTGCCCATTCAGTTGACATTAGTTATTTTACATCTGCATGTAGGGGGGCATTGTGTTTTACAAAAAACTTTCACCTTGTTTTATTTGTATAATAATCAAGTTGTGAAAAAAAGCCTGTCTTTGTAATGTTCTTTGTAATTCAATACGTGAATATCTCGTGGCCTGTATGGCTAAGTTTTATAATTATGTGTATGGTGTTTAGGATGGATGGACTGTCAGTGGCCCCAGCATCAGATGCAACAACAGAAGGTACCAAGTTACCGCTAGCGGTCAGTAAACCCAGTGAGTTGGACACTGGCGTGCCAAAGGACAGCGGGCAGATCACTCCACGCGACGTCGAGATATCCAGTCTCGCATCATGTAAGTTGTACCTCTTTGTAATATAGTCCGGATATAAACTCTCCTGATTTTTTTAGAGCCATTGAAAACCCCTTCTCATGATGGTGATATGTTGGAAATTTTTGGAAAATGTTGCTGCGTGTATATATAAAAATAAGTTTTTAATTGTGTGAGTCTTGTGGGCATGTTCAGTATCATACAGATTCAAATGATGTTGATTTCCCCATTTTATGAAAATCACCATCAAATAGAAAAGCAAGTTCTTGAATATTTCAAACTCAAAAGGTGCAATATCATACTAATGACAAATGTTGTGTTGCAGGTCTGTCCCAGGAGGAGAAGAAGAAGAACACTTCCTGTCCTGGTTCCCCGCTGTCAGGCTGTGGCAGTGTGTGTGACCACGAGGAGAATGGTACCCGGCCCCACAATCTGCGATGCCGCAAGTGTCGCCGCATGGCCAAAATGCTGGCCACGGAACAGATGAACGTCCACTTTTCGGACCAGGTCAGCCTGCAGAGCTTTCAAGCAGAGGATGCGGTACTGGATCTCCCGATGGGAAAACACGATATTGATTCCTTGTCGGAAATGTGCAATGAGGACGGTTCGGAGTCGGATGAGGCTTTGGATCGAACCAGCAGCAGAAGTAAAGGGAAACTTGTGATTCGTAATAACTCCGAACCTGTGATTCTTATGACTGAGGTAGAGAACGATCGACCCAGGTTTAAAAGGTCAAATGAAAAGGATTCAACAGCTTCCGATACTGGGGTGCGACAGAAAAGTAAAATTTTGCCGAGAAGCTGTTTAGATTCTAGTAACGCCACTGTGTCTTTGAATAGTTTCGTGTCATCGACTTCAATGAAGTTTTGTAATACAGAGTTGGCAGACCAGGATGATACCGTTCTGTCAAAATGTCGTAGTGAAGAAATTTTCAAGAAAGAAAAGGAAGTTTTAGACGACAGTGTTACAGAAAAAAGTAAAAGTGTGGAAATGTTTAACAAAGGTAAAAACTCTGAGGCAGTAGGAGGAGCAATCAAACGAGTTCGCAGAAAAAGTTGTGAACTTGCCATTCAAAATGGTCGCATTTCTCCTCTTTCAGTTATACATGATGATCAGTGAAATATAAAAAAAAAAAAAAAAGAATCTGATTTAAATTTTTTGCAAATAACAGCATTTCCCTGTTAGTATTTTTTTTTTTTCAATTGTGTTATTTTATCAGAAGGAAGCATGACTTGTATCACCTGTGAAAGGATCCCTGCTCTTTATCATTTTGCCATACTAGAGTTATCAATGAAAAGCCTTATGTGACCAGTATTAAACCAGATTGGCCAGCAGATATTTTTCAGGCTGATCAGGCTTTGTACAGTTTGTTGCTCTTTATGGCTTATAGAAATGGTCAAGGGCTAAGACGCGATGTTGAAAGTTGGGTGGCATACAAGATGTCAGTCCCCAGTGAGGGTGAATGTTGCTTGCTGTTGTGCTGCACTCTTACTGTTACCACAATCTCTGTAGCTCTGCTGCTCACCAGTATAACAACACAGCCTTGGTGGCCCGGCCTGCTGTACAAATGTCTTTGAGATTTCCTCAGCTCAATATTCTTAATGTCAAAATCATTATAACTGTTAAATCTGACGACATCAGCGGCTAATTTCTAAAAGATCATGCTTAAGATAGAATGTATGCACCGTTTCTATTCTCTATTTAAATGAATAAAGCAGTTCTAGGTTTCCAATGATTTTTGAAAAGCATTAAAAACTAAAAATTGATTAAGGTGATACATCCCTCATTTAATTTTGGTCATAGTCCATCAAGTGATTGTGAGAATTTTATAGTAAATGTAAGTCTTCATAGACTTAGAGAAAAACAGCTTATAACTCCAGGTCATTAGATGCTTGCATCTGCACTGAAGTCTTTTTAAGCATTTGAAGGACCATGATTTATATTAGGTGATTAGATGATAACCTTAATTGTGACTGAAAATGATCTTGATTGAACTGGTCAGACTAGGTATGGAGGTGCATATCAGCGTCTTTAAGAGGTTTAACAGTAATGGACATCAGATGGATTGGTCTGGGAGTGATCTTCATAGGAATCAACTGAGTCTAACATGGTGTCATGCTTAATAAATTGCAAAATCATGTTGGGCGGCTTCCATGGCCAAGTTGATATAGTTCAGGGCGGATCTCCATTTTTTAGTGCCGTTATTGGGCAGCATTCCCCCAGCCAAAAAGTTTTTTTTTCCTCATTTTTAAGCAAAATTCCCCCTACAATGGAAAATGCAAGAGCTCATATAAATAGCAAAAATGGTCATGTGATAGATTGTTGTACAATACAGCTGCACTGTATACTAGTTGATATTCATTTAATTTTTAACTAAATAAGCTACTAAATAGGAACTATTTTGTACATTTTAACTAAAATAATTAATGTATTTATGCACAGAAAAAAATGCCTAAAATTAAAATAAAGGGAAAACGACTCAAAAATCCCCCCTCCTGATGATAGAGGTACTGTTCCTGCAAAACAGAGAGAGAGCCCTGTAGTGTCTGACTTAAGGTAAAGTCCCTGTGATGGTTACGCTACATTTCTGACCTCATGGCATTTCACAGAGATAACCAAAGTTTCCTAATGTTTCATTAGGTTACCTTGGTTATCTTGGTAGAGGTTAAGTGGACCAAGACGTAGTGAAACCATTACAGGGACTTTACCTTAACATCTCATTCTCTAGTCACTTATATTTTTCAAGTGAGGAGGCTGCCCTGCTGGTTTACCGTAGGTCAGTAGTTACTTTTGGTTGCCTCTGTGCAGAAAACCAGTTAAACCTTACCAAATTTAATTATAAAATCCTCATTACCAGACCACTGAGGAGCAGCGAACAGCATAAAACCTGATCAGCCTGCGAGTTACTCGCAGGCTGATCTGGTTTTATTCTGTTCGCATAGGTCTTTTCATGGTTTCCTCTATGAGGGAAAGGGTTAAATCCTGTTGCAGTGACAGTGTTATTTAGGGGGTAAATTTACTATTTTTACATGTGGTTTCCCCTTGCCAAAAACAGACTTTTTTGTTTTTGCTAAGATAGCTACCAACTCCTTCCAGGAGCTGTCTGGTCATCATCTTCTATGTTTGCTCACTCAGATGTGTAGCTTGATTCTACACAGTCTGCATGTTAAAGAAAAATCCATTTTATTTTATGTGCCTGTTTTAAGTTCAGTCAGTTAATACCCATTCAGTTATAAATTTGTACATGAATATTCATTACCTTAAATGATTATGGAGAAAAGAAAAGTCTTACAGAAGTACAGCCACTAAGTCATTTAACAGTATCCACGGAAACTTTTCCATGTGACCTGCTTTAAACTGGGTTGGTCTGTGAGTAACTTACAGACTGATCAGGTTTTATTCTGTTAACTACTCCTCCTTACTCTGGAGAGGGAAAAGAAAATTTATAAGTTGATACCTAGTAAGTAAGTAAGTAAGTAAAGTCTTTATTCAAAGTGGATAACATATTTGGCATAAACCAATCTTTCATATGGTCCACATAATTAACAATATTTACATTTTTATACAAGAAGTAATAACAATACATGAAATAAAAAACAACAAACAAAAAAAAGGGGGTGAATATTGCTCTTCAGTCTGATCTTGCTTTGCAGTGGTCCAACATCATATAGAATTGTGTCTACCGGTATGACAAAGTGTTACAAACATATATTTTCTTTGTGCTTTTTAGCTGTTGTTTTCCATCTTGAAGATCTCATCATATTGTGTCTGTGTTTTTTTATTTCATATTATTTTTCTCCCCGGATTGATTTTGTTTGTTACTACACCATTGTAATAATATCATTATATTAATTGCAGTGGAAAGACATCCAATATAGGTTTTATTGATTTCTATGTCTTGCTCATTTATCTTTTAGTAGTTTCAGAATTTGACTACCCAATTCAAACATCTTGGTATGGTGTAATACATTTACATACTTCTGTGATGGAGATATATGATGGACAATGTTCCTTTGTACATTGATTACCCAGTAATCATAATGATAAAGTTCTTTATTCTTCGTTAAATGATTTCTATTATGCTGAGTCTTTAGGGGTTGAAAAGTTGGAATTTCAGCAGGTCATATTCAGAAAGTATCTATGATGTTTAAGATTTGCTAGGCACCATGGTCTCATGGTAAGGTACTTGACTGCAGATATGTAGTTTGTGGGTTTAAAGTTTGTTTGGGCAAGATTTTTTCTTAACTTTCCAAGGCGCAATGTACTAGTCCAACCCAGGAACTCTCTAAAGGGATAAGTAGAAGTTGTGAGAACTTGTTTTTTATATGACGTAAACGATATATATTTAAAAAAGAAAAAATGGTGAAATTTTATGATCCTATATTTTTTGAAATATTGAATATGATTTATTTACCAAGATTAAAGGGGAAAAAATATTAAAGTTTAGTGTGTAGCTTTTCTTTTTCTTTTTTCTTTTTTTTTTTTTGTTACCAAAATTCAGGATGGTTAATGCAGAAGTTCTATCTAATATAAATAACTGAATTTTGACATTTTAACCTGCATAAAAATCAGTAACTTTGTGGATATGACCCAGATAATGACTAAGAAAGAAAAAGTTATAAACATATGGGTAACTGTGTTACTGGACAACGTCCATTGTGTTTTTCTCATGTCTGACCAATGCAATCTATGTCATTTTTTTTTTCATATGAATATTGGTGTGTCACTAACGATATGTGATATTTCTCTCTCCACCATTAAATCATGAGACTGTTTTCATTACACTTACAGTGTGATACTGTTAAACAGAGGAGTCATTGTCAGCCTGTCTTTGTTTATGGTATATCCTCAGATTATCTGTATTGAATGTAACAGCCATTATCCATTATCAAACATTTTGAGTGATCAAGTCTGGGGCAAAGTTTTGCTAAATTTCGTATGAACATATTTGACTTTAGTGGTTAGAGTTGATGCTTCTGTGGTATCGGCTAACATATGGTCCTGTGTTGATTAGGTTTGGGTGCTATTGTGATAGGTCTTAATATAAAATGGAACATTCTTACGTAATTTTTCAAAGCAGCATAAGTTGGAAGCACATTTTTGTTTCATTTTCATCTGTCTGTAAGATTTATCCTTTGAGATGACTGTACATGAAAAGAAAAAAAAAACACACACACACACACACACACACACACACACACACAAACAAAAACAACAACAAAAAAACAAGCAATCAAACAAATATATTCCAGCTTCACAGAAGTAACCTTGTTACTAGGTTTCTGTATATGGCAACATAAAAACATCCTTTTCAACTTACATGCATACATGTTTTGACATTTTACATTTATCTTCATTTTGTTTTCTGAGGCAAATAAAATTAAAAAATTTAAAAAAGAAATGAATGTTGATCACTTCATGCAATTTTTTCATATTTCCACATTATAATCTTTCCTACAATAAATTTTTAATTTTTCAACCGATATTTCACGACGACTTCCAATATGTCTTGTTCTCAAAGATTTAACACTTTCTTTTACTGTTAAAAAACTGTTCAGAAACTCGAATGTTGGCAATTTCCTTTCATATTCACTTCAGATGTTTTTTGCTACATTTTACCCCCATCAGTATACATACATTTCACTTTGATCATCATTGTGACCTTGTACCATCGTAAAAATGCAAAAAAAAATCTTTTTGTAAAATTGATGTAAATAATTGCAGGCTCATTGTTCTATGAACTTCTGCCAAAGTCAACATTAAATAAATGTACATTGTGTAAAATATTGTATACATTAATATACTATGACCTTTTTGTTTAATTTGACTTGACATCACCTGTCACGTTTCCTTGACAATGATACATTAAGTTTCTACTTTGACCTTCACTTTGACCTCCATCCAGGTTCAAAATATACAGTGTGAGCACTCGTTTTATATTTGCCCCTAGTTTTCCCTATTCTCATTTTATTATTATTTTTTTTTTTTTTTTTTTTTTGGACATGAATTATATCTTTATTTCACTACAAACTCTTTGACCATGACGTCTGATTCGTTTTTCTTTTATTGATTGTCAAACACTTATTATTGTTTGATGTTTTGCAATAAAAAAAAAAAAATGGGTATAGCTGAATTACACATAACAGGCTACAGCATCCAAATCTTGTATTATCATCATTGAATTTTACCCTGTCCTACAGCTGTATGTATTGACAGTGTTGACACCTTTTTATGCTTTTGCTAGCTGTACATTTTACAAAACAAGCCCTGTTGCTCTTTTGTATATATTGACTCAAAGCAAATATCTGCTTGAAATACGCGATTGTCATATTTGACTAAGGGAAAAAAAAAAGAAAAAAAAAGCTTTAAACAGAAGATGAATCTGCATGACAGTATGAGATAGTTTCCATGGAAACTAGATATCAAATATTTATAATTTGATCCAAAGCCTAATACATGTACACAGGTCCTATAATCTAAGCCTCTCCACAGATATGTGTAGGTATGACATAGGGGCTTAGAAAGACCTGACCTACAACTGGACAGTATTCCACAGGAACTGTTGTGTATGGTGGAGAAAATTGTGGTGAATTTTGTTTGTTATTTTGATGGCTTTGTTTCTTGGTTATTTGACTGTTGTTGCTGTGGAAATAAGTGGTAACCCTTTCAGCTATGTTCTGTTAAGAATAATTGATTATGATTGAGCGGAAAACATGATCAAATTTTCATGTTTGCCAATTTGATATAAAAATTTATTCAGCCTTAAATAGCTTATATTTATTTATAGCCGCAAAAATGATGAACACATATTTAAAGTAGTAAATAATTTGTCAATTAATTACACAAATATATAACACTTATTTTATTTTCATTGTATAATGTATTCCTTATAATTTGCCACGAAAAATAATATTATGTATATTATTCAATGGAAAATTGTCATGCTTCTCAAATATAATATGAAAAAAAATCTTTTTTAAAATTCAATTTATTTGATGAATTCAATAATCCTGATAAAATGATTTTGAGTCGTTGTATATACTCAATGACTTCAAAAACATCTTGTGGACAAAACTTTAACATGTCATGTCCTTTTTTTTTCACAGGTTGACCCCTTCTTAAAACTTGCATTTTCTTTAGTGATAAAATGAAAGTAGGACATAAAACATGCACCAAACCTTTGCTTGAGGTAAAGTCCCTGTAATGGTTCCGCTACGTCTTGGACCACTTAACCTCTACCAAGATAACGAAGGCACTATAATGAAACATTAGGAAACCTTGGTTAACTCCGTGATAGGCCATGATGTCGGAAATGTAGTGGAACCATTAAGGGACTTTACCTTAAATATACCTCATTTCATTTCTAGATAATCTAAAATTGTTTGAAATAGACAAAATAAGATATTCAAAACTTTTTCAGAGTGAGGCTACTAATTTCTAATTCCTTGAGTATATGATTGAAACTTCATGCTTATATAAAAAAAATATATATATATGATTGAGAAAATGGCTGATGGGTTGGTATAAGTCTTCATGAGTTATGTTATGATTGTCATTAATTGGTTAATTTTTGTATGGCTTCATGCCTAGCTATTGTTCTGTTTGAAAGGGGTGAAGCTATCCCACTCTGTCTATCTTTCGTATATTGTGATAACTTATATTGAAACTATTATTTATATAGATTCTAAGTTTACTTCGAACTGTTTTAATGTGCAATGGTTTCTGTGAACAGGTCCACTGTTGTAGAGCGATTGAAAAAGATTATCTTGTCTGTTTATATCTATATGTCATTGTTTTTTATGATAAACATGCAAGTGCTTTAGATAATTATTTGGACTTATGTTTTCCTTTTTAACCCAACCCTGCCTTGGGATC
The DNA here is from genome assembly GCA_021229015.1 of Solen grandis. Taxonomy (NCBI): domain Eukaryota; kingdom Metazoa; phylum Mollusca; class Bivalvia; order Adapedonta; family Solenidae; genus Solen; species Solen grandis. The sequence goes on along the minus strand of CM037795.1, from coordinate 23,245,799 downwards.
AGGAAGTCATGGGTTTGATCCCCAGCCACGACATACCGAAGTTGTAATGGTACTGGTATAGCCTCTTGCTTGGTACTCAGCATATATGGGAAGTTCCAGAAATGGCCTGGTGTCAGGATAATGTGACTGGGTGTGGTATCATGCCACATGTCAATGGTGTGATACTGCAGTGTGGCAGCATTATATCAGTCTCAAGTAGACATCATCTCCAAATGACTAAAATACTGTTGGTGGGACGTTAAAACCAATAATCAAACACAAATTCCCCCAGATAAAATGTGGTCTGTCTTACGGAGCCTATATGATAAAGTCTAGAATAGAACAGGGAGGCATAGGCAGGATTTCTAGATTTCTAGAAGAAAGAAGGTTGTTCAAAATAATGCATGAAATTAAGAAAAGTCAACAGTGTATTGTTAACCCTTTCCCTCATAGAGGAAACCATGAAAAGACCTATGCGAACAGCATAAAACCAGATTAGCCTGCGAGTAACTCGCAGGCTGATCAGGTTTTATGCTGTTCGCTGCTCCTCAGTGGTCTGGAAATGAGGATTTTGTAATTAAATTTGGTAAGGTTTTACCTTGTTTTCTGCAGATCAGGCTTTATGTGGTACCTATTGAGTGCGTCAAAATGAGTCTATATGAGGGAAAGGGTTAACTTGGATCAGTCAGATAAAACAAGATCGAAAGTTGCGTAAGATGTTAGAATGATATCAAAATAGTCCCGTAAAATACGCCTTAGTGATATCCATTGTTGCACGTGCATTTATAAAGGGAAATAAACCCTGCAAGCCGGATGCAAAGTAGCGACAAGAAGAAAGGAAAATATACCAGTACCATTTTTAGCAACTTAGGGAAACTTTACGTCAGAATACATAAGGCACATAAGATACGTCTTCAAGGCACGTGTACGTTTATAACTACACACCCACTGCCGAAACCTCATTAATACGAAGTCGTTAAAACTAACCCTTGATTATTCGAAAATGTGATATTTTGAAGAAAAAAAAAAGAAAGAAAAAAAGAGTCTCGTGTATGCTGAACTGTAGAGTCCAGCACAACAGTATCGAGGAAGAAAGAAAAAAGCTGCCATTCGGACATGAATTTACTTCGAAATAATGATATATTCCGTATATCGGTGTTTGTCACAATTTGTGTTACTCATGTAAATTGGTTGCTTAATCATCAATGAAATATTAACCATTATACTAAGGCGACACCGTTTACCACAAGAGTAGAAATGCTTAGAGTAAAAAAAAGAAAAGAAAAGGAAATTATGGCTTTACTTCACAGTTTAAGTTATTGTGCATTTGCCGATATATAGAGAATACTAGGTTAGTGTTGGATAAAGATAAGTTTATCCTGCTCGGCCAAGAAAATATAAACCGCGAGCCTTGGCGAGCGGTTTATTTTTTCTTTGCCGAGCAGGATAAACTTATCTTTATCCAACACTAACCTAGTATTCTATTTATCCTATCATTCTAACTAATAATCTGATAATTTTAAATTAGACACGAAAATAAAAGAAAAAAATCTGGATTCTCCCAACTATCTGCCCTTTAGTATTCTTCCGCGTGTGCAAGCAAACAAACCGTTCTGCGTACACACCTAAGTAGTCCCAGGATTTAAAAAACGGTTATATATAACAATTCACGAACTTTTCGAAACTTTTTATTAAGCATATGCGTTAAGCATTTTCATCTTTCAAATACTCGACAAGAAAAAATATATTTAAAAAGAATAGTATCTTACACGGTTGAGCCCAATACACAAAACACATTTGAACTCAAGAAAGTAGTTCCGATGACGTCAGAGTATATAAAATTTCACGAATGAGTATAAAGCTAAGTTTATTCGATAGGCAGTTTATACCACGATGTGAGTCTGATGATAGGATAAATTGAGAATGTATTACAGGATTAATACTAATTTACCAACATAAATTATCTACACACTCGCGAGATTTAAAAAGATCTCTCATATCAAGGGAGATAAATGAGAATCTCGATTTCCCACGATTAGCATGAGTTATCGACCGTGTCAACTTCTCAGAAACCATTGGATTTTTTTTTTCAGCATTTACCAAGGTTCAAGCATGTACGACTTATCTATAATAACATATCCATTTCCAAATGACTGAGGAGCATCGAACAGTATAAAACCTGATCTGGTTTTATGCTGTTCGCATAGGTCTTTTTGTGGATCCTTTAATGGGGTAAAGGGTTAAAAGTAGTAATTATTTTTTATACAGTTATATTGTATACAGTTAACATGTTGATGTATGAAAATGTACGTAATAATGAGTGAATTCTTTTGACCTAAGCACCATATTTTAAGTCAAAGGTAAAAAGGGTCTGAATTTTATAAGAATTTACGGCACGATATATGTATAATGTAGATGTCTATAAACATTTCAGTTACATTTCGATCTGTATTTAATATATATGGATGTTTGATGTATATGTCAAGGTACACAAGTTATTGTTTGGGTGGATTATCCACTTACGATATGTATGTTATGTATTATAGGCCGGAGGCCTTTATGTACTTAATAAAAAAAATAAAATGTATCTCCTTTTTATGCACCCCCAGCACACGCGCATCTATAGATCGGGCAAATCCCCTTCAATATACCGGTTTTGCATCTGACTCTGGGTGGGGACCAGATCTATTTCGCTTTTACGTTTTTTTTTTTTTTAGGGGGGGGGTTTGTTTTCCCTTTGATGAACTTAAATTGACAGTTTCACCAAGTAACCGAATCACGTAATCGGCATACTCATTTTTCCTTATTTGTTTCGTAATATTTTAACGAAATATAATTTGTAAAATCTAAGCTCAGTATCATTTCGCTTTTACGAAATAAACATGTTTATCAAAAATTAGTACCTACATTTTGCATATACTAATATTGTTGCAAAATGATATTTCGAATATACGATATAAAATTAATGCAATTCATCCATCATTAAATTGTAATCATGGTCTACCGAGTGATTTTGGGTATTTTATAGTAAATGCAAGCCCTTATAGACTTTGAGCAAAACAACCTATTGCCAAATCTATACCTATTTTACACTCTCTTTCTGTTTGTTTGATTCCATAAAAAGATGCGAGAACGATCTTTACACTCATATCAAAGCAAGAGGGCCAAAATGGCACCGAAGATGCTCACCTGAGAAATTTCCTTGCCTGTACAAGTTAATATATTAAAGCATAGCATAGCTGTACCGAATACATGTTCTATGCAGAAATGCACTACAGCAAGATCATTTCAATTCCACAAACCAAACAGTACATGTGGTCAAAATTTGAAGGTTGTGGCAAGTGAGATTGAAAGAGCAATTACTTCTGACCTTATTGGGCCATAATCGAACTTGGTCGAGATATTATGGCATTATTGTCATAAAGTTTGATGATGATTGTTTAAGAAATAAAGATGTTGTAGTGCAAACAAATTGAAATCTGGCATTTTTTATATTAAAGGGCCATAACTCCTGACCTTATTGACTATATCGGCCTTAACCAACTTGGCTGAGAGATTATGGCAATAAACATTGTCATAAAGTTTGATGATGATTGCTTAAGAAATAAAGATGCTAGAGTGGAAACAAATTGAAATCTGGATTTTTTTATATATTAAACGGGCCGTAACTTTTGACCTAATTAGGCGATATCAGCCATAATCGAACTTGGCCGAGAGATTATGGCAGTTAACATTAAAACTAATTGTGGCGGACGACGGACATTCATCGATCCCAATAGCTCACCCTGAGCACATGTGCTCAGGTGAGCTAAAAAGATACTTTCCATTTAAAAGTATTGTTTTTGCTTTAAAATGGTCACTTGTATTATCACGAAGTAATGAATCTGTGATTCACCAGAGGATTTAAATCACCAGTGGATGCGTCAAAATAAGGCCTTAATTATGAAGTAAGGGATTAAAAGAAACACAATCTCGGTTATCCGAAACTTGCGAGTAACCTAGATTTCTCCCGTAAGTCATCGGAAAATCCTAATTTTGCTGCATGTCTAGACCGGTCGTTTTATGGACTTATTATCAAACTTTACAGTCGTCACTGCACCACCCTTGGAAAATCGATTTAAACAAACGTACATGTATAAAATATTTTAGTAGTATTACATACACGACACGACTGCAAGTTTTTCTGTTGCTCAATGGAAGTTATTAAATAATAATGATCAGTGGCAACTTCATGATACTGACTGGTAAAACACAAGTAAGTAAACACATGTTAACACAAGTAATAAAGCAGCTCCGTCACAGGTGATTGGTAGAAATTATATATATAAAAAAAAAAATAAAAAAAATAAAAAAAAAATAAACTGTGAAAGTGTAGGTAATGTTGATAAACTTCGATACAATCGGTTAACTTTAGAATACGATATTCCCACGGACACGTTCCGCCACATGGTGTCCTCACCAGTTCAGGGTAGCGATTTTGTTCTTCAAATGCAGGAAAAGTGAATGAATCTAAATATAGGCTTTATCGGTCTAAATATAGTTTCAATACCATCTGTGACGGTATTGCTTGTGATGGGGAAACCACCCTAATTATTCCCGATCACGGATGGTTGTATTGGGTGACATTGCGTCTGTAGATGGGTATTGATTGACGTAATACACACATATAGTTAAGAATCATTTTTTTGTCAATGACCATCTTTGAACGAGCTGCTTTATATTCGAGTGTCACACTGGAGTATGTTGTGATTAATGGTTAAAACCAAACCCATTGGTTTGTTTGTGATATTGTTTGCGAGCTTTTGACCTATATATGAAAAGAAAATATTTAACCGTCAGAGAAAAGGATAGAGATTATATTGTCACTGCGCATGTTTGAAAATGTGAATTGGAGATTTAATTAAACATGCTTAGGATATTTTAGTATTGAATAATTATTAATCGCCAAGATACGAAGATCATGAGGTACATGTATATATATGAGTCACTTCCCTCTATAGACACAATTTTGTCTGAGTTTTTATCTCGACTACCATTTGTCGGATTTCAATGAAACTTCACAAGCCTACTTGTGCAGCACTTCACATTCGGATGAATTTTCACTCAGATATAACCCTTTATTATGATAGATATATGATATTTATTGATTCAAACGGTATACAGTTCAACATCATGTGAATGTCTACAGTACAAAAGAAAAAAAATATCAATATGATATTATATGTCATACCATGCACCAGGGATTCTATATAGCATATGTATATCAAGGGGTGAGAGCGAAACTATGCTAAGTACTTATATATTTATATGCACTTAGCATAGTTTCGCTTTCACCCCTCGATAGAGTCCCTGCCTACAATAAAATCTTCTTTTACACACCTGATGTGACTATGCTCCAAGCAGTTCCCTCTAATATCTTCAATGTCAAAAACATAGTTTGTAGTTGTAGTCTTTGTTGGTCTGAGTCAAGGCGAAGGACACTGTTACTAAAATAGAAAATTAAATTCATAGGTATACGAGTCCCTGTTATTTAAGCTCTTGCCAAGAAATGTGGCAGGCACAGGCGTAGCCGGTTTCCCCTTGAAATATATATTATAGGATGCGCGTAAGGTGCGTTTTCCGGCATATCTAGGGCAAAAAAAACACTTTTTTATATATAAATTTTAATGCTTTTTTAGACATTTTTAAATACCGTTCCTCGAAGTTAAACACGAACTCTTTTATGTAAGCCGACGTCACGTTACGCAAGTTATCCCGTGATGAAATTTACCTCGGCTTTAAGCACCTTAAAGCCCAGAAAATGTTTTATAGTCGTTTGTACCCTTACCGTAACCAAATACGCTATTCCAAACCCTAACCATTTCCCAAGAGTGTTTGCACATGCTCACCCCATTCATAAAGAATTTCCATCACGGGTAACTTTCCTAACGTTACACCGGAAGTTGCATTGTACATGTCTTAATAGAACTAAATATGCGAAACAGGCAGAACGGCGAACACTGAGTGCTGTCGACTGCCATGTCACCCGATGTCTCAATAAATCCAGATACGGCTCCAACTTTATATCTAGTCGAACTCATAAATTCTGCAAATACATAAAATTGGTATTGGAAAACGGGTAGGACATAGAATGGCCTACCATTGAGTCATGAATATTTCATTTGACAAAACCTCTCGCATGAGCGGCGTTTATAATCATCCATTGGAACTATGCATTGGAGGAGATTCATAAACCGAATGACGTAAACTAGGTTTAAAGTGACAGGGAATTATGCTAACAATGGGCTTGTATTCCCCATCCGGGATTTTATTTCGGTACCTGGAAACGAAACGTGTTGCACAAAGTGCTAAAAGTTAACAGTCACTATTGCCGCCATAAGACAGGGATATAAAATTATGCATTTTGTGTGTCAATCGTATCAAACATTTTGTGTTGCTACTATACTATCGAGGTAATCCACAATAACTGTGCGACATCATATTGATTGTTACAACCTTCGCCTCCAGAGAAATAAAGATAGAAATAATGGAAAAGAAAAAATGGAGAAGGTAACAGCTTGTAATGAAACAGTAAGAAACTGTATAACCATGTTTATGTGAATGAAATAATACTGGTCTAGATTTCATAGTAAACAGATATTTCTCAACCATCTGATGTGTTCATGCAAAACGAATCACATTTGAGTCACAAGTTCATATAGTGATTTGAATTGTTTTAAATTGATTGATGCCATAATGGATGAATTTTATCAGATATGGAATTCTCATCATACGCCAAAAACTGATAAAAAGAAGGCTAAAACGAAACGAGCGAAATGGAGAGCAACTTCAGGGTTTAAAGATGATTTAAAATCTGATAAAGAAGCTGGTGACGTCTCAAGTAAAACAAGTGAAGACATGCCAGACAGTGGTCCAGAGGCTGTGAAGGAACAGAAGCAAGCTGTTAAACGAAAATGTAAGAGGAAGATCAACTTCTTTCTTGGCAACAACAGTATAAAATCAAGCACTGAAGATGAATTAGAAACTGACGTTAAAAACAAAAGTGGTGATATTTGTAAAACCGGGAAAGATGTTGAGAATCAGAACTCTGAAACTGCCACTCAAGATGGAGAAATAAAGGTAGCAGTGTCTGATTCGGAGATTGACACTGATCTGAAATTTAAGGAGATGCAGGCTGACTGCTCGTCCTCTAGTCTGGATAAGCCCGTGAGGATCCCAGATAAACTGAGGGCGCTGATCACGTCGTATTTCGACGGCAAGGATTACTGGTCGTCATACGAGAACGAAGAGGAAGACGAGGAGGTGCGGGTACAGGTAAGATCGCTGGTTCTCTACAATATTGTCTGGTTGACTCTACTTGAAAATCTCTAACACAGCATCCATGTCATGAAGGTATACCCAAAGATTCAAGGAGCAGGAGTCATATCAAATAGTTTAAGGCTCGATTGACTCTATTCAACAAGTTCTCCAGTTTTCTTGTTTGTTATCTCTTTCCCCCGAGATTTGTGTTTAGTTTCTTCTTCTTCTTCTTTTTCTTCTTCTATAGTAATGACTAGTAACCATTTACTAATTATTATGGCCATATAAGACCTAACCCACGAGGGGTCCTGTTTTTGTTGAAGAGACATCGTCATAAGGATTCAGGTGAAACGTTGTCATTAAGGGTTACCGTATTTATTTATTTTATTTTTTTTCGTTTCAGTGTACTGTAAAACCTGTTCTCATATTTCAGTAACTTTTTGTACCTGTTTACATTTTTTTATCGAAATGACGATGTACGTGAAGTAGTGCAATCCCTTAACAAAGACTAGTTTACATGTAAAATTGATATAATGTGACCGAAAATCCTGAGATTCCTTGCTAAATTCGAGGCTTCTTTAAGTGCCACACAAAGTGCACCATGCACAGAGTATAAATTCAATAGACCATGTTGTATTTATGAACCTAAGTTTGCATCAATGCAAAAAAAAAAAGAAAACAAAAAAGAAGTTTTAAAACGTGTTTGAACGCTACAGAAGTATGCGTCAGACGTCAATTGCTGCTGGGAAGGCAATAGAAGATATTTCCTATGTTCTTTGATGGTTCAGAAGTTTTTGAGTGCGCACATGAATATTTGAATAAGTTTAAAAAGGTTTCACAGACAAGCCTTTTTTGTTTGTTAATGTCTAATTAATTAATTTATATCAGGACTTTAAAACCAGGAATGTAAACCAAGGACTTCAAACCTGGTGAGAGATGTAAATCCTTTCAACTGAAAGATACTTGCATTTAGCACACCAATCAATCAATTAATCAATCAATCAATCAATCAATCAATCAATCAATCAATCAATCAATCAATCAATCAATCAATCAATCAATCAATCAACATCAATCAATCAAAGGATGAATTAATCAATCATCAATCAAAGGATGAATTAACTAATTACGTAATGGATTAATCAATTTTTTTTTAAAATTGAAGTCCTCGGTTTACATTCTGATTTTAAAGTCCATTTATATTTCAAACTTATTCATTTATGAACTCTTTTTAAGGACGTTTCAGCGGGTTAAGGCTGATTTTGATTTTGGAAAAAACATTTTTTTTAAATTTCTCATTTATTTTAAGTTGTATGATAACAGAAAGCCCACATTTTAAGACTCATGTAATAAGAATATCATCAAAAGTATATTTACCAAATTTTAGGTACAAAAAGTCACATTTTAATGTTTTTATGCAAATTTGGCAAAAATTTCAATAAAAAAGCAGTTTTAGTTAAAAAACAAATCTGGTGAGGCATGTATTTTTTTTTTTAACATTTTTATAAAGCATTTACATCAGAAAATTGACTCTGAAAAATAAAGAAAATCTGTCCGTTAGAAAAAACCCGCTCAGACGCCTTTAAGAGTAAAAAAGAAAAAAGAACTAGCAATAGTGATAATTCATGGTTATCACACTTTGTATATGATGGACAAAAGTAGACAGAAACAAAGAGTTTCTTCTAGACATATCACAGTAAAACAGTGAAGCACGTGCTTTTAAAATCATATCTACAATTTCCACCCGAAAAATTGTTATCCGAAAAAAAAATCAATTCTGTATGAACAAATTAATGTCATAATAAGATTACGTTGAATTATGCTTAAAAACAAATTGAATGGCATTTGAATATATTCATGGCTTTATGATTAATAGAAACATTTTAACGTGCTCAAAAGTTAGAAATTCCATTAGCTCGCTCAAGTTAATTTTTTTTTTTTAATTTCATAAAACAAAAACTATCACTTCAGGCGAGTAATATCCCTGTATCCAATCCCTGTTGGTTTGTTTGTTGGGTTTTACGTCCCATCGACAGTAATTAAGTCATTTGGAGATGATGTCTACTTGAGACAAATATAGTGTTGCCACACTGTAGTATCACACCGTAGACATATAGCATGGCCGGTCACATAATCCTGACACCGGACCACCCAGTCCTGAAACTATCCTTATATGCTGAGCGCCAAGCTAGGGAGCAGTGCCATTATTTTATGAAATTGGTATGTCGCGCCCCAGGATCGAATCCACGACCTCCCGCTCCCAAGGCGGACGCTCTAACCACTCGGCCACTAGGGGCGGTATATATATTAAAGTGTGGGTATGGAAACAACATCAGCAACAACAGTATGTTGGAGAAGGTCAATATTACTAATAGACGGGCAATAAATGGCCAAGGTAGTACATTCTATTTGAGGAGTATTGAATGTAAAGCGAAGGAATACCATTTTTTTTATATTAGCTTCTCTGGTTCAAATCCCAGCAGAAGCCATTGTTTTTATATTTCATTTTTCTTCTTTTTTGTCACACTAAGCTACACTAATTAATGAAAAAAAAAGTGTGTAAACGTTTATTAAATAGTTTTTAAACTATTTAATAAACTAGTTCATGCCCCTATATAAGTTCATATGGATTATAAGGAGGGAACTCATTGAAAATGAAATCTACAAAGATTTATTTTTTATTATTAATTATTTTTTGGTCAAATTTACAATTTACCTATGGAACGTCAGGCTTTCTGTCTTTCTTTTTTTCCTTGTTCATAAATGATCATCCATGGATCATTGAACCAGTGTCCTTGTTTTACAAGGAAGATTTTTGCCGAGGAGAGTTACAGTGCAAACATGTTAAAACATCCTTATTTGACGGACATACTTTAATAAAACGTACATAACTTGTCCCAGAATGCATATACAATACATAAAACAGATATAGTGCCGCCACGCTGCAGTATCGTGTTGTGGACAAATGGCACCACCATTTGTAGGTTCAACTTTAAATTATGCACTTTAAATTATGCATGCCCAGTTTTGGGATTTTCAAAGTCTAAAGAGATTGAAAGATTACATATGAAGTTTTGTAAAAGTATACTTGGGGTGGGTCAAAAAGCTCGTAATGCAGCTGTGTATGGTGAGTTGGGTAGATACCCACTTTACGTTAACAGATATGTTCCAATTACGGATTACGGATCCGAAGGTTGTGAGTTCGAACCCCGTTGAAGGCAAGAATTCTCCATAACCTTCCCAGATGCAAAATACTGGTCAAGCCCAGGAACCGTCGAGATGGATTAGTATAAGTTGTAAGAACTTGTTTCCCAATCGACGTAAAATGAATAAGTTTAACTAATATGTTTATGTTATAATATATTGATTTAAATTGAATTAAATTTTTTTATTATAACAGTCTTATAACATCAATAGAAGAGACAGTTGGACACAGAAAGTTAAAGCTCTTATAGATAAATATGGTTTTTCAGGTACATGGATATATCCCGATAGTGTACATATACATACCTTTGTAAAAGTATTTAAACAACGTGTAATTGACGCTGTAACAGTGGTTAACTGATATCAATAACAATAGGATACTGCGCTATATCTTCAGTTATTTCAAGTGTTCATTTAATCCTGAAGAATAATTGTCAATCATTGTATCTAAGCATTTACGTAAAGAACTAACTGAAATAAAATTTCTTCGAATTTGTTAAGAAGTAATTCCGCAAGATTCAGAGAAAAGATACCGAGAGATCAAAGATATTGCCAGTTTTGTTTACAGGGAATTCCACTTTGTAATTAAGAGCAACCGTTTTCTTAGACTTACGTAAGAAGTTCATAAATATTATTACATAAATCCAAACATGATTATTTTCTTTAACTCTTAAATACAAAATACCAACTTGCTCTATTAAATCTATGTAAATATCTCAAACTAGCTCACGAAAAAAGAGATGATATTCTAAGAAATATTGAAATGCCGGTATCCCAGAATGATTAAGTTTATATATCATTTCCACACTTTCTTTACGTGTAGTATTTCCATCTGTATTTTATTGGTATCAGTATTCTATCCATTCTCCGCGATATTCAACCTGATATATATCACTGACTGTTAACATATTTCAGATGACACATATTTGGTATTTTTGTTAATATAATTCATAGTGATATTTCTATTTCCGGTCATAATTAACTACATCCATTCTATTTTTAGATAATCGTGAAATTATCATTTGTTATTCGATAATTTGTATATCGCACTTAGCACTTAGTCTACTTTCGCTCTCACCCCTCGATATGATGATGTACAAATCTAAATAAACGTCTGTCTGTCATAACTTGTCTAACCGACGATACATAACACAGATATAATGCTGCCACACTGCAGTATCGTGCCGTGGACAAGTGATATGATACCACGTTCGGTCACATTATCCTGTTACCGGGCCAACCAGTCCTGGAACTACCCAAGCAAGGGATTTAAACCAGTACCAATTTTTACGACTTTGGTATGTCGCGGCCGGGTATCGAACCCAAAACACCCCGATTCTAGACGCTCTAACCACTCGGCCATTGGAACCAGTATTAAAATTGATCAAATGGCAGACATGAAAAGTGCCCATTACAGCTGGTCTACATTAAATATACTTTACGTAACAGCTTTTCGGCAATAATGAAACATGCAACACATGGTCTTTCATTCATTGATGCTATACGTGTGAAAAACAAATACACCCAGCTATCAGATTTTTACATATCGCATTTGTTATGGATATCGTATCGTAAAAAGTTAAGTGTATGAAAGCACCGTGACATGGCAACATGCTATTCAAATCAAAGTTTAGCATAACTGGTCTTGAACCAGTCGTTGTCTCGAAATCAATATTCTATGTTTAGGAAATAATTAATATTTCAGATAAATATTGCTTTAACTGTTTCGCACTCTGTCTCATGCCTTTTGGCCTGTTTACATCAATCACTGACTATTAAAGAACGTGACAATGATATACTGACCCAGCATTAGGCCTATTAAGACCAATGTGTGTGTGTGTGTGGGGGGGGGGGGGGGGGGGGGGCTCCGCTACAGATCATATGTGGTACTTCCGGTTTTACATATATTGCGGAAATTCAACACAATTCAAACCAACACGAGGTAGGAATTTGAATACGATAAAGACATTGTCGATGTTTAACGAAAATACCTCAATGCAGTACATTTCCAAATAAACACATGTTTTTACTTTGCCTGTGCTTGGGAAAGCGGGGAAAAACTCCTGCTAAACAAACTTGCTAGAAAACTAAGGAATTTTTTTTATCAACATATGGAAAAACATACCACATATGATTGGAAGCAGAGCGAAATTTGAGACCCATTTGACAGTTACCCCCTTCCCCCCACCCACCATCATACTGCCATATATACAACTTCCTTAAAGTTAAACAACAAATAGATGAAGTAGAACAGGGTCTCTGTTTTGAAGAGACCCTGAGTAGAACTATTACTGAAGGCAATTTATACCCTTTCCCACTTCGCACACCGCTTTGACACAGAAAGGATGTAATTCTTACAAATTCCTTGAACCTAAAACATTGGGTGCCCATATCGTCTGTTTGCTTATTAGTATAGTAACGGGCGGAGTTACGTGGCTTTCCCTGTTTCCAGGCTGTACAAGACTTGTCGCCATGTCTTGTTAATTTTAATGGCCTTGGAACCCTGATATAAGATACTGTTTTAAACACCATTAAGCGGTTGTTCCACTTAATGCTCTTCCTTGAGGTCATCAAAGATGTACTTCAATTGTAATTGGGTCACTCCAGGAATCGCTTGATCACGTTTTATTTCCTTTCTCGATTTCGTAAGTACGTCAGAGGTGAAAGCTTATATTAACAATTAAGCTCTTTTCCATATTTCTCTGTACAAGACGAAATATGCTCTAATTACTTACACGATTTGAAAGGAGAATAAATGGATACAATAGGCTAAATTTGTCCTAGTGATTAAATATGCATTATCTTTTTATTTCGTTTTTGACTCTTCACGTGTATTTGTTTGTCGGAGCTTTGTACAGCTTTTCATTGGTTAATATGCATATTAATTTTAGTTTAAACTTACTATTTTACGTCGATTGGGAAACAAGATTCTACAACTTATACTAATCCCTCTCGACAGTTCCTGGGTTGGATCAGTACTTTGTGCCTGGGAATGTCATAAAAAGTTTCTTGCCCCGACCGAGTGGTTTAAGGTGTTTTGGCGTCGAAATATTTTGTCGAAGGTTGTTGAAAAAATAATTTTCAAGTGCATTTTTTTGTCGGATCATTGTACAGCTTTTCAATAGTTAAACCGATATGCACAGTGCCTACTCACTTTATGGCGGTTAAAATCCAAGGGAGATAAACCTGTCAAAACTGATCTGCAGCAGCAGTCTAGTTATGTGTCCCTTCGTCCACGTATTTGAAAATATAATGCACGGTAAATATTTTTAAGTCAAGGATATGTAGCATTTAAGAGTTTAAATAGTTTTACAGTTCCTACACTGTATAAAGAAGTAATTCAATAATTCATTAAATATATATATATTCTCTATATTTTTTTTTTTTGCTCTTTGTGCAGCATTTACCAGAAAAAGTCCTTATAAGATGACTAGGTATTACCGATGTATCGGTATATCGCGATCTTGTAGTACACAATGCGGATTGGTACGATATTTGGTCTTACCGATATTTATACTTTTTTTTCCGTTCAAACAATGTATTTCATTCTTTCTTCAAGCCATTTATTTAAACTTTTCAAAAACAAATATTCATTTGATTGAAAGCTATATATACTCAAGACTTAATCTGTATAGACAGAGATTAGGCACGATTCTTCACGTTACTGATTCCAAGCAGGGAACATTCGACGATCTGGCTACATCCATTGGCGAGAGTAGACATATATACGTAATATGATACTTGGAGAGATTCTGTCAATGCATTAATAATATTAATAATAATGCATTGTGTGATTGCAATCCATATATTGTTGTGCGGCCTTCATGACCGTTGACATTCCGTCAACTATACATTAACATGAACATTTTTTTTTAAATCTCAAAGATTCTAGGAAATTATATCAAGAGCTACTTTTGCGTTATTCATTTAAAACCTCATTTTCATAAAATACACGCGCTTTGGTAAAAAAGATGAAAAATATTCAAATAGCCATAACATACCGAGATATGCTCCAAGCATATCGCGATAAGAAACTTCTTGCGATACCCATCCCTACAGGTGACTTGAATTCAGCTGGTTATAATATCTAACAAAAAGAATCTTGGTTTGATTAAACCTCATAGTATACTCGATCATTAAACAATACGTCGTATATATATAATTGTTTCATCGTGAAGTAAGCTAATATTGATATGTAAATTGGATTTTTTTTTGTAGTATGAATATTAATGTGTGATTTATATTGTCCTCCTGAGTTTTCAACCTCAACCTACTTTCACATCCATTGGGATCACATATTCGAACTCCCACTGATTGTCTCCATGTTTCTAGTTCTTATTTGTGAAATATAACAACGAGGGATGATCCAGAAATTCGCGAACTATTTTATTATACCAAAATATTATTGAGTTATATCCTACAAATTTGCTCTGAATGCAAACATGACTTTGATGATTTCAGTAACACAAAATAAAAATTAATTAATATCGTTGCTATAGTTACCGGTAAATAACAAGTGACACGCACATAGTTAAAACGTATGTATTCTTTTTGAAATAATCATTAAAGACGTGTATAAAGAGTTGATGTTTTTATATATATATATTTTTTATTATCAAAAACGAATTTGATGCCATGTGCAAAACTAGAAAAATGAAGTTTGCCTTGTGCGTGTGTATGTCATTTCAAAATACAAAACTACAATCATTTTGCAAAACGCTTTATTGTCAATCTATGAAACAGTAATAACACAAAGTAATTATCCGTACAAATTATCAATCACATCATGCCTATTTTCAGGTATACTTTCCAATCTCGTTTAACATTTCTACAATTGTTGCACTATTGTTCGAAAGCCATATTTAAACATATTTCAATATTTCGTTGTCTTATGTTTTCATTCTGCAAATGAAATCTGTAAAGCGAATTCTAGACTGATAGCGAGTGATTGACCCAGTCTATTAAGCAATATGTCACTTATAACTCTAGGGAACGACATGAAATTTTCACTTATTATCATCCAGCAATGCATTATGTTACAGAATGTTTGTTTGCTTTTTCATGATAAACGATTGAAATATAAACTGTGAAGTTATTAATATATTTCGCCTAGTTATAATTATTATTATAATAAATATTGAAATTCCACAAAAACAATAAACAACATAAAATTTTCCCTATGGAAGTAATGTTTGATGAACAACTGACAAATAATCACAGGAAGTATTTCCAATGATTTTCATTATAATTTTATCTGTTCAATCCATACAAGCCTGATGATTCCCAGACAAATTAAGTACAATTATTTGAAATATCAGAAATTGTCCATTTTTCCAGTACACAGGGCTTAATAATAGACCATTTCACTCCGAAATGAGACGTAAAACTACGTAAATAAACGAGCACTTTC
>CM037795.1:23179807-23229807 GCA_021229015.1 Solen grandis | reverse complement strand
CCATAAATCAGAAACATTTAGTCATGTATGAAATTTAGATGGACAATCTAAGTTTGAGAACTTGTGACTTAACCCTTTTGTCAACAATTGCAACATCTATTCTGTTTGTAAATTGTAATCTGTTCCAATATTTTGTAATTGGCAATATAATTTGTATAAATTAAACTAGATGTACAATCAAAATTGCTTCCTGTACGTATATTGAAATAACGCTTAGCTAATTAATGAAACACAGTTATATACCGATTAATAGCACACAAGCAAAAATGTACATATATTTGTCAATGTTATAGGGCCCCTTGTTTTGGTGTAAACACATACTTAACTGACATGTTTCAGCCATGATGTATTTCCTCCAAGCCTAATACTAGCAATTTCAATTTGAACCATATAACCCGCGGCGCCGTTTTTGCGTAGGTATACATATAAATACAATCAACGTGGCTGCCATAAAGATGCGTATACCCGGGGAATTTTGTATCGAAAATGATCGAATTTCAGTTGAGAAAATTAAAGTGATTATTCTTGGGCAGTTTTAATTAAACTTAAGCTGCAGTTGACCAGGGGCTTTGACCTTTCACATAGCTAACAACCCCGTGCGTTCTAAAAGGAACGAATGAGTATTAAGGAGTGAAACGAAAAGTGTGTATTTGACCAACAATTTTAGGGAAAAGCGTGAATGAAATCACTTGGTTCACTCTGGACATAATGAGTTTAGTTTGCGAAATTAGAGCAACAAAGGGCATGCATCTATTTTTATGTTACGTCGATTAGAAAACATGTGCTTATAATCCCTCTCGACGGTTCCTGGCTTGAACCAGTACTTTGCGCCTGGGAAGGTCTTGAAAATCCTCACCCAAAACGGAGTTTAAACCCAGAACTTTTGGATCCGCACTCGAATATGTTGCCGAAATACAACGTCGCCCTCACTAGTAAACCCTCGGATAGCGACAACCTCTATATACAGTCCACTAGATCAGTGATCCTTTCATCTCAGTGGCAGTGTATATCAAGTTCATGATCATACCAACTCATTATAAGACCATTTGACCGCAGTCT
This sequence comes from Solen grandis, assembly GCA_021229015.1. Taxonomy (NCBI): domain Eukaryota; kingdom Metazoa; phylum Mollusca; class Bivalvia; order Adapedonta; family Solenidae; genus Solen; species Solen grandis. The sequence continues at coordinate 23,228,748 of CM037795.1, read as the reverse complement.
AAACATGTTTTATCTTAAAATTCTTAACAGAGACATACGGATTGATGAATCTACTCAACAGGAATATTAAGGTTGTAGCTCGCTGCTCTTCTTAACCTTGAGAGCACACACACACACACACACGTACACACACACATCTGACCACTGCTCGATCCGAGGTTAGATTGACGTTTTATATGGAAGGAGTGTTGGTCCCCCTTTCGGACACGTCTGTTAGTTTTATCCGAGTAAGTACTCCGGTTTCCTCCCATACAAAAATTCATACGAACGCCGTCATAAATGACAAAGAGGAGATGTTCATAAGTGACTACGCCTTCTGTGAAATCGTTGTAAAATAAATAAATTTTGAACTTAAACTTAATGTCTAACTGAGAAAGATTGTCCATCTAACATTTTTTGTTTATTATAATAGAAGTGATACTTAGCATGCATCTGTGTCGCAGAGAGAAAAACTAAGATGGATAGACCATTTCACCAGAGGGTGGCAATACTCGGTATAATTCGCTGAATTAAACTGAGCAATCAGTGACTGGGGAAGAATCTTAAAATGTATGTTTATTTCGCACTGAACAAAGTGTGAAATTCTACACCAACATGTAGATAAGGTGTTTGGAAATTGCTCGTAGATTTACATCTCATTTCGGAGTGAAATGGTCTAATAGCTTAATCATTCTCACGACACGACAGTTGCATTCTCACGAAAGTGTAAGACGCTAAACTAAACTATTAGAGAACTACATGTCAGTGCATCCACTCCAAAGCAATGGAATGAAAATATGTGAGTCATAACACACTAATAAATAAGTACGTACTTTATATGAAGGGTACACTCTTTGTCTCATTACGAAGTGCCCATTGTTTTATCATTGTTGTATATCTGCTAAACGTTTACCAACCGGAATACAATTTCCGATCATTTAAATGTGCGTGGAATTCATGGGGCCGCACATTAAACTGTCTCCTCCTAATGAAATGATAATAAAACAACAATTAAAAACTTCAAAAGGGAGTAAACCTCTATTAAAAGCTGGACGACTCAATAAAAAACCTTGTTTTACTTAATTATTCCTTTTTAACATATGCATTATGTGTCTATTAAACATTTGATGTAATTTCCAGCAACAGAATTAATATTAATGTATAAAAATCTAAATAACACAGTACGACACTATAAAAAAGTATAATATAATCAAATTTTACTTAAATGTATGTTTTCCTTATCTTATATATTTCCTCTCATATAAATGATAGCAAAAAAATGACCAGTGATTTTGCGTGAAAATGCAAACATGCACGTGCGTGCGGACAGAGAGATCGACAAACAGACAGACAGGCTGTATTAAGTCTGTCTTTTATATTTTTCCTTTATTTCATATACAAAGCAGTCATAGCTGTTTATTCAACTTTGCATATCTCTCAGCCCTCACCGCTGTGGGTTCGAATCCCGGTAGGGACTTCGGATTTTTCATGTGAGGAAGCCTTCCAGCTGGCTTGCGGTAGGTCGGTGGTTCTACCCGGGTACCTCTGTGTACTCGAGGTCTTCCTCCACCTGTAATTAGCTGGACGTCGCTATATGATTGAAATACTATCGCAGTGACGGTAAACCCCAATACAACAACAACAACTTTGCATGACATGGCTTATAAAGAATCCATACAATATAAAAAGATATAGTATTACTTTTTCCCTCGATAAATGGCCAAATAGCACGAATGGCTCAACACTGACCATCACTGGACAAAGCATAGTTTGATGACCACTTCATCGATTTCTGTCAATGTAGATTACGTTTTGCCCGTATACACTTGGCTCTATATATACAAGCTGGATTAAGATGCCAATAAAAGTATTTGTATTGCTAAGCAAATAGTTGAACTAAAACAGCTTATCTGCACAACTTCTCAACATGGCGATACAATGCCCATCGGAATGGTATGTTCGGGAAAGAGCCAGTGGTCTCTTCCCGACATGGGGGCAAACACATATAAGTACCAGAGTAGATGTAATTATGTAAATGAGCAGATGGTGTTCTGGGTTGTGTTAGCAAATTAAGAAGAAATACAACTACGACTAGAACAATTAGTTGAACTCCATCTGGGTCAAATTGGGTCACTCTTTGTATTTTAAGATACAAGTACATGCTGTTGGTGGGTGTACTATATTTGATAAGAAAGTTTTCTCATAAAATGTATGATACGTTATCTGAACATGAGGACGCATTTCATAAAAGGCATATTTTCAGATAACTATCCACGTATCAAGAATTCATTGTTCTCTGCCAACAACGGTGTGTATATACCTAAATGATACTTTTTTTTCGTTTGAGGGTCGTTGTTGTCGTTATTGTTTTTCGTTTTATTTATGTGTTTTCTATGTTATTCGTGATATATGTACTTAGTTCCTAGCTTTGTAACACTTACTTCTTCCCATTCAAATCTCTTTCATTTTCACTCTAGTATTATTTCCCATTTCATCTGTCTCCCTTTTTTACTGCATCACAGTAGGGTGACGTCTGTAGATGACATGCTCATGTATGAGCTAAGGTAATCCATCCATCATTACATTGTGATCATAGTCCATCAGGTGATCATGGGAATTGTATAGTAAATGCAAGCCTTTATAGACTTTGAGAAAAAGAATCTATAAATCGATGGATGCTTGCATCTGCAATGAAGCAGTTGAAGGACCGTGACTGTATTTTAATGATAGTTGGATTACCTTAAAGGCAGATCTCCCTCGCTTTGATGTCGGTGTTGATTTTGCTACTACAAAAGCTTCATTCATTATGTGAAATTTCAAGAGACCGCGATCACAAAATGTCTTATTATATTTCTTAACTTAGTATCTTCTTTACAAATCCTATATTTTCTTCAATATGAAATTATCAAACTAAGCTGCAGATTTGTTATATGATTGGTACACATATTTACCATTTAAATACTTTTTAATCAGGAATAATAAAACAGATTTATAAATTCTCTCTGAAAAATTCACATTTTTTTTATTTGCAAAACTGTTCCTGGTCCGTGTTAATGGTATATGTACTTAGATGTGGTTTTCATACTCAGACTCAAACTATGTCCATTAGTTTCAATAGGGATTTGAGTTTGGTATAAGTCTGGGATCTTACTTAAGTATTTTCGAGAACACGGGTCTAGCTCATCATCTTACTATTGCTGATTAATTAAATACTAAAATATTATCTCTATACAAACGGCAGTGAATTCAGACTCTGAAGATGCACGAGGCCTGTTTGTAATTAGCTATATTTCGCATACAAGATACACACGCATTTGTGATTAGTTAGTATGAAACAGGGCAATAATTTGTATAATTACAAACACCTCCGAAAATCCCCGCCCCCTATGTTTCATTTATTCGGCACGTGCTCTCGGTGCGCTTTTGTCATTAACCTGTCAGAAAGTGAAATACCTGCTATACGGGTTATTAACAGTAACCGAGGAAACGTGGGGCTCCAAAGAACACCAACAGGGAGTCTGAGGGGAGGTTCCGGTAAATGGAACATGAAACCAAACCTTCATGTATATATCACATGTAAACATAACCAAACAGTTTGCGGATTAATTACTCCAGATGTATACCTGGTAATGGATGATGTACCGACATGAAGACAAGATCTTGGTTTTCTATAAACATGTCTAGTAAATGATATTTGGGTAATGTGAGGTTCAAGAAAGAAAATATGAAATTTTGCAACAGTTCTTAAATAAGAAACGGGGCTTATCAGCACTTGTGTAAAGTATATCGATACTATATATTAACATAGCCCTAAAAGGACTATATATGATAATAATAATTTCATGATATAATATTTCCAATAATCTTATATTTATTATGATTTTAGTACTATGTGCTGATTAGATATTCATAATGAATAAGCATAGCTAATTTGAAAATATTCTTTCCGAACAAATCATTCCTATTTGTAAATCTTTAAAACTTTCTTCTTTTTTTATGAAACGATATTCGTTTGAAATGTAAGCTGAGATTCTACAACTAAAAGATAAGTTTACAGGTATTTATAACTATGTTCAGGTAGGTGCATGTCTTCACTGCACAATGCATTTCATTTAAGTTTACTCAATAGCTCAAGGTCCCTTCCGTGTAAACCATTATCTCGGCCCTTACTGCATTGACGTGTCGTGCACATATTGAGATATTGAGTATATTGATCGATACCTGTGTATTATTTATTATACAACATGTCAAAGGGGGGGGGGGGGGGGCAAGTTTGAGGACAGCTACCATGCGACTCGCTTATGACATTAACAGAAGTGCCTTTCCATTCATTATTAATGTCATGTTGAAACGGCATTGCTCATAATGGATAGCAATTCCTCTCTATGGCAGTTGCTATCTATTTCATATTCTGTTTATTGTTTCATGCTTTTAATTTTGCAGGAAACGTAACGGATTTACGACAAATATAAAAGACATGCAGACGTTAGTATGACTAGCGAATTCAAAGGTTTTAGAACCACACTATAAACACTATATAGCTGCCAAAATGTTGATCTAGATTAACGTACCTTAATATATCTGCATTGAAATTGTTACAATATGCACATTATATAACTGGTTCTTCTTTCTCTTTAAAATTTTTTAAAAAAGACAATACAAGCTCTCTCTCTCTCTCTCTCTCTCTCTCTCTCCTTGGTTTTATATACTGCGACATTATAAAGGCGGACATAGACAAATGTTTAAAAAGTCAGAAAAATTAATTTGTAATGTGTGCATATGTCACTCACTATATCCTATGACAATCATATGGTTATTGCACGTGCCGTTTCCAGGGGGTCAGAGGATAAATCGATGTGACCTTTGCAGCGGTCCATTCCGTGGCTTACAGAGGTGGCAACATCTGATGTTATGAATTATGAAATTATCTGTGCCGCGGAAGAGCCCTGTGAAAACATCGATCGAAGGAGCTCAAGAGGCCCATTAGCTCAACATTAACGGGCTGAGAACAATCAATTACTGGCCAGTGTCGCCATTAGGAGATGGGGAAATCCATACGCTACGTGCCAGAAGTTTATCATTCATATACACCAGTGAGCTTACAGTATCAGTTGTGGGAAATAGTAACAAAAATGACATGTTGTGTGTTGTGGTCGAAATGCTGCATGCAAAACCATATAATTGTACAGACAATAATGATTTTGTTTTATAAAGTGAATCTTATAAAGTTTTTGAAATTGTAGCTAAAAATGTAATTATAAACTTATAAATGGCCTGAGCAGGTACGTGAATATTCAAATAACTTGTAGATAAACTGCATAATATATCAAATAAATATTAAACGTTTTAGAATATGAAAGAGCAAGAATACGTTTAGAATTTATATTACATGGCATTTGAATATATAATTGCACACGTGAAATAAAGTTGGGGGTTGCCATATTAAAATGTGTTTCTTATTTGGTAGTCTGTTATTAGTTTCTTTTGCAATCCAATAACTACACGCATAGATTATGCAGATTTAACACGGCATCTAAATGCTGTCGTTGTTTACAATGGTGTGTATTCTATTTATTTTCCTTATTTAATTGAATTTTACCGTTTTAAGGACGAGGAAAAATAGTTATATTGAATACATAAAGCAAAAAAAGAAAAAAAAAGAATGCAAGTCCAGTAGAATGGAACCGGAAGTTGCTGGCTCGAAACCCGATATATATGAGCAAGACACTTCCATATCATCCGAGATTAAACGTACTAGTCCAGCCCAGAAACTGTCATATGTACCTAGTAGTATGAATTTATTCAGTTTCCAAATGTGAGTGAGATTGTGTGTGTGGGGGGGGGGGGATTAGTGTGTGTGTGTGTGTGTGTGTGAGAGAGAGAGAGAGAGAGAAAGAGAGAGGGAGGGGGGGAGAAAGAGAGATTTACAGACAGACCAAAATTGAAACTGAAGAAAGAGTTCTCGTGACGAAATATTTGATATTGAATGTCAACCTTTTTTTAATATCTGATCGAACAAACGAAACGTTTGTCTGATCACAAAATCTCTCAAAACAATCAACAAAGGACTTAAGAATACATATTCAATACATTCTTTAGTAACTGCGTACATGTGTTTTGAATGAAATATACGTATGTATTGGTTTTCATTGCGGATATAGTTTCTGAATTGTTTATTTTAATAGTACACAAAGCGTATGTCGGTGCAAAATGTTTGATTATTCAAGGTATTAATGAATCGACCGATTGATAAACGTGCAATATCATGTTCCTCGATTTAGCTGTTTTATAACAAATTAATCTTTATTAATGAGAAACGTTTACAAATAGAGAAAAAGAGAGACGCGCACGTAAAACTACATAATATCACGACCAAACAGCGCCGCCATATTGGGCGGGGGAAAAGGAATTCCGATCAGAAAGAAAAAAGGAAAAACATATACTTAAACGTTATCTTTCTTTCAATACAAACAGGGAGGCAATGTAATTCACGGAAATTAATTGATGATAATAACCGTGATCTTTGTTTATGTTGATCGCATTTATACATGACAAAATATTTGAGCGGATGTAAATCGGAAGGAACTACTTAGAATGCAATGGCCGCCTAAATGATACACATTCTCTAGAGATATGAGTAACTTGTATACGATGAAAAATAATTCTTTTGTTTAAAAAATATATTCTATCATAGTAAATTAAACAAATATATAATATAGAGTGAATATGCTTATTATAGATTGAAATTAATTTTAATCGATACAAATTCTCCTTACCTGTTGAAATACTTTCTTTTTCCGATTTATCCAAATTCGAACAACTTAATGTCTTAAACTGTATTTTGCCTATTTAAACAGATATATTGTAATCGTGTATTGTCTGATTTTATATCCGATGTGTTAACAAAACTATTCATTAGCTATTCGAGTAGACTAAACCGAGTAAGAGCTATTGAAGGCAGGAAACTACTGCGCTGTGATTGGTGGATTGTTTGACCCTTCAGGAACGTGACCTTTACGCATTAACATAATGCGTCATGTTTACTATCTCATTAATAACCGATGAGCACCTGTCAAATACTTGATCAGTGATCATACATGTTGTTGAATATTCATATTTCATGCATGTTTGTCATAAATAATCGAAGTACGGTATTGTATCTATGAATGATATTCAAAATTTGCAAAATATTATGTAAAAATCTACTACAAGTTGAATTAAACACTAAGAGGAATTTATACAATTATATCTATACAGCCTTCAATATAATATAATAAAACAATTTTTACAAACATGTATGGTAGTTACAAAGAGTGATATCAATTAAGGGCTAGCAGTGCTGTGTGCGTTTTATTCGAAAGTATTAAAAATTGATGTGAAAACTCGCATTAATAAACTATATAAATATTTTATAAAGACATCGTAACCATAGCATTTTATTATTATCCGCGAAACTACTCCTCCCCTCCTTCTTCGAAAAAAAAAATAATGAGTTCATGTACGTCGTTTTACTCCCCTCACCGTTTATAAACGCAATCATTTTCTTAATCAATACAGTCTAATCAGGCAGCAAATAATATTTCCGCCTGAAATCTCTGATTTTCTGAAAACTTAATCACAGAAGGTTTTGGCTAATTCTTTCGATTCCATGTTTGACGCGTTTAACTGCCCGATCACCGGCTAACAATTTGTTTTGTCATTCAAAATGCATGGGAACAATTTTTATTTCCAGATATTTAATCCAGAGGACTAAAAGGGTGAATACGTTTGCATAAATTCCTTCCAGTCATGATGAGTAAGATTGTGCGAGATATGATAATGTTTGATTAAATGCGTGAAACTGCCTTTGTTAGAGAGAGAGAGAAATGAGACAGACAGACAGAAACAGTGTGGTGTGTGTGTGTGTGTGTGTGTAAGAGAAGGAGAATCGGACAGAGAGAGAGAGAGAGAGAGTGAGGGGGAGAAGACAGAGGAGAAAGACAAACGGAGAGAGAGAGAGAGAGAGAGAGTGAGGGGGAGAAGACAGAGGAGAAAGACAAACGGAGAGAGAGAGAGAGAGAGAGAGACTAAGAAAGTGAGAGAAAGAGACGGGTTGTTATCATCTCCGCAAAAAAAAGGGGGGAAATGGCTGTAGGAAGAAACAAATATTTATGTATTTATGTATACAGAAATACTCATTATGATACCGGCTCAGTCCTCTTTGCGTAAAGTTAGACAAAGTATTTCTTTACTATTTTCCCCCCTTTTTATAGGTATTCATTGGTGTGTCTCTTCATCATGTTATTATTTTCTTAACAGATTATACGAATAAAGGAAAATAATCAGATCTGAATGCCTTATCGTATTATTAAAAAAAAATAGTACATGCCTACAACAGAATGCATTTTAAGATGTTTTCTTTTCGCTACTTATATATATACATACAATATACTGTGAAATCATTAATTTTCGTGGGACACTCATTTTCGTCGATTTTATCCACGAATATTAATCCCCACGAAAACTTGTCTCTTATACAGACCTGTTTTCTAGAACATAGATCCACAAAAAATATACCCACAAGAAAAGGTACGTCATCAACGAAATTTAATGTCAACGAAAATTAATGATTTTACAGTAAACCGTTATAGAAAATTGCTCGAGAGCAAAATCTCTGCGTACACCTCTACTTTCGTATCTAGAAAGGTTTTTATCAAATATGTTTGCATTTATGTAAACATTTTCACACTATTCACTTGAATTACTAAGTTAAACGACAAATTTCCACCATGGTCTAAATTAAAAGAGTGTTTTCCCACCTTTAGTTTAAAAGCGTGATTGTTATTTTATTGACCATCAACAACAACAACCAACATGTTATGTAAACCGCTCTATGTAAAGAGCGTCCATCGCACATTTGTATTTTCTTTTATGATGTATGTGAAATTTCAACAAAGGAATTAAAGTTATTGTTTAGAGCGTTAATATCTACCGGGTAGGGCCGGGAATTGCCGGGATGACACGAATGTAAATTTGGGATCGGATAACGTCCAGAATTATTTATGACACGTCACGTCTTTTGGGATCAGCCGAATGTTAAACGCGTACTATTCTCGTATAAATATATTAAGAATATATATTAATATTTTAAAAAGGAAAAAAAAAAGCTGCCCCACACTCGTTTCCGTTCTGAAAAGGGCAGTTTCCATTACGCACGTACATATATACATGTAAATGTACATGTAGCACTAATATTTGTGTTCAGGGTTAAAGAAACCCCCTCCCTCTTTAATTTTCATATGCAAATTTATGATTTGATGAATGTTAATATACCGAATTTCAACTATTTACTTTAGATAGACTCATTTTGACGCATTGGCAAACAGAGCAGACCCAGATCAGACAGCTTCTATAGGAGCTGTCTGATCAGGGTCTTCTTTGTTCACAATATTGTAGCTCAAATGCTACACAGTCTGTGTAGAAAAGAAAAATCCATTTTTTTTTCATACCTATCAATTTAAGTTCAGTAAAATGATATTCATCAAATAATAAATTTATTCATGAATATTCATGAGTTAAAGGGTAAAAGGATGTTTGAAACAATGGACTTTACCATGCAGACTGTGTGGAATCTGAACGTCAATATTGTATGAGAAAACGGATAAAACTTTGATGAGACAGTCCTTGGCGGGAGCTGTCTGATCTGGGTCTGCTCTGTATACCGATGAGTCAAACTACGTCTGTATCGGGTTAAGGGTTAGAGACATTCGGAACACCTCTCACATTTCTGCGAAGTAACTAACGGGTTAGACCGGGGATTGCCGAGTTGATAGGTTTGGTTAAAGATTAAGTCCAATACATGTAGATTTTTTTCTTTTTTTCCTAAAACAGCAGACAGACAAAAAAGTTCAATGAACGAAAAAAAGCACCGTATATCACTAAAAGTAGGCTGGCAGATTTTATTTCAGATCCTTGAAATTTACGTTAGAAATATTTAATATTCTTAAGAAGTAAGAATATAACTTTGTTGTTAAAGTATCACAAAATTAAGAAAAAAAATCAGCAAGATCGCATTTAAAGGGAAACAACTAAATACACACATACACACTGTTCAATGATAATAGATGAAGAGTTAGCTCCCTTGGCAAAATAGATTTCTTACTTTCTCAACTTTTTTTAATGAAATCAACTGATTTTCAGTGTAATTGCAACTGCAAATCTTGGAAGAACACAAACGCGTCTCTGATTCAAGTGAAGACCAGATGGACTGAGTGTATGACAAAATTAAGAAATAAATCTGATAATTTAATAAAGAAATAAATCTGATTATTTCAAGTTCCATTTTTTTCATTTGGTTAACCATATCTGGTAGAGGTAAGCATTATCAAAAGTCAGTTTGATCAAAGTAATTAACATAATGATTAATAACAACTTAGTCATGTACTTAAATATTTATACAGCAGGTACTGAGGTTTCATAAAAGAGACAAAGTCAATACTCAGTATATATAATGATTTACTTGTACACGAGCAATACATTTTTCTCCAACATTTTTGTCAACAAAAGAATATGAGTTATAGTGTGTTACAAGTATTTACATCTCTTTCATCATAAATATGGAAAAGACCCATCTTGATTTCACCACCGATCACAAAGAACACACATGTATATGAAAAGATGGTGTAACAATTTTATGCAAGGTTTCACGCTAAAATTCAATTTTAGGCATTTACAAAGAAACTAAATAAAACATGAAATACATGCTGTACACAAAACCACTTAAGGTATCACAAGTACGTCATAAACTTGTTAATGTTATTATCAAGAAGGAATGATGTGGAAATGAGCCAATAAAATATAAAATTTCAAATCTTTCAATGATCACATTTTATCATTTAACCTAAAACCCTTTGAACACATGGTCAATTTTATTTGTGCTTTCAGCAAATTTTGATGTAAATTAATGAACAAGTCATCAATTACGCGATGCTTGATTGATCAGACACCATCTTAACAAAAGCTGCATACCAAAAGACCTTGGACACATTTTGTGACAAAAATCTGCCTTTTTTTATATTTCCTACAAAATCAGACATTTCATGTAAAATTTTGCACAGAACGTAGAAAAAAAAAACAAGAGGCCCATGATGGCCCTAAATCGCTCACCTGAGATAAAAAGGTTGACCCAAGGAACATCTGTACCAATTTATTTTAAAATCTGGCCACTAGTTTTGAAGAAGATGATTTTTAAAGTTTTCATTTTTTTTCTTTTTGTTGCCATGGCAACCAGAGTTCTATATGGATCAAGTTTATTTTAGCAACTTTTGTGAAGGTTGACCCAAGGATCATCCCTGCTAAGTTTAATCAAATTCTGTCCAGTGGTTTCAGAGGAAATGTTGATTAAAGTTTTACCTATATACATATAAGGCAAATAAGCCCCGCCCCTAGCGGCCATGTTTTTTACGGATCAGAAAAATTTTAGCAACTTTGGTAGAGGTTGACCCAAGGAACATCTGTACCAATTTATTTTAAAATCTGGCCCGTAGTTTTGAAGAAGATGATTTTTAAAATTTTCATTTTTTTTTTCTTTTTTCCGGCAACCAGAGTTCTACATGGATCAAGTTTATTTTAGCAACTTTTGTGAAGGTTGACCCAAGGATCATCCCTGCTAAGTTTAATCAAATTCTGTCCAGTGGTGTCAGAGGAGATGTTGTTTAAAGGTTTCTCTATATACATATAAGGCAAATAAGCCCCGCCCCTGGCGGCCATGTTTTTTTAAGGATCGGAATAATTTTAGCAACTTTGGTAGAGGTTGACCCAAGGAACATCTGTACCAATTTATTTTAAAATCTGGCCAGAAGTTTTGAAGAAGATGATTTTTAAAGTTTTCATTTTTTTTTCTTTTTGTTGCCATGGCAACCAGAGTTCTACATGGATCATGTTTATTTTAGCAACTTTTGTGAAGGTTGACCCAAGGATCATCCCTGCCAAGTTTAATCAAATTCTGTCCAGTGGTTTCAGAGGAGATGTTGTTTAAAGGTTTCTCTATATACATATAAGGCAAATAAGCCCCGCCCCTGGCGGCCATGTTTTTTTACGGATCGGAATAATTTTAGCAACTTTGGTAGAGGTTGACCCAAGGAACATCTGTACCAATTTATTTTAAAATCTGGCCAGTAGTTTTGAAGAAGATGATTTTTAAAGTTTTCATATTTTTTTTTCTTTTTGTTGCCATGGCAACCAGAGTTCTACATGGATCAAGTTTATTTTAGCAACTTTTGTGAAAGTTGACCCAAGGATCATCCCTGCCAAGTTTAATCAAATTCTGTCCAGTGGTTTCAGAGGAGATGTTGTTTAAAGGTTTCTCTATATACATATAAGGCAAATAAGCCCCGCCCCTGGCGGCCATGTTTTTTTTACGGATCGGAATGATTTTAGCAACTTTGGTAGAGGTTGACCCAAGGAACATCTGTACCAATTTATTTTAAAATCTGGCCCGTAGTTTTGAAGAAGATGATTTTTAAAGTTTTCATTTTTTTTTCCTTTTTGTTGCCATGGCAACCAGAGTTCTACATGGATCAAGTTTATTTTAGCAACTTTTGTGAAAGTTGACCCAAGGATCATCCCTGCCAAGTTTAATCAAATTCTGTCCAGTGGTTTCAGAGGAGATGTTGTTTAAAGGTTTCTCTATATACATATAAGGCAAATAAGCCCCGCCCCTGGCGGCCATGTTTTTTTTCGGATCGGAATAATTTTAGCAACTTTGGTAGAGGTTGACCAAAGGAACATCTGTACCAATTTATTTTAAAATCTGACCAGTAGTTTTGAAGAAGATGATTTTTTAAGTTTTCATTTTTTTTTTCTTTTTGTTGCCATGGCAACCAGAGTTCTACATGGATCAAGTTTATTTTAGCAACTTTTGTGAAGGTTGACCCAAGGATCATCCCTGCCAAGTTTAATCAAATTCTGTCCAGTGGTTTCAGAGGAGATGTTGTTTAAAGAAAATTGTTGACGACGCACGACGACGGACGACGGACGCAGGGCGATCCTAATAGCTCACTTGAGCACAAAGTGCTCAGGTGAGCTAACAAAAAAAACAACAGCTATCACTGCAGGTGATAATAACCCTGCAACAAGGCCATGACACAAGAATATGACAAGTTTTTGAACTTTCAGGAAACCAGGACACAATGAAAGCAACGTCATGGGTCAGGATGGGACAACACTCATAATTCCTATATACATGCGGTCCCCTAGACCCTAATTCACTTTAAGAGTGAAAGTATAATAATGCAGATTTATGGAAAGGCAGTTTTCAAAGTTATCAAATAAAGGTGGGCAAACAGCTTTGATATCATATCCTTAAGTTATCTGTTTTTTAAAGGAAAGTATTTTTCATTTTCTGTTGATATTGAAATTCATATAGAATGTTTTTGTTTTGTTTTTTCGTGTCAAAATCCACTACATGTAAAAAATATAAATATCTGCAGTAAAAAACATGAACATACATTTAGGTTATTGCTGTATATGCAATAAGGCTGGAATATCTTGCAGGTAAAACAAATATGTAATGTAAGATCACATATAAAAAAGTGCTTCATCAGACATTAGCAGACAACAAATCCCACCCCTCTTGAAGAGAGGGATATAATAATATATGATAGATCCTTGGAGAGATTCCTCGCCTTCATTAATAAACTTCATGTTTTTTTTTCTTTTTTGTTTGTTTGTTGTTTTTTTTGTGTAATTTTATCTGCAGAAGAGACAAGAAAAACAAGTAACTGGTGTTGTATGCAACACATAAAGTCCCCTACCGGCTCCACCTTGACTCAATATGGTAATCAATCCCATTTTTTGCCATATTTTCACTTTTTCCGTTACCATAGCAACCACAATTTTAGTAGAAGAACAAAAATAAAATGACGTGCATAATCTACACATTGCCATCTAGTCATATACCAAGTTTCATCAAGTTTGCTTGCTTAGTTATCGCAGGATCCCATTTTTTACCATATTTTCACTATTTCCGTTACCATAGCAACCACAATTTTAGTCGAAGAACAAAATAAAATGATGTGCATAATCTACACATTGCCATCTAGTCATATAGCAAGTTTCATCAAGTTAGCTTGCTTAGTTATCGCGGGATCCCATTTTTGCCATATTTTCACTATTTCCGTTACCATAGCAACCACAATTTTAGTCACAGAACAAAAATAAAACGACGTGCATAATCTACACATTGCCATCTAGTCATATACCAAGTTTCATCAAGTTAGCTTGCTTAGTTATTAAGTTATCGCGGGATCCAGATTTGAGCGGACAGACGGACGGACAGACGGACGGACAGACGGAGGGCAAACCTATAGTCCCCTCCGGTGTGAACACCGGTAGGGGACTAAAAAACTTTCTACATGTTCAACAATTCATCCCTATACAGATAACTTTTGTAACCAGTAACACCTGCAATGTTGAGGACTCTGACAAGTACATGTACCTAGATCTAGAATAATCCAAATATAGGATTAAGACGGAATATGCAGTTTGCCTACAGCCTGAGAAAAACAACTTTCTGATAGAAGCAGAAATGTAAGAAATATTTAGCACTAAGGAAGCTGTGGTTCAAATGTAGTATTTAGGACTACATTGAGGGCTGATCATGAAACTGATCCATTTTTTATTATTTGAATATGCTCTAAGAACTGCTTTTTGGGGTTTTTTTTTGGTCAGCCCACAGTAAATTCTTATGGTTGCCAGTTCCATCCACACTGAGGGTACAAAAATCTCTGACCAATCTCAAACATAAAGCACAGTATAGAAAGCATCAAGAGGGTTATAAAAATGTCTCCTGACTGACGTAAACTAATTTTTACCAGTATTTTCAGATATGACATGAGAATGATGACAGACAGCATTATGGGAGAGGCTGAAAATATCACTTAACAAATTGTTTGAAACAATTTGTAAAAATCTGTTTGCACCACCTTTTAAAAATTTTTAAAAATTTTAAAATTAATTATGTATACTTTTTACACTAGAAGTATAAGTACATGTTAACATTTTACACTACAAATGGAAGAATTTTTACTAGAAATGTAAGTAAGTGATAACTTTTTACACAAGAAATAAACATATATGTGCATGTTTTACATTAAAATACCTGTACAAGTACACATGAATATGTACTCTTTTCTGTACAGTAGTAAGAAATGGCGGCCTTCAGAAAAATATATATATATGTGTGTGTGTTGCAAAATGATTACTTAAAGAACACAGATGTAGCATTTCATTTAGTACTTAAAGATGCTTAAACAATAAATGGATGTATTTCCTGATCTTTCCTATATATTTGATGCTTATTTTCCATTTAAATGATCATGAAAAAGACAAAACAAAAAGAAAACTTGGCATGGAATCAATATGTGTGTATATTAACATGTTTATTAAGAAATAATGCAATTAAAACTTATTTACTTTCATTTCAATGACAGAAATGTCAATGATAAATGCATGCTTTCTGAACGTACAGATTCAAGAATGAAATAATCAAGAATCAAACTGTTACTTCAGCATACAAATGATGATGTGTAAAACTCTTTACTTTGAAACTAAACAAAGGGAGGTAACAAGAAAACAAATGCTGACATTGATCATTACCAAGAGGATTTCTGGCGTTCAGATATATCTGAAATATTGAGAGATGGACGGACAAATGGTCACATATCCACAGATTATTTTCTATAAGTATTCTAAATAATAATAATTCATAGAATTAACGCAAAACCCGATAAATAAAAAAGTATAATGATTTATCGCAAAACTTGATAATTAAAAAAGTAAAATGATTTATCCTAACACTATAACTAAAATTAACACCATGACAATTAACCTGTATCTTTCAGAAATAAAGTCAAAACTGTATCTTCATCACAGATGAATCACCATGTAACAGTTTATATACAATGGAAAAACAACTTTAAAATGTGCTCATGGATTCAAAACCTCAGCATTTTCTCTACTGAAATACAACTATGGAGGATGACTCAGTTGAAAGTGTTTACAATTCAATATAACAGAACACAAGTCCTGGCAGAAACCCTCTGCTAATGACCCTTAAATTTTGTATAACCTATTCAAATCAGAAGATTTTCAAACTGTCTTGAAAGTTATAGACCCTAATTTCCAAAAAAAAAAATTAACAGATTTTGTTGCTTATTGTTTCGTATATTCAAGACACAGACTTTTAAATGCTGGTTACTCAATTAAATTAAAAATGTTAGAGTGAAATTTGCATAATTACTCAATATATTGTTTCAAAAGTGTAAAACTTAATTGGCCCAAATGGCTCATCTATTTCTCTGATGAGGATTAAACTGGATTTCTACATTCTTATACTATTTTAATTATAGCACTATATTATTTACACCAAAAAAAAAATGTACCACTGACTTGCAAGGCCTTAATACAAGTCAAAACACTGTACAAGCTGTATGAAAAATAAACTAAGATAAGAAAATACAGTCAAAATATTTACACTTCAAAGAAATATCAGAAACCTAAACTACCTTTACAAATGAGGCCTAATAAAAAATAACTAGAACTACAACTGAATAGGACTTAACCCTTTCCCTCATATAGACTCATTTTGACGCACTAAATAGGTACCACAAAAAGCCTGATGATCTGCAGAAAACCCCAGTTAAACCTTCCCAAATTTAATTACAAAATCCTCATTTCCAGACCACTGAGGAGCAGCGAACAGCATAAAACCTGATCAGCCTGCGAGTTACTCGCAGGCTGATCTGGTTTTATGCTGTTCGCATAGGTCTTTTCATGGTTTCCTCTATGAGGGAAAGGGTTAAACCCCCACATCACAGCTGGTCTCCGTATAATGTGAGGACAGACCGTGACGTGATGGGACAGGTGTTCAATCCCAGTACAGCCCCCACTTCTGTGGAGCAAGGCCGAAAGTGTGACTATACTATAGAATCATACAACAAGAATAATTTTATTTAAATCAAAATACATTTGACTGATACTGTTTAAAATTTTAATAATTTGATTCAATACATTACATCACTGGTATCCACAGTAAGGACACTTACCATTTTGAGCAATCTCATACAAAATCAATAAACCTTTTACTTCATATTTTAAACTCATTTTGATGCATTTGCAATCAAAGCAGACTCAAATTAGACAGTTCCTCTCCAGGTATCTTCTGTTTACTCCTACAATATTGAAATTCAAGAGTCTACACAGCAAAGAAAACAAGAGGGCCAAGATGGCCCTTGGTCGCTCACCTGAGAAAGATGATTGCTTAAGAAATAAAGATGCTTGAGTGTAAAAGTGAAATCTGGCTTTTTTTATGGTGAAATGGGCATAACTCCTAAATTTACAAGTCAATATCAGTTATAATTGAACCCGATTGTGAGATTATGGGCATAAACATTGTCTTAAAGTTTAAAAATGATTGTTAAAAAAATGAAGTTGGTAGAGAATAAACAAAGTGAAATCTTGCATTTTTTTGTATTAAAAGGGGCATAACTCCTGACCTAAATGACCCATCTCAGCCACAATTGAACTCAATCGAGACATTATGGTCATTAACAATGCCATTAAGTTTGAAGATGATTGCTAAAAAAAGGAAGATGCTAGAGTGTAAACAATGTGAAATATGGCATTTTTTGAATTTAAAAGGGGCATAACTCCTGACCTAATGTTCCTATATCAGCCATAATCGAACTTGGCGAGATTTTATGGTCATACACATTGATATAAAGTTTGAAGATAATTCTCATGAAATGAAGATGCTAGAGTGCAAACAATGTGAAATCTGGCTTTATTGAATTTTAAAAGGGGCATAACTCCTGACCTAATGTTCCGATATCAGCCATAATCGAACTTGGCTGAGATTTTATGGTCATAAACATTGATATAAAGTTTGAAGATAATTGCTCATGAAATGAAGATGCTAGAGTGCAAACAATGTGAAATCTGGCTTTTTTGAATTTTAAAAGGGGCATAACTCCTGACCTAATGTTCCGATATCAGCCATAATCGAACTTGGCCGAGATTTTATGGTCATAAACATTGTTTTAAAGTTTGAAGATAATTGCTCATAAAATGAAGATGCTAGAGTGCAAACGAACAAATTGTGGACGACGGACGACGGACGGACGGACGGACGACGGACATTCATCGATCCTAAAAGCTCATCCTGAGCACACGTGCTCAGGTGAGCTAAAAATCCATAGTTCTATTTACAGTTCTGTCAATTAATATTCATCAAGGCATAAATTTGAACATGAATATTCATGAGGTAAGTGGTTAAGATTCTTTGATCTGTCTTCTCATCCATTTGACAACCAATCCCCTTCAGGTTAACAAACACAGACATGTCTATTTAAATATAACAATTCTCAAAAGAAAATTTTCTAATTTTGAATTCAATTTTTTTTATGAATACAGATATTAATATTGTTTTTTTAATTAAAATCATATTTCATATTTTATTCAAGGTTTAACATTATTTCATCACCCATCCATGTGTCAAAGTAAGTTAACGCTGCCTAAATAACCAAACCAGCCTATGAACATATTACTTTAAACATTCACAAATTAACACAATGCTTTATCAGACAGAAATAAAGGTTTAGACTGAAAAGGTTTTACTGCCTCAATTTTGTTATCTCAGAGACGCCAAGATCTAAATAGATCTTTAATTTTTCAGTATACTTTTTCATTTTATGTCGACTGGGAAACAAGTTTTTCAAGACTGCCCTTGTACTTTGTGCCAGTAAGGTCGTGAAGCGTCAATGAACCCTAACACTGGACCATGACCCCTTTGAACTAAGATGAGGCAAACAGTATAAATCCTGATCAACTTGAAAGTTACTTGCTGACTGATTCAGGATTACACTGAATTACAATAGGATTTACCAAAATGCCTAAAGGCACACTATGGGTAATCACTTTAGAAAAAGTTATTATTTCGTAGAGAAAGTATACAGAAAAATATTCCAAATATAACAAAACGCATCAATGCATGCAGCGATTGTTTTCCTTCCATAAATGGTACCCTAAATAAGACTCATTAACAACTTAGAAGGGACCCAAATTGATTCACAATTCAGAAGTGTATTAAATACACTATTTTTGGTAAAGGCATGGTTTAAGTCCTTCCTTTTTAGCTGAAATAATTTTTAAAAAAAAAATTCTTCTCTTCCATAATATCCAGTTTCTTATATATATAAACGATTCCCTACCATTTTGCAGAAAAATTGCAAGGTATTCTGCCATAGCCCACATTTTCTCCACACAATATCAGCAGAAACATCGCTACTTTTTTTCACAATTTTGAGAAAAACAACACCATTTTTTCACAAATGAAGGGGTACCACACCCATTCTTAATTTCATGGAAAAAAAATCACTGGCAAGTAATGAATCGAACGATGAGTGAAATATCTCATAGGACATGCATCTCTAATGTGATGCTAACAAATGAGTGTAAAATTAAAAACATACTGTAACAATACCTACAAATATCAGTACAGATATTTACAAGTTCACTCTATTTAATTAACTTCATTCTGAATACAATTAAAACAGCAATTTAATATTCCTTTTCTGTGATAAGTCTCAAAAATGTATATACAGTATATTCAAGACTTTAGAAATTCCTTTAATAAATGATGAGTCAAATCTAAAAATTAGAATATAATTCATATTCTGTTAGAAAAAGTATTAAAAATAAAATGTCTAATTTTCAAAAATATCATTCCAAACATCTGTGTCATTTACCCTTCATTTTATACAAGGTGCATAACTGATTTTAGTTAGCAAAGGGGGATAAACATTGTACAAATAAAACCCTTTTTGTATTCCATATATGATCTGACAAACATAAAGGAGGAGTTTCTTATAAACTTATATGGAAAAATACATTTTTAAAATGTTTATCTTGCTATTCTTTCTAAAGTACTAGAGCTATTTGAATTAATCTTATCAGTTAAAGGTATACAAGTTCTTGTTATTTTGTAAAAGCAGCATGTTCACAGTTCATGGTAGCAATTTTTAAAGTTCATCCTATAAAGTTAACACATGCAGGAAAAGTGAATGAATCTAAATATAGGTTTTATCAGTCTAAATATAGTTGGTATTGCCTGTGATGGGATAACCACACATTTTTTTTTACATCACAAATGGTTGCATTGGCTCACATTGCATCTGTAGATGAATGAGGAGTATTGATAGATGTAAAACATACATATACATGTAGTTACAATCATATAATGGCCAATATTGAACTAGCTGCTTTAAATTGTTAATGATGTTAATATAAACAATCAAATATTTGAAAGTGTCTTTAAACTGTTATTATCTGGTTATGTTACCAATATAAATAAGGAAAAAAGTCTTGTTAGAACAAGTTTAACTAGAAAAAAACTTAATATATATTTCAGAACTAAAACACACAGAGCAAGATAACAGCAATATAATGGCATCCTGTTTACCACCAACAGATATTATTAATGAAAAACGATCAAAAAGAGATCATCAGTTTAACTAGAAAAAAAACCTTCATATATATTTCAGAACTAAAACACACAGAGCAAGATAACAGCAATATAAGGTCATCTGTTTAAACTAAATATCATTCTTTTTTTAAAGTTTTATGTACTTGAGGAAAACTGAAGTTCACTTTCTGTTATTTTGGGAGTACGATGATGACAAATAAAATTAAAGTGACTTAGATTAAGAAAATGGAAAATGGAATTCTAAGCTTAAGCATTTGACAATTTTGTCCTGGAACTACACTTCATGTCAACCCTTCACTTCATAATTTTAGACTATTTTTGATGCATTGGCAAGCAGAGCAGACCTAGATCAAACAGCTTTCCTCTATAGCTCATACAACATTATAGCTCCAATTCTACACAGGCTGCATTGTGAAAAAAAATCAATTGTTTCATGTACCATTTAAAGTTCTGTAAATGAACATTCATCAGAAATTTGTATATGAATATTCATGAGAAGAAAGGTTAACATGAAGTACCAACAAAATATAATTTACTTGCAAAATAGTATCATAGTATGCTACATGTTAAACTGTATCTTCAAACACTGAAAGGATCACCTAAACAGTTGTGTTTTCTCTTCTGACACGTGATGTACCTTGATCATGTGGTAGTGCCATCGATATTGCTGATTGAACTCCAGTCCACACATAGTACACTTGAAGTCACCTTTGCCCCCCATAACCCTCCCTAGGTCTTCCGCTCCCCCCCCTCCCAATTTTTTTGGCCTCAAAAAATTCCTTTTACAAGGCAGACACAAGTTCTATTGATGAAGAATTCGAAGTTCCAGCCTCAGGATAATCCTCCATCACTTCCATGTCCAATTCGGAATCATCCAGCTCTGCAAAGTTTATCTTTGCTTTATCACCCGAGGAAAGTCTAGTTCTAACACTTGATGAAATACCTTCATCCGTCAACTCACTGTGCATCTTCTCGATGACTTTCCGGGACTTGTAAGGAGTATAAGTCTTATCACCTTCATTATCGCTTTTTGGTCGTTTTCTAGGCGTGCTTTTCTTAGCTGACAGTGTCCCATATGCACCTGTTTCTCCATCAGATGTTGCTGTTTCCTGTCCGACCTTAGGGAAATAAGTTATTAACTCACCGTTCTCATCTTTTGGCCTTACTTGCCGCTTTTTCCACTTCCAAATCGTTTTCTTTTTCCCTGAAGCCCTTAAAGGTCTAGGGTCAAGTTTAGCCTGAGCAAGAAGCTGCTTTGTTATTTCTTCACTTGTTTTGGGGGGTGGTTGGGAGAACAGTTCCTGGAATGAAATAAACGGCAGCCTATTGACTAGAGAATCACCTTGGTCAAGACCGTTATCTTTTGTTTTCTTTGCTTGCTGAAGCTGATTAAACAATGCCGGGTACCTTGATTCCAGCTTTCCTTGAGGTCTGTCCATTCCTGGAGCAGGGCCAGCTGTGTCACTTCCACTAGGAGGCTGGGGAGAGTATGCATCACTTGTATCATCAACTTCTATCTTTACGACAGGAGATGCTGACTGAGATCTGTCCGGTGAAGAATTCTGCAGAGGTTCACTTCTTGACCTAGATTCCCTTGAAATATCATCTGTAGTGTAACTGTTTGAAGCCAAGGGTCTCACAATTATCTGACTGGCGTCCTTCAATGCTGGTCCTTGCAGTAAAGCTTTCAGAGCATTTACATTTTCTACAGTGGCTTTTGGAACGCAGGAAGCCACAGGTGGTTCCCCCAACCTAGCAGCAATAGAGTCCGAAGCTTGCTTAGTTTTATTCGCTGTGCGAATCAATGCAGCTTGATACTTGTTCACATTCTCTTTCACCATTTCAATCCAACTGCGACCTGAAAGTTTGACTTCTTTAGGTCTCAGAGACGGTACAGAGTTTGCATTAAAAGACCCTTTCGTCTGATAGTGGCTTGCTAATGCCTGTTTGACGGCCTCGTTCTGTCCAACCTCTGCAGTAGCACCACCATGCATGCTTTTCGCAATTCCATACAGCCAGTGTTTCTCTTGTAGTTCCTTTCTACCATCAGTTTTATCTCCTTCACTCATTCCTTGATACAACCATTCTCTTGGGATTTCAGACTCTTCTTCGTTATTTGCGTTATCAATCGAATCCTTGCCCCTTTCTTCAGAATCCATCTCAAGATTCTGAACACCATACTCACTATCATCTGTGACCGGCTCAGTCTTCACTACAACGGTTTCAGGCGATTTGGAAACTGCGCCGCTTGAAGAATGACCATCCGAATCTGAGGACTGCTTGGAGCTTTCTTTCGAGAAAATTTCTTTATCAATTACTCTTTCAAGAAGTGATGACACATAGAGAGATGCTTTAGAGCTCTCTTTATCCTGATCAACTGTCTCTTGACCTTGCATTGATTCAACACTGACAATTTTCGGCTGTGTCTGTTCAGCTATGTCATAATCCGGATCTTGTGGCTCCTCTTTAACCGTTAGCATCCCTTCAGCCGTGGCAGCACCCTTCTCCTCTTTGCTATTGCTTGGACTATCTGCCTTCTCTTGTACATGTTCATGAACAACATGCTTTGGATGATTGGCCTTCCGTTTACTTTTCTTTGCCTCCTGCTTAGCATGAGGGTCAGCAAAACTCTGACTTAAACGCTGGGCATTGTCTCTAAGTAAATCACTGAGTCGGTTAATATCATTCTGAAAATCAGGCTCCACAGATTCTGAGTTACTTTTTCCATAGTTAACATCTTGGTCATCAAGACTTTTACCTTCAATTCTCTTTTCAAACCTTTTCTGCAACACAGATGCTGGGGCCGACAACATGTTAGCAATGTTTCGGATAGGCATTTCGATGTGGTACTACAGATTTCAAAGTTTTGTGTATTTTGACAACTTGTTGCTCTTTCGTGTCTAACAGTGAAATACATATGATTCCGTCAACTTCTAAGCCAGACACGGTGCCGTACTTCTTTTGGCAAAGGGAGATAACTTCATCATGGATCAGATTGATCACATCCGGCTGCACCTTGGACATGAGGTGGTGAGTCAGGAACTTTGCCATTGTCTGCAATGATTCAGATACAGTATTAGTACTCTAAGTTTCAAGCCACATAAGTCATCATGAAAGTGCATACTAAAAAATGAATAGGGAACGAAACAATGCATGCTAAACATTAGAGTTCTAATTCATGCATCTATATTATAGACTTGACCTCAGAAGTCTAAGATTTGAAATATTCAATTTCCCTTTGATATAATCTTAATAATAACACAAAGCATCTCACAAATATCTCTTCATTCCTTTTAATTGGAACACTGACAAGTTTGTTTCTTTTAGCAGAGAATGAATGCTGTGCATATGTGTTATTTGAATAACTTATTTCAGTAAAAAAGATAAATTTACACATATTTTATCACAGTTGTACACAAGTGTCAAAAGGAATAATAACCCTTTATGACAAAATTGTGAGAAAAAACTATTAATCTCATTTGGCTAAAATAAATGAAATCTTGACCATGCCTAGTGAAGATATTTAGATGTTTGATTAAATGTTACGTCCCGTCCAGTCCTCAAACTACCCTGTATTGGTATATTATCAATGAGAGCCAAGCAGGAAGCAACAAGTTTCATTTTTAATGATTTTGGTATGTTGCAGTGGGGGATCAAACCCATGACCAGAATGTGATACATTTAGCCAGGCATCCGAATAGAACACCTGCTTTGAAATTCAAGAGTCCCTTTGAAAATAAAGAGTCCCTGGAAATGATGTGATGTTTTTAATTTGCATAACCAATCATCGAGAAGTTGCAATTTATCATAGTGGGTTATTGGGAGTGTTTTATGAAGATGATTTCATCTCAAGCAATGAAAATCCGATTGCAACAAACAGCTTTAATCTTAAATATATGTGTTCCGACACTGTTGATATCCATGTTCGCTTAATCCACTGTTGGTCATTTGATTAGCAAATCTTTGTACTCATGAATTATCAATTAGGCATTTCATTGGATCCATGGTTCAACCAACACAGCCACAGCAGAGATCATTTGACCAATGAAACGGTTTTAAAGTCAGCTTCATTCTACCATGTAGAGGTGGTGTCACGTTCCTTGCCAAAGCGTATTGGTTTATCTTGCAGAGAACAATGAGTCAGCTTTTAATTCTGTAACTTCAATAAAGAGTTGTCAAAATGTGCTGTTCCACTGGTCAGAAACCAGCTAATTATTATTCATGAAAACAAAGTTTTGCCAGTTGAAAATCCCGCTGTATATACGGTAGTGAAAAAGGAATGTATACCGTGGGTTCTGACAATAAAGAATGATGTTTCAAGGAAAGCCTGATATGTCAATACATGAGTCCCTTCCAAAATTTTGTGTTCTTAGGATCCTGAGACACCATTAGTGCCGATCCCTGGTGATGTCCCGCTCCAGAGAAGGACGCTCTAACACCTCATTTTTCTTGCATTTAGCATATATATATGATTTTAAACAAAATACCACTCCTACATATTCCCCACTGAGAAGAAAACATGTGGCTGTCTAACATCAGTGTGGCCATACCACATGGTATTTGACGTCATTTAAAGCTATCCCAAGCAGCATAATTGGCCTCTATTCAAAAATACTTCATTCTTCAGTAATTTTAATAGGATAAGCGCATGTGAGCGGAAAACTGTGCACTAACTAAAGCCCTAATGACTCTTTTGGCAGTGTACATATTTCCTAACATTCAGGAAAAACAATATTAGTGATGTGTTTTATGTGTTAGAAAACAAAATTTCACAAACTCTGAATTAGGAAAAATTGTACATCTGACAAAAGAATCATTGGGACCTATATGTAAGGCACATTTTTCTGCTTTGCATGCACTATACCATTTAAATTGATAAAGAATTAAAATATTTACAGCAGTTTTACCCTCTGAATGGATACAAAATATGCTTTTTGCAAAGCTTAAAATGATCATATACCATAGTATGGCCACACTGCAACATGCTACCAAGTAAAACTGGTGTTACCTTTCTATATAATTTTATGCACTGCCTGGTCCCTTAATTCAGGTAGGATATATGTGACGACGGGTCTTCTGTGGGAAAAAATGAACAAAACTTGTTACAATGGTTATCTATAAAGAGGTGATTATTCTGACAAATGGTCTTTAGACAAGGATTTTCACATCTACCAAATACTCTCTCTTCAAAGGACAGGCTTTTCATCTAGCATTTGGAAAATGAATCTAAAAGATCAAAATAATGTCAGTATAATTTATAAACATTAAGATACATGTTAAAAATTAATAATCAATCAGTTTTTTTCAAATTTTTTAAATGTTTGTTTGTTTGTTGGGTTTAACGTCCCACCGACAGTATTTCAGTCATTTGAAGATGATGTCTACTTGAGACAGATATAGTGCTGCCACACTGCAGTATCACACCGTAGACATGTGGCATGATACTACACCCGGTCACATTATCTTGACACCAGACCAACCAGTCCTGGGGATCGAACCCACGACCTCCCACACCCAAGGTGGATGCTCTAACCTCTCGGCCACCGGGGTCAGTTTAAATATTTGACACATCTATTTACACTTAAAGCAGTCTTGAATTCAAGATCAAATAATATGCACTCTGAAATGGAGGAATCTGTGGCCAAGCATTTATAGCCATTGACACACACAAAAGACTGTCACATGGGTTAATGTTGTTTATTGGGTTCTATGTTCCGCCAACAGAATTTCATTCATTTGGAGAGTGTGTCTACTTAAGACAGATATAGTGCTGGCAAACTGCAGTATCACACCATAGACACGTGGCATGATATCACACTCACTCACAGTATCCCGACACCAGACCAACCAGACCTAGAACTTAACTTATATACCCGAGCGCCCAAGAAAGGGAGCTATAGCAGTACCAGTTTTCAACTTCTTAGGTATGCCGCAGCCTCGGATCAAACCAACCACCTCCCCATTCCAGGGGTGGATACTCTAACCACTCAGCCATTAGCACTGGTCACATGGGTACATGTCCCAGTATGATTATTTGGATTCTTAATGTGAGGCTTCTTAAGCCTTCCAACAAGCCTGTGATATGTTTGTGGTTCTACATAGGTGTCTATGTGATTAGCTAGACATTACAATTCAACTGAAATACTGCCCTCTGAAAGTAAACTACAAAACAGCAACATACCAAACCAAAGCTTTCTAAAATCTGTATCACCAAATCCTCAACTCCAAGTACATGTACATCCCTGATATCAAATCAGGCAATGACCCCAGTCCTTTTTATGAATACAGATTTTTTTTTCTACAGATCAGGACAGGGCTTTACTTTAAAAAAAACAAAAAACATAGCCATGCTGCAGTATGATGTGCAGTATCATGCTGTAGACAAGTGGCAACACACTACATCCAGTAAATTTATCCTGACACCGGGCCAACCAGTCCTGGAACTACCCTTATATGCTGAACGCCAAGCAAGGGAGCTATACAAGTTCCTTTTTATATGAGTTTGGTTTGTTGCTGCTGAGGATCAATCACATGACCTCCACTCCCGTGGCGGACGTTTTAACCACTCTGCCACCAGTGACAGTCTTTCATGATCATATCAACTGAGGAAACAAATTAGTAGAATAGCTTACATTCAAAACAAGAACTTTATTTAAACAAGAGGCCCATGATGGCCCTAAATCGCTCACCTGAGATAAAAAGGTTGACCCAAGGAACATCTGTTCCAATTTATTTTAAAATCTGGCCAGTAGTTTTGAAGAAGATGATTTTTAAAGTTTTCATTTTTTTTTTCTTTTTGTTGCCATGGCAACCAGAGTTCTATATGGATCAAGTTTATTTTAGGAACTTTTGTGAAGGTTGACCCAAGGATCATTCCTGCCAAATTTAATCAAATTCTGTCCAGTGGTTTCAGAGGAAATGTTGATTAAAGTTTTCCCTATATACATATAAGGCAAATAAGCCACGCCCCTGGCGGCCATGTTTTTTACGGATCGGAAATTTTTTAGCAATTTTGGAAGAGGTTGACCCAAGGAACATCTGTACCAATTTATTTTAAAATCTGGCCAGTAGTTTTGAAGAAGATGATTTTTAAAGTTTTCATATTTTTTTTCTTTTTGTTGCCATGGCAACCAGAGTTCTATATGGATCAAGTTTATTTTAGCAACTTTTGTGAAGGTTGACCCAAGGATCATCCCTGCCAAGTTTAATCAAATTCTGTCCAGTGGTTTCAGAGGAGATGTTTAAAGGTTTCTCTATATACATATAAGGCAAATAAGCCACGCCCCTGGCGGCCATGTTTTTTTACGGATCGGAATAATTTTAGCAACTTTGGTAGAGGTTGACCCAAGGAACATCTGTACCAATTTATTTTAAAATCTGGCCAGTAGTTTTGAAGGAGATGATTTTTAAAGTTTTCAAATTATTTTTCTTTTTGTAGCCATGGCAACCAGAGTTCTTCATGGATCAACTTTATTTTAGCAACTTTTGTAGAGCCTCACCCAAGGAACATTCCTGCCAAGTTTAATCAAATTCTGTCCTGTGGCTTCAGAGGAGATGTTATTTAAAGCAAATTGTTGACGACGGACGAAGGGTGATCACAAAAGCTCACCTTGAGCACGTTGTGCTCAGGTGAGCTAAAAAGATACTTGGCCGTGGTAACCAGCTTGATGATTAGTGTCTGAATGGTTTAACATGTAATAGATTTTCTTGTTAGGTTTAATAGTTGTGTAATTCCTGTGTCAGTGCAGCTCTTTGAAATACCACGGAACCAAATAATTTGTACAATCTTGGTAGACACTTACAGCCTTAAAACATCTGCGCATTTGACTTCGTTTCAAAACGAAACTGGATGTTACGTTTTTGTTGAATATAGGATCTGTTAGGGTCAAACAATCAATTCCAAAATCTATGTGTTTCCTATTTTTTAGCGTTCTACTCTTTTCAGTTTACCTGAAAAAGGTGCAGTGTCTTACTATTCGGGACAAATCATTCGCAGGGGAAGAAAATTTCAACTTTTAAAACTTGTTTCCACAACTTCTTTCTTTTCTATTGACTAATTTTACAATGACCAATGGGAATTTAGCAAAGTATATACTAACCAATGAAAAGCCTAATCTTATTATTTTATTCCGCTTCATTACTGTGTGTTTCACAGGAAGTCGGGGTGAAAATAAACGGCCTAACGGCAAAAAAAAATCTTCTTCAACAGAAAAAGATTCTACACATAGGTGCCTGGCCCTGGATAGTGTAGTGGTAAATTATGCTTCTAACC
The DNA here is from genome assembly GCA_021229015.1 of Solen grandis. NCBI lineage: Eukaryota > Metazoa > Mollusca > Bivalvia > Adapedonta > Solenidae > Solen > Solen grandis. The sequence goes on along the minus strand of CM037795.1, from coordinate 23,199,976 downwards.
AATGTGAGAGGATATGGTGGTTGCATGTCCAGTCACATGGGTTTCCTCCCACAATAATGACCACATATGCTGTCATCTGAGCCATGGAGAATGATTTATTTAAGTTGTAAAAACTTGTTTCAGAATTGATGTAAAAAAATAAAGTTCAAACTTTTTAAACAGACAGACCATATCATCAAATGTGTGGAAAAAATCAGTCAGAATAAAATTGATATATCTAAATCCAAATTTTAATAAAAAAATCCATGTTAAACTGAATTAACTTCAAAACCTACTTTACTTACCAAAACATAACCACCTTGCTTTGTTATAGGGTTGTTCACTGGTATGTCATAAATATCCAGTTACTGACATTCCTGACCTCACATAGTTTGCCCTATCTCCAAGATATCATAAGCAAGTCCTGGAAAAAATAATGGGAAATGTGATCTTCTATTTCTTTTTTCCTTATTTAGATGAAAACTCTCTGTATGTGTACCATGAACTTTAAATTGTTCTAAATCTAATTTATTTTAATTTGTAAAATATGTTGTTGTTGTTGTTGTATTGGGGGTTTACCGTCGCTTCGATAGTATTTCAATCATATAGCGACGTCCAGCTAATTACAGGTGGAGGAAGACCCCGAATGCACGGAGGCATCTGGGTAGAACCACCGACCTACCGCAAGCCAGCTGGAAGGCATCCTCACATGGAAAATCCGAAGTCCCTACTGGGATTCGAACCGACAGTGGTGAGGGGCTTGTAAGATATATTAAAAAAAAAAAAGTATTTACACATTCAAGTGCCCAGGTATGTTGTTTGTTTATGTTACAAATCTAAAAAAAAGGTGATTTTTCAGGGCTCTCTCTGTTATGGGGGAAATGTACCTCTACCTTTAGGAGGGGGGATTTTTGGGTCATTTTCTCCTGTTGGGGGAATTTTTGCTGCACATGCTGCAATAATTATATTTAGAAAAAATGATCAAAATTGTTCCTGTCTAACAGCTTTACTGGGTAAAACTGAAATGGAAATCAAATTGTATACAGTACAACAATCTACAACTTGACCATTTTTGTTATTTATGTGTGCTCTTACATTTTAATTTGAAGGGTGATTGATTTTTGCTTGAAAATGGCGGGGGGGGGGGGGAGACATACTTTTTGACTGGGGGAAATGTTGCCTTATACTACTAAATAATGGAGATCAAGAGCCCTGTTTTTATAGTAAATTTTAATACCACAGTTTCTAAATTCATATGGACATTCTGCTAGAGACAAAAGGGCCAGTCTGTGGCAAAGTTAGTTCTATTAAAGTGTTAAAATAATTTTCGTAAACACTCAGATGTGAATTGATTTTAATTTTTTAAATATCACATATGTTGTCTATACATGTGTAGACACAAAACAATTATCACTGGTTTTTGTTTATGGTTGTTTTGTTATAATTGAAGAAGAAAAAAAAACTTGACTCAGACTGGTTAAATCTATTCTTTGGAGCAGGTAAGCCTCTTGTTTACATTCCAGTTGGCATGTCATAGTTTCTCTTATATGACTAGAATATACAAAGTGAAATGACTATTACTCAGTATAATTCCCCAAACTACAGCCCAATGTACTTCAAATGCTTAACATACCTGTAATAGACCTGCTGTTCTAAAATCTGAATCAAATGTCAACTCGTCAAACATAAATCGACTACCAACTTATCAAGTATCATAAACAAATTCCTTTAAGGATATATATACTTAAATTTATGAATGCAAGGCAAGCTATCACAAAGATCATCGACCCACTTTTCAATGCTTACCCTATCAGCTACGACATGACGGCCTTGACCCTGAACTTATGACCGAGTGTAGCCGACATGAACGTGAGAAGCCATCTTTGATCGGTAGAAACAGACTTCGAACTATCAAAACTACCCAAAATCTATATAAATGTACCACTAAACACGAAAGATATAGAGGTTTATAAATAAATATTTGATTTCATTAGATTATAAGTGAGACATGTTGAAGAAAATAACGAAAGGGCAAGGTCATTGAATTTAATAAACAATCGCTCGTGACATGTGAATTTCTATACCCTCGTTTATTTCTAAACTTTAAAATATTTACTCATATTAAGTGGATTATGAAGTAAATAATAAGCATTCAGATTACATAACAAAAACTACTTACCTCTGAAACGGGTATAAACCATTATATTCGTAAAGAGAAAGTGCCTTTCTATGTCACGGCGACATGTATACAATGAACTCCGCGCTCCAATATGTCTGACCCGGAAGGAATATTATAATCGACTTACTTTGATTTTTTCCTTTAACGTTCGTCAACCGTTACATTTCGGTCTCGATTGTAATCAGAGCTGTGCTCTCTAAATAAGATTATTGTTTGCAGTCATTACTAAAAAGCAAGTTGTATTTTTTCCATAAGGTGAATATAGAGCCCATGCATATCTATCATTGTGTGTCAAATACATGTGATTTAACACTTACGAACACTCTCATAGCTTAGCTGTTTTTTCTCCCTCCCCCCTCTCTCTCTCTCTCTCTCTCTCTCTCTCTCTACATGTTAGGCAGTATGCTCGAGAATTGGAAGTAAAGTTTTAGCTGACTGAATAATTTTCAGCGGCGTAGATTTTAAGAGCGACACGGATACGGGTAAGTACGCACCAAAGTTAACAATAAATATCTTTAAGAAAAGACATGCGGCGTTGACGGGGATTAAAGTAATGGAGAATATAAAATGGCTATCATTATCTGTGAATCATTTCATTTTAGGAAGACTAGTCAAGTATAAAAGCACCCCGCAGTACTGCCTTGTAGTCATACGGAGACGGTGAAACATACTGTATATCAACATTACTGTAAAAAAAACACAATAAAGACAAAATGCATGGGTTTATCCTTAAACAAAATATACAGTGTATCAATTTTGGTTTTTATATTAAATATATAAAATATATTTTAATATTTAAAATTATTCATTATTTAAAGTTATTCATTTCAGTAAGATAGACTAGGCAATAAAAGCACAGTGGCGAGTACTCTCAGATTTCGACCTGCATTACCTTAAGGAAGCCTTCCAGCTGGCTTGCAGTAGGTCGGTGGTTCTACCCGGGTACCTCTGTGTACTCGGGGTCTTCCTCCACCTGTAATTAGCTGGACGTCGCTATATGATTGAAATACTATCGCAGCGACGGTAAACCCCAATACAACAACAACAACAACAACAGCATTACCTTAACCATATCAAAATATAGCTGCCAAAAAAGTGTTTTTCACCACATGTGAACTATCAAAATAGAACAGAAAGGGGTTTGATTATAAACAAGATTGTCATAAATTTCCACTCTAATATGATAATTTAGCTGAAAAGAGAAACAGCTTGCAATGGAATGGTTGTCAGGTATTCAAGCTTAATTGGTCTAAGAGAGAAAGAAAGGTTTTGAGAGAGAGAGAGCGATATTATTTTTTCACCTCTTATTTTCTTCTTCTTTTTCAAAAGGTGTGTCCCTGCATGTACATATCCTTTAAAAGCACCAACATTACCATGATTATTTGTTCGTTCTCAAATAACGCACTAATATATACCTGTTTATATAAACCAATTAAAAACTCCGGAAGCACATCTTTTTTTCTTTCCTTTTTTGTAATTTAGGCGTTATTCGGCGCTGTTTTTGCGCGATTTTTTTCTCCAAAATTTACTGTCGGTCGGCCCCAACAAGAAAATGAACCATCTGTTTTTTGGTGTTTTTTTTTTTTTTGTCTAATCTTTGACAATGTCACTTTTGAGGAAAATATCAGCGACCCATCTTGAAGAAAAAAAAATTAACTCTCTCTCTCACACACTCTCTCTCTCTCCCCCTCTCTCTCTCTCTGTAATACGATAATCAGATATACACGCTATTCAGTTCTCCGACTGCTGACCGCCCAGTCACAATCAAGCTTCCGGCAGAATGGTGTAAATCTCTTACGTAAGCTGATCAGATTTACTTTTGAATATTGTGTTAGAATGGTATTCAAGCTTTAAATAATATCAGAATGAGTTAACGCTCTGATGAGTTATAGGTCTTACCTGGTATTCAAAAGTGCCAGAGTAACCTGACGGAATACACTTTCTGAACGAAACCTCCTCTTAAAAACCAGTGGTCGAAATCAAATAAGTAACAAGTAAGTGTTGTTGTTACTTAAATTGAATTCGTTTGGTTAAATAAAGCATACAATTTCCGCTAACATACGTATTTGGAAGTAGCATAACCGGGTCATAAAATGGAATGTACGAACATGGACAAACACACAGTCAGAAACATACATACATACATACATACATATGACTGTATTTTGTAATGTTTATACTTTTTGTAGTGTATATATTTGCTAATTTCAAGTCACGAAAAAACGTTACGAGTATTTTTTCAAATCATTAACATGATCAATGCTTGTGTTGAGCATAAATATGATAGAACCGTTATCATTTCAAAGGAATATTAAGGTAATCCATCTATCATTAAATTATGATCATGGTCCATCATGTGACCATGGGAATTTTGTAGTAAATGCAAGCCTTTATAGGCTTTAAGCAAAGAGTGTGCAACTCCAAGCCAACTGATTCTTGCATCACCATTGAAGTCTTTGAATGACCAAGATTATATTTTAATGATGGATAGGTTACCTTAAGAAGTTAAATATCTATGCTACAAGAATTCCGTATAACTATTTTGTCTTATATTGCCCATTTATCACAATTCTAGCCTATGCTAAACTCTCTCGTCTCACAGGTAGATCTTAACTTGCCTTGACTATTTGAGTTTAACGTCGCTTCGATAATATTTCAGTCATATAGCGACGTCCAGCTAATTACAGGTGGAGGAAGATCCTGAATTCACGGAGGCATCCGGGTAGAACCACCGACCTACCGCAAGCCAGCTGGAAGGCTTCCTCACATGAAAATTCGAATGTCGGGATTCGAACCCACGCGGTGAAGGGCACAGGTAGATCTAATCACTTAGTTAAACTACGAAGTTCAATTTCTGGAAAAATCTTTTTTTTTAGGCCGTTAGGCCGTATATTTTTAACATGACTTCCTGTGAAACACACAGTAATGAAGCGGAATAAAATTAGGCTTTTCACTTGGTTATTATATACATGTACTTTGCTAAATTCCCATTGGTCATTGTAAAATTAGTCAAAAGAAAGGAAAGGAGTTGCGGAAACGAGTTCTTTAGATCTCTGTTTGTTTAAAAAGTTGAAGTTTTCTTCCCCTGCGAACGATTTGTCCCGAATAGTAAGACACTGCACCTTTTTCAAGTAAACTGGACGAGTACAACGCTAAAAAACAGGAAACACATAGATTTCAGAATTGATTGTTCGACCCTGACAGATCCTAACACCCTTTCGTTTTGTAGCCCGCGAAACGAAGTCTAATGCGCAGATGTTTTAAGGCTGTGAGAGTCTACCAAGATTGTACAAATTATTTGGATCCGTGGTATTTCAAAGAGCTGCACTGACACAGGAATTACACAACTATTAAACCAACAACAAAATCTATTACATGTTAAACCATTCAGACACTAATCATCAAGCTGGTTACCATGGCCGAGTATCTACCCAATATTTGACTATATAAATACTAGCTACATTACTGGCTAACTTCCGGTACATCAGTTAAGAACTGAAACAGGTATGCTTATTTGGGCTACACGAATTTAAATATACGCTCCAAAGTACTCATGGATAAATTGTTTGTTTGTTTGTTTGTTTGTTTGTTTGTTTATTGGGTTTAACGTCTCACCGACAGTATTTTAGTCATTTGGAGACGATGTCTATTCATGTGTTTCTTAGCTCTATAAATAGTGTTGGTGAAATCCGAGCTAAACGTTTATGCATTACTTGATCATTTCAAAAGCCCTTAGGTGGCCGAGAGGGTAAAGTCGCTGACTTTAACACTCACTCAGCCCCTCACCGCGTGGGTTCGAATCCCGATAAGGTCATTCGGATTTTTATGTGAGGAAGCCTTCCAGCTGGCTTGCGGTAGGTCGGTGGTTCTACCCGGATGCCTCCGTGCATTTGGGGTCTTCCTCCACCTGTAATTAGCTGGACGTCGCTATATGACTGAAATACTATCGAAGCGACGGAAAATTCAAATAGTCAAGTCAAGTCAAAAGCCCTCAGATTGACGAGAAGTCCAGCTGAATGAGAAAACTTGTATAAACACTGACATGCGTCCGACATGTATCTGGCTAGAGATTCCTTTTTGGCAGTCATGCTGTATACCGGTACTGATCTGACGTTGACCTTTGTGTGACCTTGGTTTTGAATATTTTTGAATGACAATGCACCCTTTTTACCCTATGTATTTACTTCATATGCGACAATGTCGTCCATATGCATAACACAGTATTTGTTTTTCTCTCCCAATACACTGATGTCATATCAGTAACATTTACCTACGCGTGACCTTGACATAACCTTGAAATTAATTACTGATATACAATGTACATGTACATACAAAATAATACAATTTATTCATTGTAAGTCGTCGTTTTGACGCTTCGTTGACGTTATTTATCCATATTAAGGCAAAAGAGGTATAAATGAAGTTGTAAATCAATATCATCATTATCCTCCTTCTTCCCTCCTCCTCCACCATCATCATCATCATCATCATCATCATCATCATCATCATCTAACAGTACATAAAATGTACTATATATGACATAAGGTGGAACAAATATGAAATTGACCGATCTAATCCCTATTAACAATATTTTTCAACCATCAAATCTTTGTGAACAGAAAATCTATCTTTCTGCAGTTTTGTTTTCCTTTTTTAAAAACTTAACCGAATGAAATCAAAACATCCATGGACAAAACTAAACTACATTCCAATATCTCTGTGTGGGTAACAGAATTTGGATTAAAGCTTAACCTGTTCGGATTAAATCTTTGAGAGGTATAAAAACAAGTCTAAAAGTACACAAGCTGTTCTTGTGTAACTGATTTGTTAATAATGTATAACAACGATAACTGGTTTTGACGTAATGGTCATTGTTACGCCCGTGGAATTGTGAGCATACATGGGAGCTTTAAAGGATATTTATAAGTAATTATATACCTACCTTATAATTCTATTGAAGGAGATATTTGAAAGGACGCTATTATGTGCTAGTAAGTCGTTTATACAATTCATTAAGTGTTATCCTTACATTACTGTTATAATACGTTATGGAATTAAAGATAAGATCATCATGCAATCATCATCATAATAACCACATCATCATTACCATCATCATCATAATCATCGACAGGATCATCATCATGTATGTCTGGCAGTGCGCATTTTCACCTGTTTATACCTTGTAATATTCTCTGTTTCATACTATTTTTTAACTAATATCAAAATATATGACATGTTTTCTTTCGATCAAATTTTAAGCAAATTTATAAGTCTATCCTGATATGCACCACAACGGCCCCTTGGTTGGACCAGTAGATCTACTTAGGGCCAAGAATGTCAGAAATTATTCTGGTTGAACATATGACAAACGGATCCAAATTTGATGCTCACTACTCTCCTGGTATTTTCAGGGTGACATATTTTAAAGATGATGCACAATAAAAACGAGCCAACAAACGGGAACCCAGTATTGCTTAAGATGTACCGAGGTCGCAACCATTGCAGAGCCAAGTGGGATGGGGCCGTTCACCAAGTCATACAGAGACTCGGGCACCAGCGCCGGTGTTCTCGGAATCTACCGAAATCGTCTTCGTGCGATCACAGAAGCAGAGACGACGCGACCGGCAGCATTGTGATTCCGAATCGGAGAAAATCGTTAATGACCTCAGCAGTTGGGGAAGAAGGGAAGAAACTGACAGACGAACACAAGAGAGCAGATTTTGCCCTTCTACGGAAACGGAGCAGCTATTTTGATTTCGACAATGACATAAGCGGTAATCATCCATCCATCTTTCTTTCTTTCTTTCTTTCTTTCTTTCTTTATATGCACACATACCCACAAACAGTGTTCCGTTTATTCTTATGACAGTACTTGCATGCTACTTTTCATACAGTTGCTTTTATCAGTTGCAAATGTGTGGCAAATTTCATCATTTTTGTTTTCATTTCGGAAATAACCAAGTGCATGTATTTCAATTTTTAACAAATATTGTTATTAAGTCATGCACTTTAATAATAATTATTGGTAAAACTAGATTGGTAGAAAATTTGTAACTGCCTTATCTACGCAATGCGTTTAAAGATGGTCATTGACTAAGAACTTAATTTTTAACTATATATGTTAGTAAATTTCGTCTATCAATACCCATCTACAGACGGCAATGAAACAATATTAAGAAAGATAAAACATATATCAAGATTTTTTACTTTCATTGCCGTCACATGGCTGATCACATAGCATGATAGCATTTTCCTATAAAATATGACTTACACTTGCTGAGTATATTCGTCAGGAAACTAAGACTTCACCAACATAGAGAGCAGAAATTCTACCGATCATCTGTGAACGAGCTGCTTTATGAATTTGATTTTTACCGATACACAGCATACAGTATTCTTGGTGGAATACAAGTCGGATCCTTCCACAAATATTGTTCTTGTCCCGTTTTTCGAGTTCTCTTACATGCATAGTTTTCTTTTAATTCTCTAAAGATAACATATGTAAAACATATATTGTACTTTCGCGCTGTGCATATACCGTGGCCTTTTAATCAAAATCTTTTATATTTACCCGCTCGAAATCTACCAAACCGAATCATTCACGAAAATGATTTGTCAAAATATTTTCCTATCAAGACTGTTCTTAATCAAAACATCCAGCTATTCGCTCCTTTTAATCGAATGTATTGATAGTACAAAACGGCACTTAAAGTTGTTAAGTCAAATAAAATATCAGAAGTCATTCCTGCTCCTTTGTTAAAATATCATAAACATTTCTATTCGCATTTTGTGACTGTGTTCGATTAAAATTAAGTATGATTAAATGGGATATATTTAAAATCAAATGGGCGACAGGAAAAGTAAAAATAGGTAAGACACTGTGATTCGCGGACGTACCTTAACTTTTTAGAGTTTATTTGTATCTTTCTTGTACAACTTTGAAATTTGAATTTATGACGTAAAATAAGAATTTGAATGTGATAATTATGTGACTTTTATAAGGTAAACGTCTCTGTTTTAATCTATGCTGAAACCAACTAAAATTCTGGAAGATAACTAAAATTGAAATAACTCTGATCCCCTGGCAGATATTTTTCAAACACTGCGTGTATCTTACGGCATGTGATGATAATGTCTGTTTGTTTGTTGTATTTAACGTCCCTCAAACAGTATCTCAGTCATTTGGAGACCATATATACTTGAAACAAACACTACAGTATCAAGCGGTAGACATGTGGCATTATGCCACACCCAGTCACTTTATCCTGACACCGGGCCATCCTGTCATTGAACTACCATGCACCAAGCAAGGACTTAAGTACCATTTGAAACGACTTTGGTATGTCGCGGTCGGGGATCGAACCTACGATGTCCCGCTCCCGGGGCGGACCTGACTACTGTGTCTATATGATTCTTTTATATGTGTAGATCTATCTTTGTTTGTTTGTTCGGATTTAACGTATCACCGACACTATTGATTTCGTCAACAACATATGAAGATTAATTTAAAGTATATTGCAAAATCGGTGAGGTTGGCACAGTTTTAACATTTATTATGTATCTTCACTGTAAACAATATATGATAAGCAAATGGTGTCTATTTAAATACTTTTTATAAATAATGGAAAAATATGATTTTTTTTAAGAATTTCAATTGAATTAAAGAATAAAAACTTGTAAAATAGCGCTAGAATACATGCAAAGAATAACAAGAAATATCTTTAAAAAAGATATTCGGCGTAGGATGAAAGAAAAACGAGATTTTCATTCATGCATAAATATACTTTAATTAAAAATTAAAAAAACATTTCAAAGACTAATGTTATGGGTTATAAAAGCATTGTTGTAAATAATTGTAAAAAACATGTCTAATTTTGGTAGTGAACAATGATGAATGGCAATGTTTTTAAAACAAGGTTTATTTTGCAAATAAAAAATAGTCACAGATTAAAAACAGTATAAAAAAAAAATATTATACAAAAGACACGACTGACCATTATCGTAAACAGGCTTACCTGCACCATAAAAAATTGTAAAATGATTAAAATCAGAATATGAAATGATTTATATAACAAATTTTTCTTATTTAAAAGCAGTGTAATGTTATAAATTATCCTATGAACTATAAAAAAATCTATGATAATCCGCTGCATAAAACCTAATTTAGTTTCAGGCTGGTCATGTAATGAGCAGTTATCTGCTCGTTGTAGTTAGGACATACAATTTTTTCTTCACCTTTATTTTATTTCTTACTGACAAAAGCTTGTTCATGAAAAATTATATCTGTAAATAGGCTTGTTTGATATTTGTTCATATCATTATTGCATATGACAATTATGATATAAAAGCGTTATTAGTTGTTTTGGTTTTGGCGAATTTATTTTCAATGAGAGCATCTCGGCAGGCTGGAAGAATTCAATATACATAGTAATTAAGGGGTTTCATGTCATAACACGGTGGATTCTTTTTTGTTGTTTTAAATCATTTTCTCAAAGTAGCATTCCTCAATTGATGGAAAAGGATTGTATTTAACTTACTGAAATCACTTTCATGTTTACATCAAAAAGAAAAGTAATAACACCAAGCTGAATGATATATACAAGCTGCACCCCTTATTTACAGTAATTTTATAGTCCATAACGATGCGTTAACCAATAACAGGAGTCCTTTTATTCAGCTTAGAATTATTTACCGCTGTTAGCGTACATTTGATTGGTTTAAGATGCGAGTTGAAATCGAAATTATACAGCTACGCGCCGAAAAATATTAAAGATGTAAAAATGACAAGGAACATATTGTGCGAACGTGACTGTGGATTAATCTCGGGACATATTGGTCGGAATCTAGAAAAAATAAATAAAACTGCAAACAAATCATGCCAAAACACCTTCATTATCCGTGTTAACCCGATTACTTAATTAGAACATGTAAGGTTTAACTTAAGTGCCTGTGTTAAGAATATACATGTATATCGGAAGATAATCCCCCCCCCCAACACACACACACACACACACACTTTTTTTTTATTTCAGCATGCATTCGGTCTGTTAAGTTGTATCTAGTGAACATAACGTTCTGTATTTATATAATAAAATATATAACAAAGCTGTACGTTATTCATTTCGTTCAGTTCATAGGGGTAGTTCCAGGACTGGGCTCCATTTCACGGTCAGGATAATGTGACCTGTTGTGGTACATTATTTTACATTATTGATGACGTTGTGGCCACCTTTCTACGGCGTTATTTCAAGTGAGCTTTCATGTGGACAGAATTTTCAAAATGCATGATATATACTGTCAATTCTCAAATTCTCAAATTTCTCAAATTACATGTATACATATATTTTCAACTAGAAGTGTCTTCTGTTTTAATTGGTTAAAAGTAGCATAGTGTTTACATGTATACTTTACCCTTTTTATGTATCGTATTTGTCATTAGAATGAAAGCCGGAGAACAGTCAGAACACGTGACTGTTGGTTTTAATTACGTCTCATAACAAGGTAACCGGAATACAATTATCTCATTCCGCTAACCAATTTCAGATTGGCAATCTTTAATCTTGAGTGAAATAAATATTTAAAGTATCTTATAGATTTATTGATTAAAATCTATACAATCTGCAATCGTGTTGTCGCTAGGTCACTTTTAGCCAATCAGGAGTGCTGTTACTTTTTATTTCTAATAAGGTTCTTCAAAGATTCTATAAGTGACCTATTGGTCCGTGTCTAATATGGCTCTTCAAATATTATATAAGTAACGTATCGGGTCATCCGATACCCACTATCTATCGTTCATTCTAACATGTCAAACATAAATTGAGATATTGTGGAGGAAGCCATTTGCAATACAGAGAAATTGGATATACTGAAATACTAATGTATTACAATGAGTTACTCATTTATTGTTATTCTCGCTAAATTGCTCGGATTGAAATTAAGTTAGTATATCTTCAGTACGTCATATCGTCATAGTAACCTCTATCTGTCTATGTAGACTAAACAGTCATCATTTTCGTCTGCTGCCATTTAAATCATGAATTTGTCTTTGTTATATATTCAAAAAACTGATACATGTATTTTATTTTTTTAATTCATTTTGATACCTGTATATTAGCTTACCATTTAATTTCAATTATTTTTACATTATTGATGACGTTAAATCATAAACGAATTTACCAAATTATTACCAAGGTTTCAACGAAAAAGAAAGAAAGAAAGAAAGAAAGAAAGAAAAAAGATATTTAAGTAAATGCATGCAACAGATTTTTCGCGATCATGATGAAAAATATATATTTTTAACATACATTCAACATACATACATTCATACGGGCAAGTAAATAAATATTGCAATGCTTTGCAATGTAATTTTCATACAGTCAAACACTGTCTTTAAAAAGCGGTCAGACAGAGGAGCAGGAAAATTTGATGATTGACCTGGATCTCTGCTAAATGGAGGTCAAGGTCAAGCATGTAAAACAAATGTTTGTCTGGGCTCAAATTTATTTTTTTCCCGCTCGCAAATAAAATGCGAGTGCCTTTAATTTCATCTCGTAAATTCCAAGACTTACGTCGTACTTGCAAATTATTTTACTTTCATGGAAAATTTACTACAGTAAAATTTTGCTTGTGATATTTAAAACAAGCCAAGATTGTTTAGTTTTGATGTATTGATTATTTTATTGAAATTATCTCATTTAGACATGTTTTAGAAAATGTTGAAGCCAAAATTTTCACTTGCAAAAAATGCTAGTTGTTTAAAACATATCTCGCAATCTTCATTTTCTATTCGCATTTTGCTGAAATGCGAGTGTTAATTTTGAGCCCTGGTTTGTGTACTTCCGTTTCTTAAAGGAGTTCGCTTAAAACAGTTGCTCGTTTAGTTCTATTACAAGTAACTGCCAGTATATGCAAAGATATGTATAAGTTTTTACTGACCGACAGTGTTTTATTATTTATTTATATATTTATTTATTTTTATCGTTTCTTGTAGAAGAGCCTCCCCCGAGAAGGAGGGCAAGTGTAGAAGAAAAGGTCACGCTAGAGGCCCAGTATAACAATGCGTGCCGGAAGGTGGGTGCTCGTCCGTGTGCGCGATTCCAGCGTCAGATTAGCGACAGCGTAGCGGATATGTCCAACAGTCTTTTGAGTCTTCAGGATATTAAATCCATCTGTATCAATCTCACGGTAGGTCGCTTTTGATTGTTTGCTCGGAGGTTGATTCATTTCAGCCATCTCTGACCCACAATACATTTCATAATACATACAATGTTTACATATTCTAACAATGAATGAAGTGTTTCCATAAACATGTAACAGTTTTATACATGAAATCTTTTGTTGTTGGCGTGATTCTCGTCTTTGCGGGAATATGATGCAATATCCGCCACTGGTTCTTGCTTCTTCATGTAACGCAGTAATACAATTGGGAACCAGCAATTTTTTTTAGATGGTCCCTATAAATGGCGTTCGCACCTATTGGTTTTCGTACTGACGGTGAAGGTGTAAGTACGAGAACGGCAAGTACGTGTACTTGATTTTGTGTAAGTACAAAAATAACACTAAGTAGATAAAACCTAAAACGCTAAACTAATATTTAAATATCGGAAAACATCTGTCATAATCATTATCAAAGACAAATTCAAGAAAAGACGAGAGACATATCTATATATGTTTTTCATCTTTAAAAATTACGTCATGTAAAGACAGGCACGGAGAAACGCACCACACGGTCCTGCAATTAATCAAAAGAGATATTCCTAATGCTGCGTTAAACAGAAACTGTAACAGTAAAGAAGAAAGTCAAATGGCTTGAAATTTGGAACCGTTTTATTGATTTCCCTCATCAAATGGATCTTGCAGTTGTGAGGGCAGAACAGATTATTTTATTTGCCATATTCGTATTAGATTAATAAAGAACACATTACATGCCAGGGGTGCATGAACTGCTGCACTTCATTGGCTTACGTCACACAATTCCATTCATAATATTTTCATTGATATTTCTTCCCGCCAACGCAAACAGGTGCACGTATATTTTGCCCAATAGAGGACATTGCACTTGGATATCTGGTATTGTCTTTGCAATAGGTTACGATATGTTGCGTTGTAAAAACGCAACATAACCGTGACGGCTCTTGTTGGCCCAGAATAGCATTTGAGCATAGCTGGAACTCCATGTATTTAAGTATTAAACCTAAGAAAGCAAGCCAAGATTAATAATAATACTTAAGCGATTCTCTGAATATATTTCTTTTAGTAAATCATGGATACACGCAACAAGAAGCGTTATTGATAACTGAATCATAAATACTGGTAAATAAATGACAAAAGTGTTCGAGTGTATATCCTGACGTGCACCGTGTGAACAAAAAGTGTTGGGACATTTTCATTTTATTTACAATGAATATTAAAACATGGAATTTACAATTTATTTTGCTGTATTATATCATAATTGAAATACTTAGTTAAACATACAAAACTAACTAAAATAGTTAGTCCTGTTATTCCATTGTTTGCACATTTACACATTAATTAGGCAAACTATTAATGAGCCAAACAGTACTGGTTTTAGGATGGTAGGACTAGCACCTATTGCCTCTATGATTTATGGTTTTCCCGAATCTTTCACTTTGCAGACCAACCACTGTATCCAGGAACTGGACCTATCCGGGAATGACCTCAGCGGAAAGGGCCTCAAGTATCTCGTGGAAGCAGTCTCCGTCAACAGCTCGCTTGAAGAGCTGGTAAGTAGAAATGAAGACACAGACACATTCAGACTGTCTGTCAAGGGAACAAGAAAAATAGCTGCATATCGCAGGTGGACCCTAAGCAGGGTTTAAATGTGATACATGATACAGATTGTCCGCTTAGGATAGTTGGTCGTTAATACACTCAGGCATTATGATAAATGGTTTATTTAAATTGCGCTTACTATCAATGCAAACGGCCATCATATTTAATATTAGTATTTATCATATGACATTATGCTCAAACAGGTGTTTCCGGTTTCATATAACCATTACATATTTTCTTATATTTAACACGTTACATATAACTTTTAGTCCAAATTGCATCACTCCGTGTCATGCGCGTGTATTCTACACACATGTATTATTCATAGTGTGTTGAACTCGAACAGCTTGATTAAATGTGTTAGATGCAGCTAACTTTGATCAAAAAGATGCATTATTCATATGATGTTGAAAATGTATGAGAAATTCACTTATTACTTATAACCATTTTCTTGGTGGTAGATTACGATAGAAATTCGTTCACAGGCATTCAGTCGTGTTTTTGTTTCTTTGTTGTTATAATCACGATTTACTGTCAGTATAGATTATAATGATAAAAAGAATCTGACATGAATTGTCATTTCATATCAAATTTTACTAAACTCGTTCATGAAAATGTTATTAAGCTCGCCAGAGGCTTTCACGAACTCGTTTAATAAAATTTGGTATGAAATAACAATTCATGTCAGATGCTATATATATATTGCTTAGGTTAGTTTATTCATTTATTAAAATGTGATTTTAATGGAGTTAACTTGACTGTACTTGACTGTACTTGACTCACTGATTATCAAATTATGCAGGAAAATACACCCAAAATTTCTATACCAGTATTTCGTCAAAGGAATAACAATATCAATATAGCAACTTTAGAAACGTTTATTATGTAGTGGCTTTAAAATTCATGTTTTCTCCTGGACAAAGGCAAGTTTTGCAGAAAATTTGTAAAGAGTAAATATTTTTTTTTTTTTATTATCTCCAGATATTGGCAGAATGCAACATAGACCTTGAAGGGTTGAACGCATTAGGAAGCATACTGCTAAAGATGAAACCATTGAAGCTACTCGACCTCTCGGGTATGTCCTGACACGCCCTATACTTTTAATACTGCACTGCTGAATAAAAGAAAATCTTTCTGTATTTTTATACCCCCGTTAGATCGTTAGATCGGGGCTTATTGTTTTTGTCTTGTCTGTCACAAAACTTTAACCTTGACCATAACACGGAATCCTTTCCACCTAAAGCCTCAAAAGTTCACAGGTGCATGCACCTTGAAGAGCTCTACCCGCCAGGTGACCGTGACCTTCAAATGACCTTCATTCGAACGTAGCTTGTTTCAAGATCACTCTTAAGCTATGATGCCTTTACTTGTGAAGTAGTTTACTTTTATCTTAAACTTATATTTAAACATGTTTTGTTGTCTTTTTTGTTTGTTTTACAATGATACAAACAAATTCAAGAAAATAAGTTTAATTTAATTTAGGCTTTCTCCTGCATTTTTTTTAAAGAACACGAATAAGTAGTTAACTATGTCCTGCAAATTTCAAACTTAATTTATTTTGTTACAACGGTATAGCAGAAACCAATGCAGCTTTTATGAACGTTACCTCCACGGCATTGTGGCAAACTAGAGAGAACCAAAATATTGAAATGGACAACCAGTAATGGAGATCGACGGAGAATCGAACCCATGCAACATTAGTGAAAAATCAGTTCATTCACCACAACGCTATCCGACCACACCCGATTTATATATATATATTGTAATAAAAATAATGACATTTTAATGTTACAATTATTAGTTAAGCCAAAAGAACTATCAGCACGTTTACCACATTACGGTCACAGATGAACACGATTTAAGATATGTCCACGAATACGTTTTTGAACAATTCATTCATTTTCTTTCTACAGCCAACAGCTTGAATAAGAAGCATGCAGAAATAATTGCTGAGTTTATTACAGTAAGTTCGATTAAACGTGTATATCAAAATATTGTGAGTGGCGGGTGTCATGCCACTTATCTACGGCATGATATCGCATTTTTTCATCCTGAAATTATCGTTTTAAATAAAGAAACTCGATCTAAAATGACACTGTAAACTTGTCATTTTCTTTTTACTTTCAATATATTTTATTTCGATATTGTGGAACATTTCTCCGTAGTACTAGCAATGAAATTACGAAATGTTTGTCGTGATTTCGATCTGTAATTCCGTAAACAAATAAATGTCCGTTTAATTTAGTATTAACTCTATATTAATCATGCACATATATAATAAATATTTTGCATAAATTCTAATTTAAGTTTTCTTTTTTTCCTTAACAAAAATGCCTTCAAAATGACATGATTGTATCGATTGAGTATAGGAAATGTTTGAATGAGGATAATCTCAACTTGTTTCCTAAAACGATGGCCTGTTTGCCCAACTAAATATATTTAGAAACATACCCGAGGACTTTGAAGACGCCTCACCTATAAAACTTTCATTTTATTTTCATCATTCTGTTAAACTCATCATTTCATTATTGCTTAAGTTAAAATAAAGCATGAAAATGCATCGATCTGTGGCTTATATTTCTAAAAAAAGTAAAATCGTTTGAAAACATGAAATATATCATAAGGGATTTATCAAAGGTAGGGCATTTATAAATTCCTTAAGTGTATGTGAGATGGTGATTTTTTTTCTTTTCAGAAAAATGACTATATAGAAAATTTAGTGTTATCAGGCAATGAGCTTGACGAGGAAGCCGGGAGTATTCTTGGAAAGGCAATTGGTAAAACTTACTCATATTTCGAATTTAAATGAGCGTTTCAAGCATTTTGGCAAAATGTGATACAACAAGTTAATTCACATTTTAGAAACCATTACTTGCCATTTTCATTTGTAACTAAATGAATACATGCACTTCGACACAAACCCGTACTGGTCACTCTTTTTTTCGATAGCCTTTTATTTCTCTGTCTAAATAAATTTATGTAATTTTAGAAAAATGATATACCAATAAAAAAACTTATAAACTGATCTGTGAAAAAAGCCCTACTTGACCAGAACACATTTCCATCAACAGCTAGTAACGTCGGGCTCCATAAACTGGACCTCAGTTGGAACCACCTCCGACGAACGGGAGCCCATGCCATCTGTATGGCTCTTAGGGTAAGTAAACAAGCAACGTGATGACGACCCGGGTTAGTGTAGCTGACTTAATACGAAGGGTACCGTGGTCCAGCGGTAATTTACCCTACTGCGGAATCAAGAGTTGTGGTTTCGAACCGCGATGGGGGGCAAGGTTTTTTCCAAACTCCACTTGCAAGCCGTCACAAATGACACGTGATGATGGTAAACTAACAAAATGGCGTCTCCGTCTGCTGTCACAACAACAAAAATATTTTTTAAATGATTTATTTATTTTTACCACGAGGCGATATTTGATGTTTATTAAAGAAAACATAATTAGGGAAATGACACTCGCCGTAAAATAAAAATATTTGGAAAAAATAAAAAATAGCTAAATTCTGTTAATTTTTACTTGTGTTGGCAGTGGTTATCTACAACTGTAAGGGGAGGTAACTACTGCGTGGATTTTTGGATTTTTCATGACTATCACTGGCGCCAAGTACTGGTCAAAAACAGAAACAGTGGAGGGAATTAGTATAGCGAAAACGACGTAAAATAAATATGTTTAAACTAAAATAATGTCACTCAGCCTCTAACCGTTATAGGTTCGGATCCCGGCAGAACAACTAGGTGGCATATAAGTGCGGAAACGTATATGTTTTCTTTCAGACAGAGTCAAACATAATCTACAATAAAAATGCAAAATTTCAAGTAATAAAAGACATTTAGATGAATATTTTATATGACATTCTAAGAAATACTCTTTTTAAGACTGATCGGAATCATTAAGTGCTGTTAGAATTTATTTTATGTAGTTTTCTGCGAGACCTCGCTGGCCAGGTGATAGAGCGTCCGCCCCAGGAGCGGTAGGTTGGAATGCGATTCCCAGCCAGCACAGTCATCAAAAATTGCAAAAGGCGCTTAGCATAAATTTTACGTTGTGTCCAGAGTCGGAATAAAACATGTCTGGGGGATATATCATGCTGATTTTCAAAAGGTCTAATACTGTTGTACGGAGTATGACTGAAATTGTAATGGATGGTATAGTGCTTTTCTCTTTACAAAAGATTATCAAAATATACAGTCTAACCTGTCTTAGACGGTCAGTCAAGGGAGCAAGAGAAGAGAAAGTGGCAGTTTTTCAGAGGTGACCGCTAAATGAAGTTTAAATAACAAAAGGTAATATTAAAATTGACCGCTAAAAGCTGGTTGGTCGCTTAGTACAGTTGACCGATAATACAGTTTCAACTGTAATTAAAATCGCTATATCATCTATCCCAGTTTAACCAGACCTTATTGGAGCTGGACCTCTCTTGGAACGGCCTGGCAGAGGACGGATGCCGAGCTCTCGGGGCGGCCCTCCCCCACAACCACACCCTCCGGGAGCTGGACATCTCGTGTAACAGAATCAATATCTTCCATCTTGTACAGTTCCTGAAAGGTCTTGAGAAAAACAAAACACTCAAAGTGCTTCGGGTATGTAAAAGTCTTTTTAAAATGATTAAGATCTCGAAATATTGACATTTTTTCTACCATTTTTCTATCATATTAAAGTAGTGTTATCTCATATTGGTTAAGTCTTAATTTTGAACGGTATTTTTCATGCCTATCGTAGAACGAACGACCAAACTTCTAATGACAATGTAGTGTATTTTAATTTTTGTCAAATAAAGGATCCTTAAAATGGTATCATGTCTATGATGAAATTTAAATCAATAAGTGCAGTGTTCATATGTGTATTAATCATTAACAATTAAAACATTAGCAAATCAACCGAGCGTAAATAAGCAACAAGTGAACAGAAAGTTACACTGTGACGTAAAGAGAAATTTAAGAAGAGGTTGTTAACAAAGCTGATATTAGAAATATTCTGATTACCCATTCAAAGCTAAATTTATAACTGCTGTACATACAATCACCTATAGCTTGGATATAAGCGACATAAATTTGATATTTCCCCTTCATGCACCTAGCTGTAGTCTTATTTCGAACAGAATTTATGCAAAGTTTTCTCGAAGAATATACTTGAAGCTATAAAGCTACTCCTTGTCGATGAGAAAATTTTAAGCTGCGCAAAATTGAGAACTGGAATAGGGAATGC
>CM037795.1:23129707-23179707 GCA_021229015.1 Solen grandis | reverse complement strand
GGTAGTTAGTGCCTGTATGTGGCAATGGTGTTTGCTGAAATGTACGTCCACCTGTCGAAAGATCGAATTAAGGAATAGGTTCACTGGAGCAAATACTTCATTGTCTAAAGGGTGTGATTTATCTCCCTTAGCGACCTTTGCCTTCACGCTCAATACGCTTCTAAGATCGACGTAATATGCCGATTAGGCTGGTATGTTGAATTCTAACACTGACGTATCCACGACTTGATTCACGAGACGAAAGTCGATCAATTCTCTCGAGATGATGCATAGGTCAGTAGGGGACGGGACAAACAATGACAAATGTTCTTGATGATAATCTTGACGAGACATGTTTAAAATGCATTGTCTAGGGGATACTCCAATCTGGGTTGTTTTAGTGCGGTTGTTTGAGAGATATTCTTACGCTTTTTGCTCGTGTTACTCTTAGGCATTTTACCAGCGCTATTCTTACGCTCACGGTCGATCTCCGATTGTGCCATCGCATTGGCCTGTGCTACAGGTGTCACTGTGTTTACGGTCAGGGTTTCTTTTTGTTTGTTCATTTCGGCTATCTTTCTATTTAGACTTCCGCTACCCACAATATATCGTCCAAGGTGATCGGGCTGAACGTATCCGTCCCTCAAATCTTTTAAATGCTGATATAATACCTCGGGGTCAGGGTTGTACGGAACCCATCTTTTCTGTTCAGGGTCATATACTTCTATCGAGCCCATGATTTTTAGAAATGTAGGTGACAATGCAGTTCGTTGATCGCGAATGTGACTGAATTCAAATGTTTGTCGGCTGAACTCAGTAGTCAACAACTTCTTGTATCTCGTATTGACCTCTACGTTTCTTAGCACTGGTATGAGCGTATTTCTTACGTAAGATTCTTCAATCAAATCGCAGCATAGGTACAATCGTTTTGACTTCGGTGTAAAATCGCAGTTTAGGGTGATTTCTGTTAAGGCACATGACCACTGTCCATCTAAATGATATGATTTCGGTAGTTGAATCCAACACTCTGACGGATTGTTGTTCTTACGTATGTCGAGAGAATCTTGACAATTGAGATAGAGGTAGAAGCTGTCCATGACTTTTATTGTTCTATTTTCTGTGCTGTTCGTACGCTTCTCCGGTGTTCCGAACTTCGTGCACAATGATTGTAACCAAATATCGAGTTCTTAGTATGGCAGGTAGCATGGAGTGGTTTTGTTTGAAGTAATTGTTGTTGTTTTTTGCGATGTAGATACCGTGTCCGAGACCAGTGCTCTCAAAATTAGCCTTTTTCTTTCAAATAAGTGGACATCGCGTCTCAGAATGTTAACCTATCAGTACTCCGATAGCTACTTTAGCGATGGCTTCTAATTGTCCAGATGTTATATATTAAAGTAGATGTTTTCTCACTGTTACTGGCCCTTTTTGTAATTGACATAAATAATTCAATTTCTGGTACACTTTAGAATGCTCCATGATGGATGTCTCCTCAGCCCTTCTTACGCGTATACAGTTTCCAACTCAATCAGTGTAGGGTAGACGATATCATCGATTTGTTTCATCGATGCTACGCCCGTGATGACCACTTTTCCACTTTGAAAACAGCAAAAATTGACATTTTTTACTCTGAAATTGGCGGCAGGAAACAGTTCAGATTCGTAAACGACGGAAATTCTCTCATTCACCAGCTGCTCCAAGTCCAGACGTTTGCTCAAGATGTGTGTTGCTGAAAGAGTGATCCATTGTACCTTTGTGAGGTGTACTGGGTACTCCATTCGCTGTAACCGTCTCGCATATTGTCTCAATCGCTGACGCCCTTCTGCTGGACATGTCACTTTTCCGTTGCAGTTGATGACACCGTCGGCAAAAATCAAACAGTTGCCACCGATATTTTGATATGCAGAATTAATAGGTTTAAGTTTAATTGCTTATATTTTGAAAACCTATAAAAAATAGACCCAAATATGCTACAATTGAATTGTAGGGATTTTCAGGACATATATTTTGGTACCTACAATACTAAAATTGGAATCTCTCAGCCCCTCACCGCTGTGGGTTCGAATCCCGGTAAGGACTTCAGATTTTTCATGTGAGGAAGCCTTCCAGCTGGCTTGCGGTAGGTCGGTGGTTCTATCCGTGTACCTCTGTGTACTCGGGGTCTTCCTCCACCTGTAATTAGCTGGACGTCGCTATATGATTGAAATACTATCGCAGCAACGGTAAACCCCAATACAACAACAAAAACTAAAATTGGTCAAATTATAAGAAAGCGATATCAAAATAAAGATTTATTTATTTTTGCCATATGGCTTACTTCACAAAGTTCATGCATGAGAAGTCCATACGAAAAAAAAGTAAAAGGTAGGGAATTTAATATTTATTTCTTATTCTTTTTTTCTTCTTTTCTACGCCTTAATTTCTATATGATGTAAAAATCACAGGATCATGAAAATTAATGGCTTACACATCATATGCTGAAATTTTGATTTCAATGATTTTCTTATGCCTATGACGTCATATGACGTCAAAATTTACGTTGTCTACAAAAGATTGTTCGCGGTCTACAGCCATTATATCTGGACCGATTTCAATCAAATTTTCACAGAATATGTGAAGGTGTCCCTTTTGCCGAATTCGAAAAGGCAAAGGTTTTATGGCGAATCCAAGATTCAAACCATTGACGTCAGATTTCAAATACGTATAAAATCGCTTCCAGATCAGTTAAGGAGCTGATGTTTTGAAAGAATATAATCCACCAAGAGTGCTTTACACTCTGTGAAGATAGCCGTCATTTGACGTCATATGACGTCATAAGGTGAAAAATAATTTCTTATTTCTACGTTTCAAACGACAAAGCACCTTGAAAATTCAAAAGCCTATGCTTCAGATAGAACATTTTCCATTTCGATGATTTTTATTTGCCTTTTATGCAATGGTTCTATGGCGAATCCAATATTCGAACCATTGACGTCAAATTTCAAATACGTATAAAATCGCTTCCAAGTGAGTTAGAAAGCTGATATTTGGACTAAATATTAGTCTCCAAGACCACTTTCTATTCTGTGAAGTCGAACGTCATTTGACGTCATATGACGTCAAAAAGTCTAAAAGATTTTAAAAAAGTTGATAGATTTGTCTTGGTTTTGATACCTTTAGCGATGTCACGGTCACGTGGTATTGTACAATGTAAATTAAGCACTTTCGGAAAATACCTTACTTTCACTTTTACGTAATTTTAAACATTCCCGGAAAATGTTATTGTCAAAGGCCAAGAACAATGAAAATTGTATGGCAAATATTTTCGAATGCAATGATTTTCAAATTCATAGGATGTCATAAGACCCTAGATTTGACGTCAGTTTAAACGTTCGTATACGCTCTGCAGAATTTATTTTTGAATCGATTTTCTAGTACGTTTCACAGAAGGTTTAAGTTAGGCTTTTCTTGTGCATCCTTACTTTCGTTTTCAAAATATTGCAAAGACCAAGGTTCTGTGGTGAAACCAAGTTTCGAAAATATGACCTCGAAATTAAGTTTAGTATTTCAGTGACCCCATTCGAGGTAAAAAGATGAAATTCACACATGTTGTAATTCAAAACGTTTTCTTTAGATTTCCATAGGCCAGGCGTCATTTGACGTAATGGGATTATAATATGTTTTCATTTCTGGTGCAATAAATTCAATGTGATCCCAATGGTCCAGAATTACAAAAAGATCAAAAAGTTTGCAGACATTATGAATTGATGAATTTTTCTAAAACTTTCAAAGAATGTATAGGTTACACATTAGAAACCTTATATTTTCTGAGTATTCTGTACCTATAATTTTCAGTTTG
This sequence comes from Solen grandis, assembly GCA_021229015.1. Classification (NCBI taxonomy): domain Eukaryota; kingdom Metazoa; phylum Mollusca; class Bivalvia; order Adapedonta; family Solenidae; genus Solen; species Solen grandis. The sequence goes on along the minus strand of CM037795.1, from coordinate 23,175,893 downwards.
ATTGAGTTTTTAACGGTTTGCAGAAAGTCCTATCGTTTGCCGTGCAAACGAAATCTAGTTATTAATATGATTATAGAATAGAAGTAATATATTATTATTGTTGTTGTACCTATATAGCAGACATATTATTTAATTATTATGACGTCATATGACGTCACATTTGAAATATGCTACAAAGGTTTGTACACAGTCCAGAGCCATTATTAATGCGCCGATTTTCATCAAATTTTCACAGAATGTGCATAATAGGTTATTTTTGTGTATCCCGGTGCAGTTTTTCAAAAATCAAAAGGTCCAAGGTGTAAGTGCGAATCCAAGATTCGAATAAGGACGTCTTCTTTAAAATGCTTATACAATCGGCCCAATATGAGATACAAAGTTGATATTTTGTCAGAAAATAGGTCTCTTAGTCTCATTTGACATTGGCTTTGAATATGTACATGTAAAATTTCTTCTTTTTATTATTCTTTTTTTCCTCTTTTGAGGTTGTAATTAAACAAAGTTACAATGGAGATAGAGTCTTCAAATTGTTGCAGTGATCAGCTAAATAGAGTCCCTTTCGATCTGCATTGTTTGAACTATTAGTGTTTTAATTTTCAGTGACGTCATATGACGTCATAGCTGAAAACTAATACAAAAGTTTGTTCGCGGTCTACAGCCGACATTTTTTGACGGATCTTCATGAAATTTTCACAGAATGTGAACATTAGGTCCTAAATGTGCATACTTCTTCCCTGTTTGAAAATATGAAAAGACCAGGGTACTATGGCTGAACCAAGATTCGAACCAAGGACGTCAAAATTCATTTAAGCATAACTTTGCTTCAAGAGGTACTAGAAACCTGAAATTTGGACAGCATCTGTATCCTGAGGTTTCCTTTGCATGCTGAGAAGAACGACGTCACATAACGTCCTATGACGTCATAATTGCAAAGCAAACATTCTTTTTTCCTTCTTTTGGGGGTGTAATTAAACAAGGTTACCGTTGGGTTAGAACGTTCAATTTTTTACAATGATCAGCAAAATAGAATCATTTTCGAGCTGCAGTGTTTTAATTTTCAGTGACGTCAAATGACGTCATTATTGAAAACTGCAACACAAGTTTTTTCACGGTCTACAGCCTACATTTTTTGACGGATCTTCATGATTTTTTTTTACAGAATGTGTACATTAGGTCCTAGATGTGCATACTTCTTCCATATTTGAAAATATGAAAAGACCAGGAAACTATGGCTGAACCAAGATTCGAACCAAAAACGTCAAAATTCATTTAAGCATAATTCGCTTCTAGATGTGCTAGAAAGCTGAAATTTGGATAGCATCTGTATCCTGAGGTTTACTTTACATGCTGAGAAATTCGACGTCATATGACGTCATAATTACCAAACATTTAATTTAAAAATAGTGGTTTTTAGCCCTACAGGAGCTACTTTTAGACCGATTTGCATATTCTTTTCACAACATGTGCAGATACGTGTTCCATTGTGAATGGTAACTTCCGTTTCCGGAAAATATGAAAGGTCAAGGTCATATGTCAAATATCGTTTTTAGCTCACCTGAGCACGAAGTTATTGTGATGCCGCTTCGTCCGTCGTCAACAGTTAACATTCTAGAGGCCATAGTTTTTACCCATTCTTCACCAAACTTGGTCAGAATGTTTAATGGCAAGTTCGAAACTGGGCCATGTGGGTTCAAAAAGTATGTCATGAGGTCCAAAAATAGGTCAATTTAAAGTAAAATCATGTTTACATTGGCCTTTTTAACCTTTACCAGACTTGGCCAGAATGTTAATCTGCATGATAGCTTGGACAAGTTCGAAACTGGGTCATGTTGGGTAACAAAGTAGGTCACTAGGTCAAATCATAAAAATTGTGTTAGCACTATTCAGTTTGCTTGTTAACACTCTACAGGCCATATTTTTTATCCAATCTTCACCAAACTTGGTCAGAATGTTTATTAGCATAAAAGCTTGAACAAGTTCATTTGGGGTCAAAAAGTAGGCCATTGAGAACAATGTTTCTCAGGTGAGCGATTTAGGGCCATCTTCTTTTCTTTGGAGCTTCATATCTCAAAAACGAAATATATATTCTATCAAGAGAATATGGGTATTATATATATAGTGCTTTCAAAAAGACCTTTCAGATGACATCCGGTTTTTGAAGATCAGGCTTGAAACGGTTTAGTTATGGCAGGAAAATTAAATATGTAGTGACCCAACAGCATTTCACAACTGATATCGCGTAAAGTATTGATTTTTGTTGATAATAATATGAGCAAATATTTTAGAGCACATTCTTATCTTTCTTATTTTTTCTATTGCAAATTTGCAGTTTTCTCGAGGTTTAACAGCTTATATCTCGAAAACAGTTAAACATAAGTTCATATATAAAGCGTACGATATGTAGAGAATTGAAGTCCTTTCAAATGGTACCCAGCATTATAAAATTAGACTTCACTGAAGAAAGTTATTAGAAAAATAATAGATCGCAATAACCATTTTTTCTTGCTTTTCTGCAGTATTTCTTAACGTCTTTGCCATGTTGATATTGATTTTTTTAAATAACAATATGGACAAGTGTTTTAGAGCACATTTGTACCTTTCAATAGGTATGCAGCATTTGAAAATCAGTTCAGTAATGACAAAGTTATAGTGCAAAAACCAAGTGACATGGACATAATTTTGACTCGATATTTGGTGTTTTCTCAAGGATTAGCCGTTTTTATCTCGATAACTGTTAACAATAAGTTTATACATAAAGCGTATGAAATGTAGATAATTTGAAGACCTTTTGAATGGTACCTAGCATTTTAAAATTAGACTTTATATAAGAAAGTTAAATTGAAAATAATAATTTCTGCATGCAAAAAGAGGAAGGCCTGGCATTGAACCTTGGAGGACACCATTTCCCTCCACTCTTTTATGCATTAATTTTTAAGTGATGCAAAGTAACTACGGTCATGAAATATTAATGGGAGAAAATTAAAACAACGACTTTTGCAATGCAGTGATATTTTTCGTCTGACGTCACCAGACATTCAACTGACATTGTCAACAAGTATATGCTCTACAGCTGATACTTCTGTACTGATCTCCATAGTTTTTAAACATATAGATTGATATCTACAGGTGCATGTCATTTCAAGATAATCTGACATCCCAAGATGTTTAACTACGAATTGTGCAGGGCAGAAAGTCCTATCGTTTGTTCAACAAACGAAATTTCTAGTTATTATTATTATTATTTGTCCTCCTTTTAAGGTCCAAATTAAAACAGGTTGCCAATAAGCCAGCAGCATGACATTTTAACAGTGATCAGAGTGATTTTGGCCCTTTTGAATGCATTAATTTTCATCTTCATATGACGTCATGTGACGTCACAGTTGAAATATGCTACCAAATTTGGTTCGCGCTCTGCAGCCGTCAATATTAGTCCAGATGGCCTAATATTTTCACAGAAAGTGTAAATTAGGATGTAGATGTGCATACTTACTGAACTTTTCAAAATTCAAAAAGTTCGAGATTTTATGTCAAAATCGAAATTCGAACTTTGGTCATAAAAACATAATTTCGTATTACAAAGGCTCCTGATGAGCTAGAAGCATGACAATTGGACAGCATATGTGTCTTGTGATCTTCTTTGTCTTTCATGACAACTGACGTCATATGACGTCATTTAACGTCAGAATTTTGCATTTAAAATAACCGGTTTTTAGGCCCTGCAGGCTTTATTTTTTGAGCGATTTACATGTAACCTCCATTTAATATGCAACTTAGTGTCCCGTCGAACATGGTGACATCCGTTTCCGGAAAATCACAAAGGTCAAGGTCATATTTCAGTTATCGGTTTTTTCTTCGGCCTTAAATGTCTCAAAAACGAAAAATATTTTATCGAGACACAATGTGTATAATTTGTAGTGCTTTAAAAGTCCTTTCAGATGATATATAGTTTTTGAAGATCAGGGTTGAATCAGTTGAGTTATTGCAGAAAAGCAAAACTGTTGCAACCCTAGGCTCACTTAACTACTTATATCTCGATAATTATTGATTTTTGTTAATAAGAGTATAATATAATTTGTAGATCAATGCCTGGCCGTTCTTTTGGTGTTTAAATTTTAAAGATTGACCTAATATTCATTAAGTTGTAGGGAAAAACAAAACGATATGAACATATTTATCCCCGATTTTTGCTGTATGCTCAAGGTTTAACCGCCCGTATCTACAAAGTGTTTAAAGATACATACAATTATGAAGCAGGGGAATAGTGGGAAATGAAAAGACCTTTCTAACGGTACCTAGCTTTTTTAAATTGGACGTAATATAAGGAAGTTACATGAAAAATAAGAATTCAGTAAAACCGTACTTTCATGCGCTCCCGCAGTAAGTCCCGATCACTTGATTGCTTTTTTCGAAGAAACTAATATTTTTTTTCTAAAATAATATGAACACTTTTTTTGCATGATGTAAAGCGGTTCTAATGATATGCAGATTTTAATGATCGGACCATAAATTATAAAGTTATTTGTCGAAAGGCAATAATGGACATGAACATCTTTTAGCCGATTTTTGCCGTTGTCTTAAAAAATAACTTTCTATATCTCAAAACCCGTAATAGAAAAGTTGAAACATGAAACACGTGAAATGTTGGAAATTTAAAGGCCTTTCTAACGGTACCTAGTGTTTTAAAATTGGACATCGGACATCCTATAAGGAAGTTAGATGAGAAATAAGAATTCATTTAAACCGTTCTTTCATGCATTACTACATTTAGTCCTTATCATTTGATTGCTTTTTTTCTAGGAAACTATTAATTTTTGAAATAACATAAAGAACAGTATTATAAGCGGATTCAATGCGGTTCTAATAGTATGCAGATTTTAATGATCGGACCATTAATTATAAAGTTATTTGTCGAAGGGCAATAACAGACATGAATTTCGTTTTGCCGATTTTTTGCCGTTTCCTTGAAAAAAATTTATATCTCAGAACACGTAACAGAAAAGTTGAACCATGAAACACGTGAAATGTTGGAAATATAAAGGCCTTTTTTTTTTTTAAATTTGACATCATATAAGGAAGTTAGATAGGAAATTAAAATTAATTTATACCGTTCTTTCATGCACTTCTGCAGTTAGTCCTAAACACTTGATTGCATTTTTCTAAGAAACTATTTATTCTTAGCTCAACTGAGCACATATGCTCAAGATGAGCAATAAGAATCGATGAATGTCCGTTGTCCGTCCGTCTGTCCGTCCGTCCGTCAATCCGCCGTCCGTCCGTCGTCCACAATTAGTTTGTTTGCACTCTAGCATCTTCATTTCTTAAGCAATCATATTCAAACGTTATAACAATGTTTATTACCATAAAATCTTGGTCAAGTTCGATTATGGCTGATATCGGCCCATTAAGTCAAGAGTTATGCCCCTTTTAATATTGAAAAAAGCTAGATTTCACATTGTCATTGACACTTTGCACTCTAGCATCTTCATTTCTTAAGCAATCATTTTCAAACTTTATGACAATGTTTATTACCATCATCTCACGGCCAACTTCGATTATGGCTGATATTAACTTCTTATGTCAGGAGTTATGTCCCTTTTGATATTAAAATATGCCAATTTTCAGTTTGTTTGCACTCTAACATCTTCATTTCTTAAGCAATCATCTTCAATCTTTAGAACAATGTTTATAGCCATATTCTTTCTGCTAAGTTCGATAATGTCTGACATCTGCCAATTAGGTCAAGAGTTATGCCCCTTCTGATGTTTAAATTTGTGTGTTTTAAGATCATTTTTCGTCAAGTTTGACTTCAAATTTTAAAACTCAATCAATTTAAAGGTTGAAAGTCATGGATTTCAAAGTATTTTTTTCTTTTTTTACAATTTCATTTTTGGATCAAATTGCAATGAATATTTGTCATATGTTTACGAAGAAAAAGATATTAAATAAAGATTAAGAAAAAACTTTTAAACTCAATTGAATAACCTAAGAAAAAATTTCTTGAGGACAGTATTATCTTAAAATTTTCCTTAAATAAATAAATAGATTTTTTTCTCTGCATGATGATAAACGGTTGCGTAATCAAATAAGTTCCATATTTATGCTTTCTCAATATCTTCTTAAGAAGATGAAAATGAAAAAAAAAAAAAAAGATTTAAAGCTTATTTTTGAACATAAGTATATACTTGTGATAATTATGATTTACGTATTAAATCTTACATAATTATGTATAATTATTCAATTTCTTTGTATTAACTTATTTATTTAATCCCTTTGAAATAAGCAAACGGAAAGCCGCTTCATTTGTATCTTAAACAAACGAAAAATCATTAATGGCAATTCAATACAAACATGTAATTTACATCAGGAACATTCATAGCCGAGTCACACACAAAAAAAAAAAAATTATTTTTAAATATAAATAAATCCTTGATTACGAGGCTACTGTATGAATGTTAAAAGACTAATAAAACATAATTATGAGTGATCAACAAAATTCATGAGCGAATACAGGAAACAGATGTATCCAAGGAAAAGAAAGTATAATAATAATAGTAGTAATAAAATGAAAATCCCCTTCATAATTGAGATAGTCCTTACCGAAACGAATATATATATATATATATATATATATATATATAAAAATCATATACACAAAAACACACTCATATATACATACATTTATATACATACACACACAAACACAAATACATACATACATACATACATACATACACATGCTATATTCGGTATCGATTACATGGTGACACGTCTGATTTAATGCTATATTCGGTATGGGTTACATGGTGACACGCCTGACCTAATACTATATTCGGTTTGGGTTACATGGTGACACGCCTGACCTAATACTATATTCGGTATGGGTACGACTTGTCATGCCTGAATAAATACCATATTCGATATGGGTAACATCTTGACATGCCTGATCTAATGTTATATTCCGTATGGGTTAGATGCAATCTCCACGCATTCTCCACGCAGCTATCTCCCTTTCATTCTTCGGCATAGATCTCTGCTACCACTAGTAGGTATTTATTAGGATTTCTGATATATATTTTTTAATTGTTAAAAAACAACTGTTTCTATGTATCAGCTTAGGTTTCACTTATTCATATAATATTGATTATGATGAAAAAAAAACTAATACAAAATTGAAAAAAAATATTTGTTTTTAAATTCTTTTTATTTTATAGCGAGTGGCATTTTCTTAAATACACATCCATTATCGCCTTGTGGTAAAAATAATCTGTTTAGAAAATAACATTTCCTGTGCATGGAGAACTTTAAATAATAAACTTTCACCATTTTGTAAGCCTACTATCATCACGTGACCTTTTTGACGGCAGTAATTCTTTTTGCTAAGTGAGCGTACAAGGGAGATTACTGTGTGGAGTTTTGGGTTAGATGGTGACATACATGATTTAATGCTATATTCGGTATGCTTCACATCTTGACTTGCCTGATTAAATGCTATATTTGATGTGGGTTACATACTGATACGGCTTATTTAATGCTATATTCGGTATTGGTTACAATTAGACATGCCTAATCAATACTATATTCTGTGCGGTGTGCAGGATGATATGATTGATTTTATGCTATATTCGGTTTTGGGTAACATGCTGACACGCTTTATTTTACGTTTAAAAATTGGGAAAACACGCTTGATTTAATGTTATAATCGGTATGGGTTACATGATGACGCGCTTGATTCATACTATATTCAGTACGGTGTGCATGATGGCACGCATGATCGAATGCTTTATTCGGCATGTGTGAAATGGTAACACGCTCGATCTAATTGGGGGTTTGTCCGGTTAATGCAATGTTTGATATGAGACATATGCTGACACACCTGATTTAATTCTATATTCGGTTTGGGTTACATGTTGACACGCTTGATTTAATGAAAAATTATGTTAACACGCCTAATTGAATGCTATATTCGGTTTGGGTTACATGTTGGCACGCTTGATTTAATGTTACATTCGGTATGGATTACATCCTGACCCTATGCTATATTCCGAATGAGTAACTTGGTTGCACGCTTGATCTATTCGGTATAGTTTACATGGTGATAAGCTTGATTTTATGCTTTATTCAGTATCGGTTACATGGTTACACGCCTGATTAATTGATATATTCGGTATGGTTTTTATGCTGACACGCTTTATTTAATGCTATATTCGGTATTTGTTACATGCTGATATGCCTGGTTTAATGCTGTATTCGGTATGGGTTACATGGTGACACTCCTAATCTAATGTTATATTCGGTATAAGCCTGTTTTAATGCTTTATTCAATATAGTGTGCGGACTCTGTTGGTACGGCAATAAAACTTTTAGCTGTTTGTGTCTTCTTTTTACTGAACACGAAATCGATCCTTTATATTTCATCTTTTGTAACGTGTTTCCAGAGTTTTATTGACTTACCTCTTTAGCTCTTAAGTCTTAGCATGAAATCATCAGCTTCATATCTTGTGTCATTGTGTTTTGAAAACTGTAATTGACAAGTATAATAAAAACAAACATCCACTATTGATGTTCGCTTTAGCTATTGCATCAGCTAAAAAGCAGAGGGACTATAAAAGTTGAGTCGGATAATTACAGAGCAAGAAATATCGCAGTTTACATTTAGGTTATTCGATCTGGGTTGATGCTAATATGGTTTTATACAGATTACATAGATAAGTGTACTCGAAGCCTGATCTGGGATTATTCTGATTGCAGAAGTCAGTTATCTTGCACGTTGATTTTAAGACATGTATATTCATGTACAGGTTTACGCTGATAGCATAGACCTTAATTTCTTGCATGTTGATCTGGGTCGATACTGGTGGCATAGACATCATTTAATATGCAGGTTGATCTATGTTTGATAACAGTTTGATAGCATAGACTTTAATTTACTCTCAGGTTGATCTGGGTTTAAACTTGTGATTTATATGTCGGTTTACTTGCAGGTTGATATCCATTTAAACTAGTTGCATTATATGTTGGTTTATTTGAAAGTTGATCTGGCTTTTACTGGTTGATATGGGTTCCTAAAGAGGACTTACGAGTAGTATCTCAGTAGCTTCAGGGGGCCTCCGTGGCCGAGAGGGTAAAGTCGTTGACTTTAACGCTCACTCAGCCCCTCACCGCGTGGGTTCGAATACCGACAGGGTCATTTGGATTTTCATGTGAGGAAGCCTTCCAGCTGGCTTGCGGAAGGTCGGTGGTTCAACCCGGATGCCTCCGTGCATTCGGGGTCTTCCTCCACCTGTAATTAGCTGGACGTCGCTATATGACTGAACTACTGTCGGAGCGACGGTAAACTCAAATAGTCAAGTCAAGTCAGTAGCTTCAAAATATTACAGTCTGTCTAGGACCACATCGATTAATTCTGGTTATTGAAATGAGATTGAATCAAGCGTTTCAAATGTCTCAGCAGCAAAAGTGTCTTGTGCCCATATTCAGAGAGAAAGAGAGAAGGAAAGTGGTGCCAAATGCAAATACAAAATTTTATTGACGCATTTAAAACCTATTTTGAATATCCATTCGCTTGACGTGCAAAAAAAAACTTATCCAGGAAAAAAAGCGGGAAAGGGGGCCGGGAAAAATAACAGCCACACCGTCTACAAACAGAACTACGGTTTTAGTTTCACAATCGAATTACATCAAGCGGATTGCAGTGTAGATCTAACGGATTGCGAGTCAAGACAACACATCAAAAGTATTGATTGCTTACAATGTCAGTAACCAATAAGACATGTATAAGACGGTTTAACAATCATAAAAAGGCAATTACACACACAAAAAACAAAAACAAACAAAAACAAACAAACTGGGGTTGCACTTGACAACAGAATAAGTAACAAGCGAAATAAAATTCATATAATATTGAGAATGTTCGTTATAATCTCGAAGTACTCACTAAATGTATTATCAGGGAAAACAGGTCATACGAAAATTTAAAAAAAAAAACTTAAGCGATGAACTGGCGGATATCCCTTCCCATATGTTCGACTCTTTTTCCTTCTGAATTTCTTTCATTTTATGTTTTGATAAAGACAGGGGAAAAATGTAAAGTAAATACTTTATTGTGAATATGAATAATTCAGGCTGCCCTGACATTTCCTAACCGTCTTTATTATTTTAATAGATGCTTGGCTGCCAACTTTACACTGCTAAACTTCTACCTTCAAGCTTCTAGCAACCAATCTTTTAGCTCACCTGATATTAGCACATGTGCCCAGAATAAGCTATTAGGGAAAGGAATATCCGTCGTCCGTCCGTCCGCAATTAGTTTTTTACACTCTAGCATCTTCATTTCTTAAGCAATCATCTTAAAAATTCATGACAATGTTTATAGAAGTACTCTCGGCAAAGATAGATTATGGCTGATATTGGGCAATTAGTTCAAGAGCAGTGGCCCTTACAATATAAAAATGCAGAATTTCACGTTGTTTGCACTTTATCGTTTTCATTTGATCATAATGTTTATAATTGGAAATTTAATCATATCTTATAAAAGTTGATTTGGTGGTCACTACCCGTATGATGTTGATTTAACAAAATCTTTTTGTGTCTAACTCGTTTATTTTATTTTTCTTAACATTTTGCGAGAAATGTTTACATGGTGACGCTGCAATTTTCATTCGTGGGGGTAAATACACATAGAAGTAACAGCCTAGTCGGTACGCGCCTAGTAACCGAATGATACACGAATGACGCAAATAAGACCGGCAAATATTTGCATGGTTTGAATCGATATAATAAACATCTGCCTATTTTTTATCGACAAATAAAATATTGGCGGTCATAAGGATGCGAATAATTAAATCACTCGTGCTACGCACTCGTGATTTATTACTACGCATCCAAACTCCCGCCCATATTCTATTTGCCGATAAAATATAGGCAAATATTTTTATTATTTCTTAAACATGGTACTCCACAAAGTGTCATCATTTAGTTATCACGGAAATATTGCACTAGGTGTCATAATTAAGTATTCCACTGTAACACTAGGTATCCTCATTAAGTTATCAGAGCACTGTTACATTGTGTGTAATCATCAAGTTATCGGTCTTATTAAGTTATCACAGCACTGTTATACTATAAGTCATCATAAGATTATTACGGCACTGTTACACTAGGTTTCATTATTAAGTTATCACGGCACTGTTATACTAGGTGTCATTATTAAGTTATCACAGCACTGTTACACTATAAGTCATCATAAGATTATTACGGCACTGTTACACTAGGTTTCATTATTAAGTTATCACGGCACTGTTATACTAGGTGTCATTATTAAGTTATCACGGCACTGTTATGCTAGGTGTCATCATTAAGTTATCACGACACTGTTACACTAGGTGTCATTATTAAGTTATCACGGCACTGTTATACTAGGTGTCATTATTAAGTTATCACAGCACTGTTATACTAGGTGTCATCATTAAGTTATCACAGCATTGTTACACTATAAGTCATCATTAGATTATTACGGCACTGTTACACTAGGTTTCATTATTAAGTTATCACAGCACTGTTATACTAGGTTTCATTATTAAGTTATCACGGCACTGTTATACTAGGTGTCATTATTAAGTTATCACAGCACTGTTATACTAGGTGTCATTATTAAGTTATCACAGCACTGTTATACTAGGTGTCATTATTAAGTTATCACAGCACTGTTATACTAGGTGTCATTATTAAGTTATCACGGCACTGTTATACTAGGTGTCATTATTAAGTTATCACAGCACTGTTATACTAGGTGTCATTATTAAGTTATCACGGCACTGTTATACTAGGTGTCATTATTAAGTTATCACGGCACTGTTATACTAGGTGTCATCATTAAGTTATCACAGCACTGTTACACTAGGTGTCATCATTAAGTTATCACGGCACTGTTACACTAGGTGTCATCATTTATTTCTTTCGGCACTGTTACATTGGGTGTCATCATTAAATTATCACGGCACTGTTACACTATGAGTCATCATTTATTTCTTTCGGCACTGTTACACTAGGTGTCATCATTATGTTATTACTGAACTGTTACACTAGGTGTCATCATTAAGTTATCACGACACTGTTACACTAGGTGTCATCATTAATTATCACGGCACTGTTACTCTAGGTGTCATCATTAATTATCACGGCACTGTTACTCTAGGTGTCATCATTAATTATCACGGCACTGTTACTCTAGGTGTCATCATTAATTATCATGGCACTATTGCACTCTAAGTCATCATTAATTATCACGGCACTGTTACACTAGGTGTCATCATTAATTATCATGGCACTATTGCACTCTAAGTCATCATTAATTATTACGGCACTGTTACACTAAGTGTCATCATTACTTTCCATGGCACTGTTACACTCTTAGTCATCATTAATTATCACGGCACGGTTATACTAGGTGTCATCATTAAGTTATCACGACACTGTTACACTAGATTCCATCATTAATTATCACGGCACACTTTTTTATCATGGCACTGTTACACTATAGGTCATCATTTATTTATCACGGCACTGTTACACTAAGTGTCATCATTGATTTATCACAGCACTGTTACTCAAGGGGTCATCATTAATTTATCACGGCACTGTCACACTAAGTGTCATGATTAAGGTATCACAGCACTGTTACTCTAGTTGTCATCATTAATTTATAACAGCACTGTTACTCTAGGTGTCATCATTAATTCATCAAGGCACTGTAACACTAGGTGTCATCATTAATTTAACACGGCACTGTTACAATAGGTGTCATAATTAACTTATCACAGCACTGTAACAGTCTAAGTCATCATTAATTATCACGGCACTGTTACATTAGGTATTATCATTAAGTTATCACTGTTTCATTAATCTAAGTCATCATTAATTATCACGGCACTGTTACATTAGGTATTATCATTAAGTTATCACTGTTTCATTAGGTATTATCTTTCACGCACTGTTACACTAGTCATCATTAGTTATCACGCCTGTTACACTATAAGTATCATAATTCTCGGCACGTTACATAAATAGGTGTCATCATTAAGTTATCATGGGCCTGTTACACTAGGTGTCATCATTATGTTTTTACGGCAATGATTAATTGGCGCCATACTGTTACTCTAGCTGTCATGATTAATTATCACGGCACGTTACTCTAGGTGTCATATTAATATCACGGCACTGTTACTCTAGGTGTCATCATTAATTATCACGGCACTGTTACTCTAGGTGTCATCATTAATTATCACGGCACTGTTACTCTAGGTGTCATCATTAAATATCACGGCACTGTTACTCTAGGTGTCATCATTAATTATCACGGCACTGTTACTCTAGGTGTCATCATTAAATATCACGGCACTTTTATACAAGGTGTCATCATTACGTTATCACTGCACTGTTACACTATACATATCATTATTAAGTTATTTTGGCACTTTTACACTAGGTGTCATCATTAAGTTATCACGGTACTGTTACACTATATGTCATCATTAAGTTATCACGGCACTGTTATACTAGGTGTCATCATTAAGTTATCACGGCACTGTTACACTAGGTGTCATCATTAAGTTATCACGGTACTGTTACACTATAGGTCATCATTAAGTTATCACGGCAATGTTACACTATAGCTCATCATTATGTTATCACGGGTCTGTTACACTAGATTTCATCATTTAGTTTGATGAAGATGTTTTTAACCAATACCTAATGCAGCTACCCTAATCAATAGTCTCTTTATATGATACAAGTTACTTTTGCTTCGTAAAGTGTCCAATAAGATTCGCCTAAAATAAGCGGTTGTCCCTCTTCTTTGCCGTCAGCTGGTCATCCCAGATATAACAACGAAGAGTATGATCTTTTACATGTAGACGAATATTTATTCACTGTTGAATGAATTATTCAAACTAGAGATTGGTAACCAGGATTCCATTATAGGAGAGAACTCAATTTCCACTACAATGGCCATGATGAGAGCAATCATCCAGGATAGCTGTATCCCCAGTGAGCGCTCAATCAGTAAATAATGTATGCTTTTGACTGGCAGAGATGTTTAAGTATATTTTAGCATGTAGGTTATTTTCACTTCCCTCTGCACACTTGGCTATTATTTGCTCGTGGTGTAAAAGTTTTCAACTTGTTATAGGATATTCTTGTGACTGACACTTAGAAAATTAGGTAAAAGTGTAAACTGAAAAGGTCGAATTAAGATCTTGAGTCTTGGAATTGATATTCCGTGACTACAATAGAATGAGCTGGCCCGTGTTATTAATAAATAATGGGAATACAGACAGTTTGTTTTGGTGTCTATTGTAGGTTACATCTGCTATGCATTAAACACTGGCATTGTGATGTTTCTGTCATGCCATATCTTTATATATTTTGTGTTCTAAAATACTGAAATATACTTTTTCTAATATATTGAAAACCTAAGATATTTCTTGATATACTGTGTAGATCTACTTGGAATTTTAACATTTAAACATTTTATATTTTATACATATTCAGTTATAGATGTACCCGGTATCCCAGAATATTGCTATACATGTATTTCAGTTATTGGTATACTCGGAATCTAAGATAATTAAATTTACCAGATTAATACGCATTACATATCTACTGCAACACCCTTCAGTGCATCACATTTTATGTATGACTTTTTCTCGAACAGTCCCCTTAACCATCGCACTAAACTGAGGAAAAAGAATGAATTTATACTCCTTAAACTTTGATACTGTATAGTTTGCCAGAATGTCACCACGCAAAGAATTTCTTGAAGCAAACCGAATTTCTGCCAAAGAGATCCAGCAATCTAGAGACATATCTAGGTAAACACTAGATTGTCAAGGTTAATGGTGATAACAGATGGACACTTACTGTAAAATCATTAATTTTCGTTGATATTAAATTTTGTTGATCATTTGCTTAAGGGACTTCCGTGGTTACATTTATTCGTGGATCTATGTTCTAGAAAATACTAATATAGGTAATACTACATAAGAGACAAGTTTTCGTGGGGATAAATATTCATGGGGAAAAAAATCACTAAATCGACGAAAATTAGTGTCCAGCAAAGAAAATTAATGATTTCACGGTAGTTTTGGCGAAAGTCGAATACATATGTAATAAAAAAACGTAAACATATGGGAGGTCAGATTAAAAGAATTAATACGCGCTCATTCCGCTTTGCAATGGGCCCATCAAACATTATGGAAAACATTTTAACTGATGAATGGTCATTTATAACAATAAGTTAGTTTGAACCTCTTGTTCTTCGTTATCTCCACCGCCTGTGTAGACCTCTAATCATCTTATTGCTACTATTCTGTTCAGATTGTCAATGACACCACCAAAAGAACTGTATCGTCTCCAAATGACTGAAATACTGTCGGGGGGACGTTAACCCCAAAAAACAAACAAACAAACAAAACAACTGTACTCTTGTTAGGTATTTGGTGATCTATTTACACAATGCTCATCCCTTACCGTTTGGTGGGTAATACTAACTAGCAGCTTGACCATTTATACATGAATATAAAAAGATGATATCAGCACCAGCAATGAAACACTTATCTTTTCGGAGATTTATATTGACTGAGTTAATTTATAACGGACAGTGTGTAATGAAAAGATAGTCTTCTTCAGTGATGTTCTAAATTGTACAATTCACGTTACCATCCCACCCTATCTGTGCAGAATCTATAGAGTAACATGATTTACTCGATCCACACCAATCTACACAGTCAAATACTGAAATAAATATGCATGCAAAACTTATTTTCATACTTCTGTTAATCAAATTTTGATGTTTGCACGCTTTGATAATTTAAGTCCGACAAACCGTAGCGCTCTTTTATTTGCGGCTTCCCGACGTAGACTCAGCTTTCTTGCACTTAAAACAAACGAGAGTTGTGCTGTTTTTATTACACGGTTTTCCTGAAATTCACCTGAAAAAGGTGAAATTATTTCATTAAGATCAGTCTTTTCAGATATTTCATTTGACTAGTCACAATCCACTACTCATATCCTCTAATGTGTTACCACATGTTTATGTACTTTCTTATTTACACATGAAAGTCATTGCTTTAAGGTCAGCTATCATAAGCCATCATGACCATTTGGATCTTTGCCCTATTACAAGAAGACTCGGCCGATGAAGACTTATGGCAAATCTCTACATGCTATGTTAAATGGTCACCCTGCAAGCATTCGCTAGTGCCATCAGCACTTTGATATTTAGAACTTATACTCTGAACCATGGTTTAACAACAATTATCGCCACTCCATATATGGACATTTTCACTTCATATGACCTAATCAATTCTATACATTGCTTTAACGGATCTATAAAAGAGCATTGTCATTCAATATATGTACATTTTACTTCTTATGTAGTCAGGTGTGCCCGTTTTCCCAATATATCGCCAAAATGACTCAATATGTGGCTGTAACGACACTATATAAGCACATTGCCATTCAATATATTGTGTTTATGAATCAACAAGATAAAATATTTATATACATAAGAAAGTCATGGCTTTTGTATGTTCCGACGACAAAGCTGCCGCGGTAACGGTAAACTTTTACAATAGCATATACAGTAGCGGATATTGTGATATGGAACTTAGAAGTTTAGCAGATAGATTTTAATTAGTTTTCTTTTAAAGCCATTATGTCAAGTTAAAGGTTAAGTCAATTAAAACATCAAACATGAAAGATTTATATACAAAGATTATATCAGTTAATTCATGTTCATGAATTTGAAATTATATATTGTAAAAAATCATTTAATGTTTATTCAAAGCGAAAATATGACTGTCTCCCATGCAGAAATAATCAAATATAACTGTCTTGTATGAAGAAATAAGTGAAAAACTAACTGACACTATGATAAATGAATGCAAATCGTAAACTTAAGGAAATGAAATCGCTAGATTAAACATGTCGATTTGTTCAGCAAACTTGGTTTTAAGTGTATCTTCGCTTGGGCAAAACATGGTAACGATTATTTGGTTCTCGTTCGTGTTGAGCTGATTGGTAATTCTAGCGGACATAAATGCATGACGAGCGAACCGACGTAGGCAGTCAATACTTTGTGATAAAAGGGAATAGCACATACTCTCTCTGAAAGAGGTGAAGCGTCATGCTAGTTCGTTTACATCGAACATAGAGCAAAGAGGATATACATGAATAAATACTAAATCATTTAATTTACAATATTATTAACAAGATTGCATAAGACTGTTACTGTTTCACTGTTGCCATATTACTTTGGATCTGGGAAATATTAGTTTCGAGTCTTAAGTAAACCTTATCAGAATGGAATTCAGAGAGATCTTGTTTATATCTTTGATGTACATTATTTGTGACGGAACACAGGAAAAATGTGTTTATCAACTGGACATGGAAAACAACAAAGTTAAGATTACATGTGGTCACGGGGCAGTGCTAAACATCATTGACCAGCATGGGAATACTTTATTGTCCGGAGAAACCAGTAGGAAAGCTGAGACCCCCATAGTTTTCCAGCTGAACAGGTACAACCTCGTTTTTTATTGTTGTTGTTGTTATTTATTCAAGTTGTTTTAGTTCGGTCCATACGGTCACTTGTGTACCTTTTCTCAAAGGCAATGAGCAGGTTACTGTACTAAAAACATTTTTTTTTCTAAAAGTATTTTAACATAGTCATCAGATATATTAAATGTTTCGAAAAAAATTATTATTCACGTATTAAATGTGATCACAATAAGTCTTAAGTTTTTGTGCTTTTATGAACATGCAAATATTTAGGGGTGGTCTTATCAGCGATAATTTATATTTATCAAACCTTAACAGTATTCACCAATTATGGAATGCATTCATGCTTTTGTAATGCTATCTAAGATTATATATTATTATTTTTGTGAACAAAAATTCCCATATTGAAATGGGTGACTATGATTGAATTTCATATACAGTCATGATTCTTTATTATGATCCATATTATTTCATTTGAAGCAATTATCTGTTTGCCAAGTCATATCACATTTCTGTACCTTAATTCCAAGTCAATTACAGTATCAGTGTTAGATAACTAATAATACTAATTTGTTATAATTTTTCTTTAATTTTTCAGTCTATAAATTGCGTTTAGAAACCATTTATAATTTAAAAATGTCAATCAAGTGCTGTTTTTGTAAGAGTTTAATGTTCCAACATAACTTTTATTAAGTTAAACTCCCAACTGTGAGTACCAGCCACATGTGTATCGTTTTCAAGACCACCTGTTTCAAAGTCCCCTCCCAAAAAACATGAAAACGTTTTAAAATGCCCTTCGACGATTTAATATGAAAACGTTTTCAAATTACCCCCGTAGTGCTTTAATCAATAGCTGTCCGTCGTCCGTCCGTCCGGTGTCCACAATTGTTTAATGAAGCTCTACCAAAGTTGTTCAAATGGTTCCGGACTAATGCATATCTGGGTCGCAGGAGCTAAAAATAGATTTTAAAGTTAAATCTTTAAAAATCTTCTTCTCCGAAACCGCAAGGCAAGAGCTTTTCTAGTGGACCTTTATCAAGCTTAATCAAATCATGACCCCAGGATCAAAATTGACCCAACCCAAGAAGTTACATAGACTTATTTAGCCAAAACACTAGAAAAAAATCTTCTTCTCAGAAACTATAAAGCCTGGATATTTGGTGCGCAACATGGCCTAGTGACCTTCTACCAAGTTTGTTCAAATTTTGGCCATTGGGCCAAAATTGGCTCCGCCTCAAGGATCGCATGGTTATAAAGACTTTCATAGGAAAAACTTTAAAAAAAATCTTCTTGTCAGAAACCACAAGGCCTGGAGCTCAGATATCTGGTGTGTGGCATTGCCTAGTGGATCTCTACCATGTTTGTTCAAATTATCGCCCTGAGTATGAATATTTTGACCCAACTCAATGAGTCACTTTGGTTTTGTATAGACTTGCATGAAAAAAAAAAACTGAAAAAAATCACAAGGCCTGGATTTTTATGGGTGTGTAACATGGCCTAGTTTGGTCAAGTCATGGCCTCGGGATTAAAATTGGTCTGCCTCAGGGGTCACTTGATTTTATATTGATTTATATAGGGGAAAAAATAAAAATATTCGTGAGACAACAAAGCCTGGAGCTTAGATATTTGGTGTGTGTCATTTTCTAATAAGTTTTAACAAAGTTTGTTCAACCTAAGGTCAAAATTGGACACGTCCGATGTTCACTTGTTGTACTTGATTTATATAGATGCGATGACCTCCAATTTTGGATCACAGTTTACAGTTTTGTTTGTGGAATTGACCCTGTGACATTCTTTTGAATTTTTAAGTTACAACCTTCAAATTTGGACACAAGGGGTGTTTGGTGTGTGGAATTGAAATTATCTTCCTCAGTTTCTGCATGGATTCTGTATTCAGAAGAACTGTGCTTTAATATAGTAACTTGTACAGGCAGTGGTGGCAGTGTTTCTCAGGTTAGCAACTTCAGAGCCATCTTGGCCCTCTTGTTTAAATTCCTCCGGGGTATCATCGGGGTATTTTAGATTACGGGGGAAGGGGAAATGAATATGGGGGGGGGGGGGGGGGGGGGGGATTGAAAACGTAATACCGGGGTAGGGCAATGGGAAATGGGGAAGGACTTCAAAACATTTTCAATATGCCCTAACCGGGATAATAAAACATTTCCCAATTCCAGTGATGGGATTTGAAAACGATTTCAATTTCCCGTTGGAAACGGGAGGGGAGGGGATGGTGCTTAAATTGGGTTTGGGTGTGGCGTCTACAAAGGAAAATCGTTGAAGAACGAGGTGTATTAGTAAATAAATATTCATATTTAATATGTCTCACATAGAAATATGTAGAAATGTCATTCTGCAAGACTTGATTCGTGTCCTTATAGATTGTAGTAATATTTTGCGGACCTGATTTGACTGAATCATACTAAACAACTCGTATTATAAGGCTTGTCGGCAAGAAACACATTGATTCATAATTACAAATTGATTCAAAAATACAGACACAACACATCGCAAGATCTTTCGGATATTATAAACAAGCCCCCATAGATATATCAATTATACCGCAACAATTGTCCTAGATCAGGTAGGGAAAATAGTGAAAATGATGCTGAAAGAATCTGACGAAATATACCATATATGCCATAAAACTGTGTAACCCTAACGTTGTTATTTAGGTAGGAATCTCTTCCCACCACCCCAAATTCCGCTGAAACAACAAGTTCATTCGACCGTTTCTCGGCAAGGCTCCATCCATTTCGAATCACGGATATACAGATTGCAAAAAGATCAGAGTTTCCATAATATTTCACAAATAATGTAAGGTTATTGCTAATATATGGTGGACTATGTTCCCAGACAAATATTGAGATAATATCTTGTCCAAAGAAAAATGACTGAGGAGTAAAATTTGCGCGATAAAATCATTTCATAAAATCTAAACACAATTATGAGAATTACGAGATGCAACAATTTATGAAAGCTATTTTAATTGAATCTTCCTTTTAATTTCAGAAATGGCCATTTTGTGCATGTGTCTGTCTGATAAATTATACAATAAAGTTAAACCTGCTGACTGATATCAGACATTCCTGAGATTTCACAATAGAAAAGAATAAGATTGTTTTGTTATAGTTTTTATCTGACTGTCAGAGTTTATCATCTCGTTCACCCAGAATGTTCAGCTACAAAAGTCAATTTCCCATTCCTCCTATTTAAAACTTAAGAATCTGGCACATTTGTATTCACGTCTGTTTAAATAATTTGGTAGTTTGATGCGCCTTTGCATAGTCTAGGTTTCTTTCTTGTTATGCGCCATTGGCCATATTTGTTGTACTTTTATTGATTGATTTTACAATTTTCCAGAGCCTATTGGGGAGATGCTGGCGACCTAATGATGCGTTACACTGTCAGTTGCATGACTGTTTGAATAATAAATACAGAAAAAAGATATCAAAGCCGGTAATCAATATTACTTGGGAGCAGATAAATTCAGTGTCTACGCATGTTTTCATACACGGCTCCTCGCGCATGAAACCAAAGGTTCAAACAATTGGCTTAAGTTGTACTTGGATTATCTTGTTGCATCCCATGCATTGTTAAGTTAAACTGAATAAATTCTCATAAACAC
Source organism: Solen grandis (assembly GCA_021229015.1). NCBI lineage: Eukaryota > Metazoa > Mollusca > Bivalvia > Adapedonta > Solenidae > Solen > Solen grandis. The sequence continues at coordinate 23,154,712 of CM037795.1, read as the reverse complement.
TCTGATTTTTTGATATTATAGATTAAGTACCATATTCAAAAACATTTAAATGCGCGTGTGACATTTCATAAACTATACTCCCCACTTTCTGAGCATAAGATTCTCTACTTTGAAGCCGAAGAACCTATAAATTATGTAAAAAAAAAAGATCGATTGATTTAACATAACTCTGCATGTATGCTAAGATTTTAGAAAAAGTGTTGAACACTCATTTTTGAGTAAAAAATAAATATATACGAGACACAATAATTATCTGCGGTATAAAAAACAAAACATATGTTTCTATGATGTTACGTAACTGTCACTTCATGTGGGCATTTATCATGAGCAGGAATGTAGTTTGTTTTGATGCAAAATAACCGCCAGCGGTCGACAGATGACCAGTTAGATAAGATAATTTGATTCTTGGAACTGAGAACAAATCAAAGCGTTGAAAGAACAGAGTTGTTCCATATTTATTTTTATTTTTTTTGTTAATCAAAGTAAATTTGATAAACGATGATCAAGTTTTCAAGCGATGTAAGTAAATCCAGTGCTATAATCCCGCTTTAACAGAACAGAAATTTTATTACTACAACTTAAACATATACAGTTCATTAATGCATATAACATAAATAATACATATACAAATCTAAACTTGCGTTAACAAGGTCGTTTCAAGAACACACTTTTGTTTCAATGGACTGCTAACAATTAATACATCGCCACTCTTACTCTCCCTATTTATCTTACCTACAATTTATAAGATTTAAATTAATATGCATATCCAAATTAAGCAAATCTGAAACAATAATCTTTCATTATTTCATATAGGTTAATAATTTTATCTGAGAAGCAGAGTATGAAAACACGGCAACATTAGCAAATAACACTTAAAGTTGAACAAATAACATAGGAATAAACTTTATTTTAAAACGTACAGGGGCATTTTTACTCCCTGTAAAACTATGACACTTTACATTCTGCTTTCAGCTTGGTATAGTGAGTTAACATGTCTTGGAGGATAAAACATGATTTTTTCACTTTAATAAATTCGAGTCATTCTGCTTTCAGTTGGGTTTCGTGACGTAGGTCATTTTTTTCTACAAACCCGCTCATCCTAATTTTCCAAAAAACGAAATAAAAGTCAAAACTGTATTTTATTTTTCCGCCAACATATCGGAAAAGGGCAAAAATAAAAATACCCAAGACTAAATCTAAAGCAGCTATCGTCGGCAATTCCGCTTGAAAATTGTAGTCCCCTTCTTTTCACAGCACCTTTAATCCATCGCAAAAGTAGATACCACCTTTAATCCATAGTAAATGTAGCCACTATCTTTAATCCATAGTAAATGTAGCCACTATCTTTAATCCATAGTAAATGTAGCCACTATCTTTAATCCATCGTTAATGTAGTTACCATCTTTAATCCATAGTAAATGTAGCCACTATCTTTAATCCATAGTAAATGTAGCCACTATCTTTAATCCATAGTAAATGTAGCCACTATCTTTAATCCATAGTAAATGTAGCCACTATCTTTAATCCATAGTAAATGTAGCCACTATCTTTAATCCATCGTTATTGTAGTTACCATCTTTAATCTATCGCGGGTGTTTTAGCAGTGCTCTATTCGATTTATGAAATCAACTGTTTTAAGGAGTCCGCGAATCAGGCCATATGCAATAGTTATTGTCTGAATGAAGAAACAATTTTTAATTGAGGCTTATTATAGCTGATATAGTTTAAGTAATGTTCTAAAACTGTATAACCTTACAGTTCGTCTCAAGTCACTTTTCAAAATAGTCATTCGGAGTACAATTATTTTCTACCAGGCATAACCAAAACAATCTACCGATTAAATTGACAACACCTGAAAATCACAATCTTTTCGGCAGATATCATATTAATTACGATTCAAAACTAGCATCAAATATGTTGAACATTATTTCTTTTATAATTAAAAGATAAATATTATCTTGCTTTCTTTATAATCGTAAGAAATTACAAACTTGTTAAACACAGAAATTAATCTCTCACTTAATAAGAACAAGTCCTCACTTCTTTTGTTCGAATGGGCTTTAGAAATATATCTCCAAACATTAAGTCTTAAGTTTGATTGTAGTTCGTGCTAGCGGTTTTTTCAGGTTTCTATCCCAATTGGGTTAGTGTTTAAAAATATAATCCTCCGAACGGCGAGCTATACTTTAGCTAGTTACAGGCAATGGGTATTTGCTGCGATGTCCCTTAAATTTAGATTTCGTTGCACTCATAAATTAAAGTATGGTCATGTCCCCGAGAAACGAATCTTATGAACAAATGAGTTTAAGGTCTTTCCTTAATATTTCAAGTGAAAACCTTGAATATTCGTTTCTGGCTAGTTTACATTTCTGCTTATTTTGAAAGCCTTACCGTTTCCCGTCAAATTCAAAGACGGAAGGAAGCACCACATTTGAATGCTATGGTGGCATATTTCTGCAAGCCACTTATTTACATAGCTATGTCGAAACTTTTCTGAAACATTGTCACATATTCAGTTAGTATTTAGCAAGTAGAAAAATTTCGTGTTATCCTCTTAGGTATCTTAACAGGACAAAACTGTCTGTTAGTGCCCACTACTGCCAACCATATATTCACTTAAGATAACTGGATTTTTTCAAGTTAGTTAAATTATGTGGATAACAAGCATTTTTTTCACATAATTATCTGGAAAAAAGCATGATATCCAGTTAACCTAAGTGAATATGTGATTGGCAGTAGTGGGCACTAACAGACAGTTTAGTCCTGTTAAGATACCTAAGTGAATAACTTGAAAAGTTTCTACTTGCAAGATAATAACTGAATATATGACAGTTTTTCAGAAAAATGTTGGCATAACTAAGTGGATAAGTGGTTGGCAGAAATATGCCACCATAGAATCAACTAACTTTGAACTTTATGAACTTTATCCAAATATTTTACAGAACATAATTCAGAATAATTTAAAGTAGATCTATATTGAAAAAAATAAACGACATTTGAAAATTACCACATGTCATCATATATATTTCCAAGTTAATGAATACAAAGCAACCAAACTAAAGTTTCAGGGAGATGCGTTATCTGAGCGAATCAAACTAAAAGGCACGGACTCGACATTGATTGAGCGTACGTTCTGATGTATAACAAATATGATGATACTGACAGGTCATGGTCGAACGCCGCATAATAGGATTCACTGATAACCATATTATGTAAGTGTTCGAAGACTGAACTACACCTGCCAAAACAGTGATAAGAAAAGTCTATGAACAGTCATAAGCAATGTTTCCTGTAGAATGCTTAATTTAGCATACATACTAGAGGAAGAATCCAAAACACAACACAGACTTGCAAAAATATATTATCTTTTATATTGTCCTTTGCTCCAATGCCTTAAATACTGGCTGTTGTATTTCTTATATAAAAAGAATCAAAGGTCTGAAGGTTCTAATGTTGAGTTAAGCATTAACTGGAAGAGTAAGGAAGAAAGTCAAGTGGCTTGTTTGGAATTTGGAATGGTTCTACTGATTGTTCACATCAAATGGATCTCGTAGCTTATATATTATTTTGCTGTGAGGGCTTGGCATATTTAATGAACATGTTTTTTTTTTTTTGTTTTTTTTTGTGCATATACATAGACATATTACAAGCCAGAGATGCGTGAACTGTTGCACTTTATGTGTAACGTGCTAATGTCTTACATCATAGCATTTTCCCCGCTTACGCATTCGTTGTTATTGTTCGTTGTGTGCCGTAATGACTTTTGTTGGGAAATGAAAAAAAAATCATATAAAGACAATTGTTGTGCATTTTATTCATGTAAAAATGTCACACAGCTAAGCAGGAGCTCGTCATGCAAGCATATTAATCTATTGTATAACGATGACACGAGCTAACAGATGCATTTTAGCTTGCCCGCCTGAGGCATTGTATTTGGATACCCAGTATTGAAATTCCAACGTTCACTTGTATTATGTTGCGTTCAACATAATACACAGCTCCGTGTTTAAGATACATTTGTAATGGTAAGCTAATCAATCGGTTAGAAACAAATTAGGATGCTCTAATGCGCTACCAATGGTATATATTGACGCTAGATTAACGGGGGTTGGGTGTGGAAGTGGTAACTAGGTCAATATTATATTCCGCTTGTTACTTATTCTTTTGGCTTAAATATAATGAACCAAAAAAAAGAAACTTTTTTGGTCTCTTACTGATACATATTTGAATGCTCTATATAGAATAGTTTATATTAGTTTAACAATTAATCTTTAATCAACAAATTATCCAAAGTTTCATTATATTCTAACCAGTAATTCACGAGTAATTGAAGCATATTTGTCGCGGACCTGCATTTATTCTCATGGGAATACTATACCACTCCTCCAAAAAAGCAGTTCTTAGTTCGTCCAGGGGAAGGGGGGGGGGGGGGCGATTCTGACGCTCCTTAACCTCAACTGGGAACAAATCTTGACTGTACGGCGACCAGTTGAGTGGGTGAAAATTATGGTTTGCCAGAAAGTCTCGACTAACTCTGGCTACATGCATCTGGGCATTGTCACGCTGAAATATTAGGTTGTGTTGTTGCACAATTTTGGGCTGCAACAGGGCGAAGAATTTCATCCCTTTATCTGACGGTAGCCGTAAAAGAGTATTGAGCGGTATTAAAAATATGTTGAGCAACATGTTATTGAATATGTGTTGAGCAACATGTTATTAAATATGTGTTGAGCAACATGTTTTTAAAAATGTGTTGAGCAACATGTTATTAAAAATTTATTAAAAATGTGTTGAGCAACATGTTATTAAAATGTGTTGAACAACATGTTATTAAACTGCGCGTAAATTTTGTTTTTGTTTTTACACATTCTCAGTGGTACACGGTACATCATTTAGTTAATAACACAGTACTTTGAAAGTTATATTACCGATTTTCATCATTTTAGTCCATAACATTCAATAATGGTTGCACATTTATGTTACATCCTAACATTTTGTACAATATTTATATGTGTTATCTTGACTCGCAATCCGTTTGTTACGCTTCGCTTGTGTAACTAAAGGCCTAGCTCTTTTGGAAACGTTTGACTATTTTTTCCCGGCACCTTTTACCGCTTTTTGAATGGGATTTCAAACGGAAAGTTTAATTGTTTATGCTGATGATGTCCGTGCGGGCATCGGGCGTTTGCTCAGGTTGACCTTTTTTAAATCTGCTGTAACTTTTATGACCTTCATTGGATTGTTTAAATATGTAGACAGTTACTTAAATGGATGAACCTTTGACGTACTTTTGATGAAAGAAGAAATTAACGGCGTCTGCATAGGTTTACCTTTTGGTTAATCTGCTATAACTTCTATGTGTTTCATTGGATTGCTCCAATATTTGGACAGTTTCTTATGCTGTTTGACCTTGACATTGACCATTGACTTCAGATTTTACAAAAAAGGATACTAAGTCCTCATTAGGAGATACTAGTCGATGAAACGGATCAATCTGCAAGTGAACTGACATTTATGCAATCAAAGAAAAAAAGAGATTTACCTGCAAATAAACTAACGTCTATACAACCGGAATTTACCTAGATCAACCTGCAAGAAGAACTAACGTCTATACAACCGGAATTAACCTAGATCAACCTGCAAGTAAACTAACGTCTATGCAACCAGTATCAATCTATACCAACCTGCAAATTAACTGACTTCTGTACCCAATATAAACACAGATCAGTCTGCAAGTATGTTATATGTTTATACTAATTGCATAGATCAGTTATTTGTCTGGTCTCATATCTGACTTCTGCTACCTGTAAGCTACCCAAGAAGCTGATCTATGCAAAACCATTTCGGCCTGCAAGTAAACTAATTTCTGCAACCAGTATAATTCTTTGTCGATTAATCTCGATGAATATAACAGCCTGCATGAACGTACAGAATAGCTATGTAACCAGTATAAACCCGGGTCAGCCTGAAAATATATTGACATGTTCACATGTCAGTTTGGCAAGTCAGAATGTCACATTTTAGCAGGTAAAATGCATTGTTTGCCCATATTGCCTATTCAACACATTTCAATGATTTCTTATGTCAATCAATTGACAAATTGTAGCATCCGTTTCAACCTGTTAAAGGTTAGTACTTTGTATGATATCATCATCATCACATTTATTGTCAAAATCGGCATTATGCCTTTTGTCATTTACAAAAAAGCATGTAAGTAATACTAAGATGTGTAAATATACAATGAAAAACTAGATTTCGTTTGTTCCGAACACACGATAGGGCGTTCTGCTCTGCAAACCATATCAAACCTGATCAGATTCATTTACTTAAGATCAGATTCATTAACTCCGACCGTCCCCAGTGGCCGAGTGGTCAGAGCGTCCGTCCCTGGAGCGGGAGGTCATGGTACAGTCCCCGGCCGCGACATACCAAAGTCGTTAAAATGGTACTGGTATAACTCCCTTGCTTGGCTCTCAGCATATAAGGGTAGTTGCAGGACTGGTTGGCTTGGTGTCAGAAAAGTGTGACTGGGTGTGGTATCATGCCACATGTCTACGTCGTGATACTGCAGTGTGGCAGCACTATATCTGTCTCGAGTAGATATCGTCTCCAAATGACTTAAATACTATCGGTGGGACGCTAAACCCAACAAAATAAACAAAAACAAACAAGACATTTATTTTAAGAAGAAAATCCGTCCAGAATTGACAGCAGTAGTGCGGAAATATATATTAATAGCAGATAAAATATGTGATGTCAAGTCACGTCATAGAAATATGACGATCATTGCATTCAAAGGGGACTACGGATATATTTGCTTCCCGTTATAATTGAATGATGCTGGCTCTTCAGGAAGCCGTTTAAAATGAACCTCAAAAATTCTTGAAAATGGTGTTCCACAAGGGAATAGACCATCAGTAATCCTTTTTACATTCCAAATATGTATACAAGGATCCTTTCCTATCAAATAAGTCTTTCATTTTTTTCATAGAGATTTCTTGCTGACTTTAAAGGGAGCATTTAACATATAACAATTTTGCAATACACTTTAAAGTAACAGAAATAAAAGTTGGGACAATGTGTGGGACCAAATGCAGAGGCACTTGGAAAAACGTTCTTTCAGAAAATTTTATTTTCAATGTAACTTTCTTTTCAAACACCTAGGTACCATTAAAAAGGTCTTCTGATTTCCAACATTCCAGATACATACATGCAAATACTGCAAAAAGATATTCATGTCAATTGCTACTTCCCGACCGACAACTTTGTAATCAATGGTCTGATCATTAGAATCTGCATACCATTTGTATCAAGCCATAGATAATATTATAAAACTTACTTGCAAAAACTAAAAGTTTCTTAGAAGAAAAAAAAATTGATTGGGACCAACTACAGAGGTGCTTGAAGAACGGTTTTAATTATTTTTTTCCACGTAACTTCCTTTAATGATGTCCGCTAGGTACCGTTTGAAAGGTCTTCAAATTTCCAGAATTTGCCTTGTTCATGTTTAAACCTATATGTAACGGCTTTTGAGATATAGATGATTAAACCTGGAGAAAACGGCAAAAAGATGTTCATGTCAATTACTGCTTGTCAACTAATAACTTTGAAATTTATGGTTCAAATATTAAAATCTGCATACCATTAGAACAGCATTGCATTAAGCTATTGAAAATGTTCGTAAAGTAATTTGCAAAAACTAATAGTTTCCTAGAAAAAAGCAAGAAATGGATTTGGACCAACTGCAGAGTCGCAGGAAAGAACGTTTTAATCAATTCTTATTATGTCCGATTTAAAAACAAGAGGGCCATGATGGCCCTGAAGCGCTCACCTGAGTACCATTGCTACAACTGATTACAAGGTTTTTAAACAGACAAGAATTCTGATATAACTCAATCTTAAACATTTTAGACCTGACAATACTACACACCAAATATATAAGCACTGGGCCTTATGGTTTCAGAGGAGAAAACTTAGTGCGGGGTCATTTATCTCCAAAGGGCCACCATTTTGAAAATCTTGATAATGAACCATAAGATGATACTAAATACCAAAAATCTAAGCTATAGGCCTTATGGATTCATAGTAGAAGATTTTTTTAAAGATGTTCCTATATAACTCTATGTAAAACAAGTGACCCCTGGTGCGGGGGCATTTTTCACCATAGGGTCATGATTTGAACAATCTTGGTAATGAACCATTAGATGATGCTACATACCAAATATCTAATCTCTAGGCCTTATGGATTCATAGAAGAAGATTTTTAAAGATTTTCCTATATAACTCTATGTAAAACAAGTGACCCCTGATGCGGGGGCATTTTTCACCATAGGGTCATGATTTGAACAATCTTGGTAATGAACCATAAGATGATGCTACATACCAAATATCTAAGCTCTAGGCCTTATGTATTCATAGAAGAAGATTTTTTAAAGATGTTCCTATACAACTCTATGTAAAACAAGTGACCCATGGTGCAGGGGCATTTATCACCATAGAAGAAGATTTTTAAAGATTTTCCTATATAACTCTATGTAAAACAAGTGACCCCTGGTGCGGGGCCATTTATCACCGTAGGGCTATGATTTGAACAATCTTGGTAATGGTAATGAACCATTAGATGATGCTACATACCAAATATCTAATCTCTAGGCCTAATGGATTCATAGAAGAAGATTTTTAAAGATTTTCCTATATAACTCTATGTAAAATAAGTGACCCCTGGTGCGGGGGCATTTATCACCGTAGGACTATGATTTGTACAATCTTGGTAATGGCCCATAAGATGATGCTACATACCAAATATCTAAGCTCTAGGCCTTGCAGTTTTGCAGAAGAAGATTTTCAAAGTTTGCATTTTTAAAATCTATTTTTAGCTCCTGTGACCTACTTTTTTTAACCAATCTGAATAATTTGTACAACTTTGATAGAGGGTATCATAAGGATGATTCCTGTGAAGTTTGGTCAAAATCCCTTCAGCGGTTCATGAAGAAATGTTGTTTAAAGCAAATTGTTGACGACGCACGCACGCACGCACGGACGACGGACAAAAGGCGATCACAAAAGCTCACCATGAGCACGTTATGCTCAGGTGATCTAAAAAGGCTAGGTACTATTAGAAAGGTCTTCAAATTTCATGCTGCTTGCTCATCGGCAACCTGTTTTAATTTGAACCTCAAAAGAAAAAAAAAAGGTTGAATAATAACTAGATTTCGTATGATCTGAACAAACGATAGGGTTTTCTGCACTGTCTCTGAAACGATTTAATTCTTGTTTTTCATGTAACCACCAGGTATGATGTCCGATTTTAAAAAGTTAGGTACCGTTAGAAAGGTCTCCAAATCCCCAACATTTCACATGCTGTATATATGGATATTGTCAGATATAGACGATTAAATCTTGAGAAAACGACCAAAAAAAACGACAACAATAGGGTCATGTCGTTTTGTTTTCTTCCTATAACTTATTGAATCTTCGACCAATATTTAAAATTTAAACATTTATAGATCGGCCAGGGATCGTTCTACAAATTATGTTCATGCTCTAATTTAAAACAAAAATAAATATTTAAATATTAAATAAATATGTATTATTTAAAGTTAAATGCACATGGGGTAACAACATTTTCATTTTAATGCCATAACTCCACGGATTCAACTCCGATCTTCAAAAAAATAAAATTTCAATCAGAAATATCTTTAAAAGCTCTTCAAATTATAGTTTTTCAATAGGATTTTTATCGTTTTTGAGATATTTGTGGCTAAAAAAGCGATAATTTACATTTGACCTTGATCATTGCGATTTTCCGGAAATGGAAGTGTCTGAGGACAATGATATGCTATGTTGCATCTTCAGTGAAGATTTTATGCAAATCGGTCAAACATTATAGCATGTATTTCTGAAAGACCGAAAATCTTGGAGTAAAAGATTTTTTTTACGCGTCATGGCGTCATTTTAAATCATATGACGTCAGTAGGATCTTCCCAATCGATAGGATTTTCCCAAATTTCAAGTTTCTAGCTTATCTGAAAGATTATTATACTTAAATAAATTTTCAGACTAGAGTTCGAAACTTGGTCTATTTGAATCTTTCAAAACGTATATAATACTGCACAACTAGAACGTTATTCTATGAAAATGTCAAGAAAATCCGTCCAGAAATAACGGCTAGCTATAGAGCGAGAACAAACTTTTGTAGATGACGTCAAGTCTGACGTTATTTGAAGTCATATGAAGATAAAAAAACACATATTCAAAATTTTCAGTGCTAAAGATATAAGCTATTATAATTAAACTAAACCTTCAGCAACATCTTGAAATAACAACATGAAAAGGGAAGAAGAAAAGAAAATAATAACTTGATTTCGTTTGTTCTGAACAGCCGATTGGGCTTTCTGCTCTGCAAACCATATCAAACCCGATCAGATTCATTTACCTATCCTGACATACATCATTTAGGAAAAAATGAAATAAATCTGTCCAGAATTGACAGCTGTAGAGCAAAAACTAATATTAAGAGCAGATGAAATCTGTATCGCCCAAATGACAAATGTCATACAAAAGTGAAAGTCATTGAATTCAAAGGAGACTATGAAGCTTTGCTTGCTCTTATAATATGTCATGGTGCTGGTTCTTCAAGAACACCTCAATAATTTTTAAGATTGGTGTCCCACACTATAGTGTCTCGAAAGAATATTTGTCGTTTTTGAGCTATTTTAGGCCAAAGGAAAAAAAAATGATATTCGACATATGACCTTAATCTTTGCGATTTTACAGAAACGGAATTTACTTTGTACAGTGAGATGCTACGTTGCATATTCAGTGAAAATTTTATGCAAATCGGTCGAAAACTAGGTCTTGCAGTGCTGAAAACCCGTAAGTGTTTAATTAAAAGTTTGTTAACGCGTCATGACGTCATTTGAAGTCAGTCTTCACAGTGCTGAAAGAAGTCCATAGGACACATATTTTGCCAAAATTTCAAGTTCCTATCTTGTCAATAAGCTTCACATGCGGAAGAATAATGTTATATTCAAAAGTGCCAAAGTCACTGTGCCGGCTTTAAATTTCATGATGCTGGCTCATCGGCAACCTGTGATAATTTGAACTTCAAAAGGATGAAAAGGGTAAATTAATAATAATAATAAGAAGAAGAAAAAAACAGTATAAACCCAGTAGGACTTTCTGCTTGAGGCAGAAAAAAACGTATAACTAGATTTCGTTTGTTATGAACAAACAATAGGGCTGTCTGCTCTGCAAACCCTATCAAACCTGATCAGATTCAATTATTTATCCTGACATACATCATCTGCTAAAAAATGAAAAAAATCCGTCCAAAATTGATAGCTATAAAGTGCAAATAATACCGATAGCAGATGAAATCTGTGCTTCAAATGACGTCATTCAAAAATGTATTCAAATGGGACTGCGTAGCTTTGCTTCCTGATATAATTTCATGATGCTTGCTCTTCAAGAACCTTTTTTAAAATGAACATCAGTAATTTTCAGAATTGGTGTCCCACAAGGGAATGAACTACCACACATCCTCTGTGCATGTAAAATAGGTGTCATAGGGTCAAAATTAATATATGTAGGTATTTTTTCAGTATTTTCATAGTTATTATAGTATATACGTAGATTGTTTTCAGTATGATTTTCAGCTCTTTCGATCCATTGATTCGGACTCGAACTGACTTACCAATCAAGGACCGACAGACTATTTCAAATACAAAGATTATAGGTTATACGCTATTTCAGTTTGTGTTTCATAATTTTTTCCAAGGAAACTCGTAACTTAACTTCAGGTAATTATTATTTATCTTTATTCTTTATTATTCCTAATAGCTTTATTATAATGCCATTTGTAACTAAAATATTATATTTAACTTGATGTTAAAAGCAGAATATGCATCTGATGTGTAATTCAATATTTCATTGTGTTACGTAAGCATCATCGTGATTCCTGTTTATTTATATTCTATACCTACTTAAATTGGTATTTATTCAAATACTGACTTGTTCATAACGAATTCAATTCTATGCGATCGTTTGTTTATTTTATTTATGTTTCTTTTATCAAGAGACGACCGACCGTACGACCGACGAATAAAGACGAACTATTTTTTTAAAACTACATGTATTTGTTGTCAATGCTACTCACTGCGATTTTCCGGAAACGGGGGTGACTTTAGACAATGAGAAATTATGTTGAACCTTAAGTAAAATTTTCATGTAAATCGGTCGAAAACTAAGGCCTGAAGGGCTAAAAAGCACAAGACTTCTGCTTAAAACTTGCTTTTGACATCATGACGACATTTGACGACATATGACGTCATCCTTCGCAAAACCTAAAATAGCCATCAAGGCGTACATGTTTAAGTTTCATGTTTCTAGCCTATCTGGAAGCTTCAAAACGGCCAGAAATTCCGTCCATAAATTGTGGCTGCAGAGCGCGTACAAAATGTTACACTTTTTTTAAGTCTGACGTCATATGAAATAAAAAATAATAGCATTCACAAGGGCCAAAGTCGCTATGTGTACTGATAAAATTGCATGCTGCGGGCTCATCGGCAACCTGTTTTAATTTGAACCTCAAAAGGAAGAAAAAATAGCATAATAATAATAACTAGATTTCTTTTGATCTGAACAAACGATAGGACTTTCTGCTCTGTAAACCTTTTTGAATTCTGATCAGATTCTATTTCTTATCCTGACATACATCATTTGAAAAAAAAATGAAGAAAATCCGTCCAGAATTGACTGCTCAACAGCGCTAATATTGATAGTAGATGGATTTTTTACGTCAAGTGACGTCATACAAACATTAAAGTACATCCAAAGAAAACAACCAGGGGGTTTTGCTTCCTGTTATAATTTCATGATGTTGGCTGTCCAAGAATACTCTTTAAATTGATCCTCAATAATTCTCAAATTTGGTGTCCAACAAGGTCGGAAAATATTACTTATCCTCTTTACATGCAAAATTGGTATACAAGGTTCCATTCCTTCCAAATAATTAGGGTTTTCTACCTCAAGCAGAAAGTCCTACTGAGTTTGAACTTTTTTTTATAAGGGATTTCTGTCTCCATTAGAAAGTTCTATTTGGTTTGTACTGTTTTGGGGGCTTTTTGCCTCACGCAGGAGGTCCTGTTTGGTTTGTACTGTTTTTTTCTTATTATTATTAGATATCTCTGTCTCCAGCGGAAATTCCTTCTGGGTTTGCACTGTTTTTAGGGTGTGTACTGTTGTTGTTTTTTTAATTTGGGCTATGTGCCTTAAGCTAAACTGAGTCAAGTATAACACCAATTTTCTCAATTTGGAAATGCAGGTATTATACCACAAGGAATGACACAGTAATGGCGGAGTAGCAAAAATGGCCCTATACGAAGTGCAGGAAACTACAAGCATCCCGAAATATATTGATTTTTGTAAATATAATTATGAACATGATTTATAGTCCAATCACTTTCCTTGCGAACAATATGCAGCTTTAAAAGATTTAAAGGTTTGTTATAAAGTTATTGGTGATGAAGTAAATGACATGAAAATATTATTGCCTATTTTTGCTCTTTTCTCGAGGTTTAACCTTCCATATCTCTAAACCCGTTTTAAATAGGTCTATACATAAAGCCTATGAAATGTTGGGAATTCAAATACCATTCTAACGGTACGTTGAGTTTTAAAATTGGACATCATAAGAAAGTTACATGGAAAATAAGAATTTCTGATCATAACCATATTAGTGTAAATACGCAAATAAAACGCAACTAGAAAAACATTCATTCTTATTATTTCAACATATTCAGCGTTATATAGTACATATCAAAATAAAAAGCCCTTAAAGTCAGTAATGTAATAAGTAGCGTCAAATTACACAGGTTTTAAAATGTTAGTTAACTATATATGATTTTAGTGTCTTTTGTTCATTATTGTTAACTAATATACAGACAAGAAAAATAATGGGTTTTACATAATGCTCGTTGTTCACCATGATGTTTACCTGAATTTTATGAATAGAGATAATGTTACGTTCTTTTAAATGAAAAACAAGGAAGAATTATTTCATATTAAGGAAACAATGCAAGGGGAGTGAACTAAGTCAAGTATAGCACCAATTTTCTCAATTTGGAAATGCATGTATTATACCACAAGCAAATATAAAATGGGAATGGTAACAATGTATATGAACAAATCTTTTGAGATGATCAGGTGTTAAATGGTTTGCAGCGCAGAAAGCCATTATCGTTTTGGGGACAAACGAAATCTAGTATCATATTTATTTTATTTTTTTCTTCCTTTGAGGTTCAAATTAAAACAGGTTGCCGATGAGCCAGCGGCATGAAATTTTGACCGTAATCACAGTGACTTTAGTACGTTTAATCGTAGCATTTTTTTTTCTTCATGTGACATCAGGGTTGAAAAAATAGCTACCAAAGTTTGTCCACAGCCGTCATTAATGGATGGAATAGCTTGATATTTTCACAGAATTTATATATTATTTTCTAGATGTCCCCCTCCATACACGTTTTCCCAAAATCGGAACGACCAAGGTACTATGGTGTTTGTTTAAGTTTCGAACTTTTGACCTGAAAACCTATTTAATGATTACGAAGCTTACAGATAAGCCAGGAACTTGAAATTTGGACAGAACATGTGACCTATGAAGTTATTATAGCTCTGAAGAGACTGACGTCATATGCCGTAAAATGACGTCATGATGCGTTAACAATCTTTTCATCCAAAATGCACGGTTTTTAGCACTGGAAGAATTAGTTTTTGACCGATTTCCATAATTTTTTACTGAAGGTGCACCAAAACATATCGTTTGCCTAAGTCACATCCGTTTCCGGAAAATCGCAAAGGTCAAGGTCATATGTTAATTATCGTGTTTTTTTTTCCCCAAATACATTGTATCTAATAATAGAAAATATTCTATCGAGAGAGACTATGGGTGTTAAATGTAGTGTTTTGATAGAGCTTTCATATGATATTTAGTTTTTTGAAGATCGGGCTTGAATTAGTTCAGTTATGGCGGGAAAATTAAATCTGGAATGACACCAATTGCACTTCATATCTCATAACTCGAAAAAGTCTTGATTTTTGTTAATAATAATATGAACAAATGTTTTAGTACACATTCTCACCTTTCTGCTGGTATGCAGCATTTGAAAATCGCAAAGATAAGTTCATGCATAAAGCGTGTGAAATGTAGAGAATTGTAAGACCTTTCACATGGCACGGATTTTTTAAATTGGACTTCATTGAAGAAAGTTACATGGAAAATGAGAATCAATTCAAATCGCTCTTTCATACACTTCTTCGGGTGGTCTGAATTATTTAATTGCTTTTTTCTAAGAAAATATTAGTATTTGAAAATGTTTTTAAGAACAATCTTTTAGCTTGACGCAATGCTGTTCTAATGGTATGCATATTTTAATTATCGGACAGTGACTTTGGCGCTTTTGATTGCAGCATTTTTTCGTGTGACGTCAGGTGACGTCAGGGTAAAGAAAAAGCTTCAAAAGCTTGTACACGCTCTACAGCCGTCATTTATGGACGGAATAGCCTGATATTTTCACAAAATGTATATATTACGTTCTAGATGTGCCCCTCCATATATATTTTCCCTTGCTCGGAAAGACCAAGGTTCTATGGTGAAACAAAATTTCGAACTTTGGACCTGAAAATATATTTAAGCATTACGAAGCTTACAAATAAATCAGGAACTTGAAATTTGGACAGAACATATGTTATATAAATTTCTTTCAGCTCTGAGAAAACTGACGTCATATGACGTAAACGACGTCATGAAGCGTTAACAAACTTTTCATCCAAAATGTAGTTTTTTTAGCACTTGAAGATTTAATTATAAACCGAAGTGCATAAAATTTCAACTGAAGATACAACATAGCATCTCTTTGCCTAAGTCACTTCCGTTTCCGAAAAATCGCAAAGGTCAAGGTCATATGTCAATTATCGGTTTCTTCTTCGGCTTAAAATATCTCTAAAACGATAAATACTCTACCGAGACACTATGAGTATTATTTGTAGTGCTTTGAAAGACCTTTCAGATGATATTTAGTTTTTGAATATCAGGTTGAATCAGTTGAGTTATGGCAGAAAAATTATTACCCCAAGTCCATTTAACTGCTTATATCTTGAAATTATTATCTAAAAAGTAGTAAAAGATACATCTATTTATTTAGCGCGTTAAATGTTTTGAACATTATTTATAGCTTGATGCAATGCTGTTCTAATGATATGCAGATTTTACTGATCGGATCATTAATTACAATAAATTATTGGTCAAAAAATAGTAACTGACATGAACATATTGTTGACGATTCTTTTCGTTTCTTGAGGCTTAACAATCTGTATCTCAAAAAGCCGTTACAGCTAGGTTTAATTATTAATAAAAGAAATATTGGAAATTTGAAGACCTTTCTAGCGGAACCTAGTTTTTTTGGTAATAGGACCTCAAATGAAAAAGTAACATCGAAAATAAGAATTTCTTAAAAAACATTTTTACTAGTGCTTCTGCAGTAATGTATTGTTATGCTTTGTGCTACTTTACATTCAGCAAGAACATGCAATGAAAAAATGAGAATAAATATTTGGTAGGAAAGGAACCTCGATACGTTTCATCATTTAAAAAGGGCTAGTGATTCTTCACTCTCTTGTAGGACACAAATTCTTAAAATTACCGAGGTTCATTTTAAAGAGGGTTCTGGGACAGTCAGAATCATGAAATTAGAGCAGGATGCATAGCTCCGCAGTCCCCTTTGAATACATTTTGAATGACGTCATTTGACGTCACAGATTTGATCTACTATCAATATTACAGCTGTCAATTCTATACGAATTTCCTTAAATTTTTCACAGATGATGTATGTCAGGATAAGTTTGCAGAGTTTGCAGAGCAGAAAGCCCTTTTGTTCAGAACGAAAGAAATCTAGTTATTATTATTTTTCTTTAATTTGAGGTTAAAATTAAAACAGGTTACCGATGTCCAACCATCATGCAATTACCAGCAACCACAGCAACTGTTTCCCTTTCGAATGCAATATATTTTTACTCGATTTGACGTCATATGACGTCAGACTTAAAAATAGTGATAAATTTTGTACGCGCTCAGCAGCCGCCATTTACGGTCGGATTTTCTTCAAATTTCCACAGAACGTGTATCATAAAACTTAGCTGTGCATATCCCTTCGGCTTACACCTGTTTCTTAAAGGACGAGGTTCTATTGCAAAAACAAGTTTCCAACCAAGGACCTTTAAAGACATTTAACCGTTTTTGAAGCTTCCAGATAGGCTATAAACATGAAATTTGAACAGCATGTATGCCTTGAAAGCTTTTTTTTTTAGGTTTGTGAAGCTTGACGTCATACGACGTCAATATCAAACTTCAAACAAAAATAAATGTTTTTTTAGCCCTGCAGGCTTTAGTTTTCGACCAATTTGCATGAAATTTTCACTGTCATTAGTCACTTCTATTTCCGGAAAAACGCAATGGTCAAGGAAATATGTCAACTATCTGTTTTTCTCCGGCCTTAAATATCTCAAAAACGATAAATATTTTATGAAGACATTATGTGTATAATTTGTAGTGCTTTGAAAGACCTTTCAGATGATATTTAGTTTTTGAGGATCGGGGTTGATTCAATTGATTTGTGGCAAAAAAAGTGATAATTTTAGTACCTCAAATCCATTGGGAATATTGTTTATAGAGAAATGCCTGGCCTTTGTATAGGTGTTTAGAATTTAAAGATTGACCTTAGATTCATAAAGTTAAAGGGAGAAAATGAAAAAACATGAACATATTTTTGCTGATTTTTGCCGTTTTCCCGAGGTTTAACCGTCCATATCTTAAAACGTGTTAGAAACAACCATATTAAAAGACTGTAAAATGTTGGGAATTTAAAGACCTTTCTAACGGTAATCAACTTTTCAAAATTAGACATCATATAATTAAGTTACATGAAAAAAGAGGACTAATTTAAACCGTTCTTTCTTGCACTTCTGCAGTGGTCCAAGTTGTTAAAATAATTATTTCTAGGAACCTATTACTTTTTGAAAATAACTTAAAAAAAACATTATCATTGCTTGATGCAATGCCGTTTTAGTGATGCACGGGTTTTAATAAACGGAACATTAACTAAACATTTATGGTCGGGAATTACTACTTGACATGAATATCTTTTTGCTGATTTTTAACGTTTTCTTGCGGATTTACTGTTTATGTCTTAAAAGCCGACACAGATAGGTGGACACATGAAGCTTGTGAATGTTGGAAATCTAAAGACCATTCTAACGGTGCATTTTGAAATCGGACATCATAAAAGTCAAATTATAAAGTAGCAATTATTAAAACAGTTATTTCATGCACCTCTTAGGACAAGACGATGTGTTGCGAAGAATAACCAGGTCGCTAGCTTGAAGGTCAAGGTCACAGCACTCAGTTGACCTTTAAATCTTGTCTCAGCCGTATTTAAGGTGTGAATGATGGTGTTTTGAGATAGATTGGCACAAGGGATCCTGAGGACAAGACAATATGTCACAAACAATAACAAGGTTGTTAGCTTGAAGGTCAAAGTCACAGCACTGGGCTGACCTTAAAATCTTGTCCCAGCTGTAACTTTGTTGTGAATGATGGTGTTTTGAAATAATTTTAAAAAGATCCCTAGGATGTGATGTAACACAAGCAAGAACCAAGTTGCTACTTCAAGATCAAGGTCACAGCAAATGAGTTTAAAATTAGTGAAACAGTCCTTTCTGATCTGAATCTTTGTTGTGATTAGGCATGTTTTGAAATAACTTGACGTAAGGGATCCTTAGGACAAAACAATGTGTCGCAAAAGAACAAGGTTGCTAGTTTAAAGATCAAGGTCACATCATGGTCAGGGTCACAGCGTTCATTTGATCCTAGAATCATTTTCAATATTTCCAGTTTTCATCATACTCACTGACAAAAATATCATCTAGTAAACAAAATGGCGGGGGCATCCGTGACGTCAAATGATGTCAGATTTGACATCAGCTTCAAAAGTTTGTTTGCGCTCTAGAGCTTTCAATTCAGGTTGGATTATCTTTTTCGCAGAAGATATATGCTAGTGCTAAGATGTCAATGTACACCTTGGCATTCAATTTTCAAAATTCGAAATTTTTAAGATTTCATGTCGAAACCGAGTATCGAACTTTGGTCCTAAAAATAAAATTAAGTGCTTCAAAGGCTCCTGATGAATTAGAAACATGAAAATTGGACAACATATGTGTCCTGGTGACTTCTTTGTACTCTGTGTTTGGCGTATTTTGACGTCAATTGACGTCACTTCGAAAAAAAAACAATCTTGCATTCAAAAATAAGTTTTTAGGCCCTGTAGGCTTTATTTTTTGACCGATTTGCATATAACTTTCAATGCTTATGCCACCTAGTGTCTCATATCACATGGTTACATCCGTTTCCGGGTAATTGCAAAGGTCAAGGTCATATGTCAAAACGATAAATATTCTATGAAGACAATATTGTATAATTTGAATTGTTTTGAGAGACCTTTCAGATGATATTTAATTTTTTTTTTTTTTTTGAGATCGGGATTGAATCATTTCAGTTATGGCAGAAAAACGAAAGGTGTATTTTTAACGAAATTTAAACGCTCTATCTTCGCGAATTATGAGTCAGTCCTAATGATTTTTTTAAGAATTAACATACTACTGACATACTAACATGATGACGTCATTGATATTAAAGCAAGGATTATTTGTTTAAAAATCATATAAAGTCGTTAAGTAGCTGTATAAACTTCTAATGCCGTAAGATCAAAGGTACCCGGTATGTTGCTGCCCATTAAACAAAAACAATCAATGACCTTATGTATAATAAGAAGGTAGGTAACTGAAAACGTACATCATGTTGTTTCAATTGCCGTAACTCCTATGAAATTTGGCAGATCTCTTCCGACAAAACGTTTTTTTTTTTTTTTTAATTCGCAGAACATTTTTAGGGCGATTCCTCTGGCAAGGGGGTGTTTTTGTCCCTATATGTCTTATTCATCCCTTCCACACAAAATAAGACCAATTTTATGAAAAATTGTATTTATTTATTTATTTTTTTTATTTTTTTAATGCGTCATTGCCTTATGGACATCTACCAAGTTTGTTCAAATCATGGCACTGGGGTCAAAAATTGACTCTGCCACAGGGATCACTTTATATTGCATAGACTTACATAGGAAAGATTTTTAAAAGATATCCTTATCAGAAACCACAAGATCATGGGTTTAGATATTTGGTATGTAACATGTGGACCTGAACCAAGTTTCCAAATCATGGCCCTGGGTCAAAATTGTCCCACGTTAAAATCAACTTGCTTTTTGTTGTTGTTGTTTATTTACCACATGTAAACTTTTTGTGTGGAATTTAGATTATATTGCTGTTTTTGCATGGATTTTGTATTCAGTATGACTATGTTGTAAAAGGCAATGAAAGCAACATTTCTCAGGTGTGCGGTTCAGGGCCATTTTGACCATTTTGTTTGCATTACATTTCTTGTTGACACCAATTAAAATATGATGTATCTTAAGTTCAGGCATGCGACAGTTTTTGTGCTAGATGTTGAATGTTTGATTCTCGCAAAAAAAAGCTTGCAAGTGAGGGTGGGTCTACGAAAAACATATCCAATTTTGTTTGTAGAAGTATTTTGTTTGCTGCATATGATTTGCCACACAAGATCTATGTGTATAATTTTCAGTGCTTTGGATGATCTCACTGAATATATTCAGTTTGTGCTGATCAGGGTTTAAACAGTACAGAAATGGTGGGAAAACGAAAATGTTCGCACCCCTATATATTTAATTAGTTATATTTCGAAAAATATTGATTTTAGAGAATAAAAGTGAAAACGCGATTTGTAGCCAGAATCGAGGTGAATACAATGGTATGCAGATTATTGAAATCTGATCAGTCATTACGAAGTTATAGGGAGAAAACGAAATTAACTATTTCATTTGAATCGTTTTGTTTGTTTGTTTGTTGTTGTGGTTTTTTGTTTTTGTTTTTTTGTTGTTGTTTTTTTCCGTTTTCTAGAGGTTTAAGCTTCAAAATCTTCACAGCCTTTTAAAATAAGTGGATACATAAAGTGTAGGAAATGTTCTATATTCAAATGCCTTTCAAACCGTATAGTTTTCAAAATTATGACGTCTTATAAGACAGTTATGTACAAAATAAGGATTTACCTGAAATACATGGTCAGTTGTATAGATGAGGTCAAACTACACCAAATAATCGGAAAATCAACCTAAAACATAGAATAAAAGACAGCAGAATAATGCTGTCTTTCTTATGTTCCTTGTTGTTAATTGTGCCTAAAAGATAAGAAATTGTCTAGCTGACTAGCTATAATTATTAATTTGATTCACTTGATTCCAATTGATTCTGTCTTCATATCTGAAAACAAATGATTTTTTACGTATCATATGAAAATAAGAACACTTATTAAATTGTCATTAAATGCCTGTGTGAGTGCCGAGCGAGTAAAACGAAGAATTTAAGCTGGTTTGCTGTAAGTCTGTTGTTCTCTCCGGTTCGGAGTCTTCCTCGACGTTGTATTAGTTGCACGTCGCTTTAAGAATGCACCTTCCAACACGATAGCAATAACAACTGTGTGAATGATATTATTCAGTGTGACATATTCGCAGAATGACAAGGGCCGTTATTCATCAATCTCCTGATTCTATATTTTAGACTTAGGATTCTGAAATTTGAAAAAAAGTCATAATTTCATCTTTTGATCTATAAAACAACATTTATATCTAATAATTACCGCCTTATATTTGTAGAAATACAATTATAGTTATGAAATGTTTATAGATTTGATTAAACGTCACTTTGAAAACTTGGACTTGTTGAGTTTGCGTCTAACGTATAGACTCAAGAGGTTTGTGAATAAGCGCCCATTGCTTGTAAAAGAACGATATTTCCTGAAATAGATTGATTTATATCTGTGCAAACACAAAATGGTTGAGAGACGACGTAAGTCAGTTCAAATGGGATCACTGGAATTTTGCAGTAAATCTAAGGCCTTCCTTACACATGTAAAAATTCCATTGCGTGTTTAAGGACAACTGTGTGCGATATGAAGGGGCCTGAAGGTTTCAAATCCGACATGTGTTTCACCCTTTAGATGTGTGTGTGTGTGTGTGTGTGTGTGTGTGTGTGGGTTTGTTTAATTTTGAATCGAGGTTTTAGGAATGTATATACAAAGCGAATAAGTTGATCTCTTCTCCGGAGGGATACTTTCGATTTTTAAGTCGACCAATCAATCCTTGCAGTATTCTACAGCTGTTTAGTGACCTTCACCTTTAATTTAGACAGGAAATTCAGAAGAAAACATAACGGCCAACGGCTGAATAAAAAGTGTTCTTAAAACACAACTTGCCGTTTCCTAGAGGTTAAAGCCTCAATTTCTTGACAGCTTTTCAATATAAATGGATGCATATGAAAAGTTTTATCTTTTTATGCCCCCCTTCGAAGAAGAGGGGGTATATTGCTTTGCTCATGTCGGTCGGTCGGTCCGTATGTCCGTCGGTCCGTCGGTCTGTCGGTAGATCAGACCTTGTCCGAGTGATAACTTAAGTTCTATTTGACCTTTAAGTCTCAAACTTCATGTGGTTGTTGCTCATGATTAGTAGATGACCCCTATTGATTTTGGTGTCATTACCTCAAAGGTCAAGGTCACATGTTGTGTATGTATAATACCAGACCTTGTCCGAGTGATAACTGAAGTTCTATTTGACCTTTAAGTCTCAAACTTCATGTGTTTGTTGCTCATGATTAGTAGATGACCCCTATCGATTTTGGTGTCATTACCTCAAAGGTCAAGGTCACAAGGTCACATGTTGTATATGTATAATACCAGACCTTGTCCGAGTGATAACTTAAGTTCTATTTGACCTTTAAGTCTCAAACGTCTTGTGGTTGTTGCTCATGATAAGTAGATGACCCCTATCGATTTTGGTGTCATTACCTCAAAGGTCAAGGTCACAAGGTCACATGTTGTGTATGTATAATACCAGACCTTGTCCGAGTGATACTAAGTCTATTACCTTAGTCCAAACTTGTGTTTGCTCATGATTTATGACCCTATTAATTGGTGTCATACCCCAAAGGTCAAGTCACAAGTTCATGTTGTGTATGTATTACAGACCTTGTCCAGTGATAACTTGAAGTTATTTGACAAGCCAACTATGTGTGTTGCCTATAGTAGATGACCTCAATTTTGGTGTCAAACCTCAAAGGTCAAGGTCACAAGGTTGCATTTGTATATATGTTTGATGACTTGGCCTTGTCCAAATAAAATTTAAGTCCTATTTCAGACTATATGTGGTTGTTCCTTATAATGAGTAGATGATCTCTATTGATTTGGGTGTCAACATCCAAAGGTCAAGTTCACAATGTCACATGTTGATATATTTTCATTATATAAATGTCTTGCCCAAGTGATAACTTCTATTTTATTTTTACTCTTAAGGTCCTAACCTCATGTAGTTGTTGCTTATAAATGTAGAAAACCCTGTTTTCAAATTAATAAGTTGGATTCTTATAAATATTTTGTACGATTTAAGCACTGTCTGACTAATAACTCAAAATCTCATTGTGTCTGGTTTTATTTCAGTAAACGTTTAGTTCCACATTTTAGCACATTATATTTCCACTCAAATTTTTGAAGTTTGAGAATTTTTTGTGACAAGCCAACATTATGAAGGCAAACTCCTTGCATGTAATATAGCTATATACATATTATGGCATATGAGGGGGGCATATATGTTTCACAAACATTTCTTGTTTAAATGATGACTGACTTCGCATTAGAAAGTTATTTACAAAAAGATTTACATGAACCCTACTAAATGGGCACAATAAGGACCATCCATATGGGCAGCATTATCAAGTATACACATAAATATTTACAATAAATTGTATATAGATACACGTGATTACAATCGGCACGGCTGTTTAATTTGTAAGGAAATGGATTTGTAAGGAAATGGATTATTCAATAGTAATAATGATAATAGACAGTATTTGTTTGTATTACATGCGCTTTACAGAGAGCATACTGTTGCAGATTGATACTAAAGGCTAAATTCAGTACTTTTTTAACAAATTATTATCTGTACTTAAATTATAACGTCAAGATATTTTCAATTCAATTTCTTTTTTTCCGCTAGGAGGCGCTTTATTGCTTATAAATAAAGAATTTAACGTCCTATTTCAAAAAGTTTTTTACATTTTTTTTCACTGTTTACACTAGAGCATCTTCATTTCTTAAAAAAAAATGTTTTGAAGTTTTATGACAATGTTTATAGCCATAATCTCTATGATGTTCGCGTATGAATTTTGACCACAGATACTGTTTGATACTGTCTGTTGAGTTGGAAGAATGAAAATTGGCCAGCATATGTGTCCAGAGGTCTTCTTTGTATTCTTTGACGTATGAAAAAAACGACATGAACATATTTTTGCCGTTTTCTCGAGGTTTAACCGCCCATATAAGTGGTTAAAGATACACACACACACACACATACACACATTTGTCGTCACAGATTTTATCTGCTATCAATATTAGTTTGCACTTAACAGCTGTCAATTCTAGACGATTTTTTTTTTTTTTTTTTTTTTTTTTTTTTACAGATAATGTATCAGGTTTGATGTGGTTTGCTGAGCAGAAAGCCCTTTATTTTGTTCAGAACAAAAGAAATCTAGTTATTATTATTATTATCATTATTATTTTCCCCTATTGAGGTTCAATTTTAAAACAGGTTTGCCGATGAATCAGTAGCATGAAATTTAACACTAAGCAGAGTGACTTTGGCCCTTTTGAATGTAACAATTTTTCATCTTTATATGACGTCACAGTTGAAATATGCTACCAAATTTGGTTCGTGCTCTACAGCAGACAATTCTGGTCCGATTGATATTTTCACAGAAGGTGAAAGTTAAGATATAGAT
>CM037795.1:23079607-23129607 GCA_021229015.1 Solen grandis | reverse complement strand
AATATAAATACGAGAAAGAAATACCTCATATCTCAAGGCAATTTGCAGCCAAAGAGATTTGATACTAATCGAATGTGTATTAAGTTGTCGACATATTTTGCCACAAACTGACAACCTATCCTACTTCTTACATAGGAGAGAATGAATATTGTGTTTTGGATCAAATGACAGCAGTGTTGTTTTTTTTCTTTTGTTTTTTTGTGTGGTTTTTTTTTTGGTCAAAAATACAATGAAATGCTTACATTATACATAGCAAAAAAATCCCCCTTTTAGCTAATTTCCCCTCACCCCCCTTTTGGCCCAGACTCCTTCCCCCCAACAGTGAAATAAACACTGGAAGGGCAAGAAGCATGAAACTGTTTCACAACAATTAAACACAAAGTATGCTAGCAGTATGCTTTAAAAAAACAATCGCTGGCAAAATGCAGAGAGCCTGACTGGCAAATGTGGAGTCTACCTGTGCGCCTGTGCTTCAAAAAATGATGTGCAACGACAAAACAGAAAGTAGGTTGTTTTTTGTTTTTTTGTTGTTGTTTTTTCAAGAAATTTGCATTAAAATCAACCAATTTATTGGTATCTCCTTGAAGAATATACTTAAAAGAATACATTCGATGGTCATATTATAGACATAATCAAGGCAATAACTTGCTGAAGCCTGTAGAAAATGTCATGGTTGTGTTCCAAGTTGGTACATCACTAAACTGTTTGGCCAAGTTTCAGGTCACAGTCGCTGATTATTGAAAAGTTTACACGCATATACATAGGAAAAATACTCTCATATTCCGTGCAATACTTAATATTGAGCAACTCACCTATGAAAAGTGACCATTGGTCAGTTTGTTTCCCTTCTGTCCAGCGTTTGCTAGCATTTGTGGCAGAGAATGACTGGTGCGAATGCAGAGAGCCCAACGATATAGTTACAGTGGGGCTTGCGTTCATGTTGGCATATTTTTCGTGTAACATGTATCGTGTAACGTGTTTCGTTTATCGCATCGTTCCTTCCGTGTGAATCGTTCCGCACGATATATTTTGAGTTCAACGCTTCCTTAAAAGCCAGCATTAGAATTTCAGCTTTTCAAAATCAGTTAAGTGGTTACTCACCGCATGGCAACATTTAACTGTAGATTACTTACGTTGTCTGTTACAATTTAAGTCTTATATCGATTCATGTTTAATAAAAATAATGAGTTAACTACGTAGAGTGGTCTCCCCTGTATTGTGTACGAAGGGAGATCACTTCACCTGCTGTAAGATAGCCAATTAAATCGTGTTATACGGTTACCAATGACGCTTGGTGCGAATAAATAATTGTTCAAAGCATAGGATCGTTATAGATCTAATAAATTCAATGTGTAACAACAATTATTTGTAATTTCGACACGATTTAGAACATGTGACTTCCTATTATAGAACATTCGTTGTTTTTTTTTCGTGTGTGTGTGTATGTGTTAGTTTTAATGATGGTTTTATTTATAAATTGATTAATTGCCTTGTTCACTTGGGCGAAAAAAACCGAGTAAATCGATTAACCTCGCTACCGTGCCTATCTGCAATCATTCGTTTCGTGCGGTCCGTGTATCGTGCATCGTGTATCGTGCATCAAACGTGTATATGCATCGTTCGTTTATCGTTCGTTCGTTCGTTTATCGTGTAACGTGCATGGATCGTGCGGTTCATTTGCGTTTATCGTGCGTGTATCGTGCGGTTCGTTTGCCAACATGAACGAAAGCCCCACTGTATGCACCGTGTGACTTGAAACTTCACATGTGGATAGACCTCATGATGGAAATGTGTCCTGCACAAGAACCATAACTCTGCACATCATATTCTTTTAGTTATTGACCGTTGTTAAATTTCATACAGTAGAACCTCGTCAAACCGAACATCGTTAAACCTAATTCATCACCATTTCGAAGTTTTTTTTCGGTCCCGATTTTTCTACTTCTTATTTTAACTAAAAATAAAATGTTTAAATCCCGGTCCTGAGTTCACTATTTATACCTATATTTCAATTTTTATTTCGAAGTCAATTTTCATACATTTTCAAAGACATATCGCCCTTAACTTCAATCGTACACGCGTCAACAGATAAACCCAGGTGTCAGATCTTAAGTACTTAATTTTATGTGAATTTAAATTTAGTCAGCAGAGATTAATCATCAATTGTATCTCTGAGGTCTCTGCACACTTACGTCCGAAAGAATTATTGTCTCCAAAGATAATTCCTCACAATTGTCAATGTCAGAACAATCCAGTGAAATACCAGGTGTGTCTGGGGGGATAACTGGGTTTGTCTCAACCCTATCCGCTGTCGAGCAATCTAGAGAAGGGCCCGGTAACCAAACCGGGAGGATATCTGGATTGGCATAAGGACGGAAGGGGGTTAAACTCCAAAACCTATCAAGAGAAGTTTGCGGCCATCCAGGAAGTCGAGAGGGGAATTAAATAAAAAAGCAAATTGCCGAAGAATTTGGGGTACCACCAAATACGCTATCAACTTGGTTGAAAGAGAAAGACGAAATTACTGTTGAACTGTTTTGTTTTCTTATGATTTCCATACATATTTGCATACATGTATTAAAGAAATTTCAATATCAATAATTGTATGTGTTTGTATTTCCATGAAGACCCTCTTACGAACAGGATCCGTTTTTCATTTCATACATACCAGTAGTTGTTTTTACGACGTAGCGATTTTCACGATACTCACCGGTAATGATAACGCAAACATACATGCACACAAACTGAAATTTATCATTGGATTTTTAATCCGAATTATCATTATTTCGAAGTTTTCAGCCCGGTTCCTATGACTTTGGATGAACGAGGTTCTACTGTACTTATTTTTTGTTATTGAAACCTTATAAATGGATAAATTACATGGAGGAGAACTGCAGAGCACAAGAACCATTTTTCTCTGCACATAATATTTTGGGAGTTATTGCATTTTGTTCAGTTTCATACTTTTTTTGGAAGCATTACTCATGCACTATGAGACATATAACGTTGAAACTTCATAGGTGAATAGACCTCATAAAGGCGAATTGCATTGCACTTGGTTATTGCCCGTTGTTTAATTTCATATTCAATTAAGTTTTGTCCGGAGCATAACTCATGCACTATGAGACATATAACCTAGAAGATTCTTAGGTGGGTAGACATTATGGACAAGAATTGCAGTACACTAGAGCATAATCCATTTCCAATGTATCTTGTTGGAGATTTTCCACTTTTATACAATTTCATGTACTAAGGATAACTCCAGTTTGACTCAAGCTATTGAAATTGAATTACATTTATGGAAAGAAATTAATGAGAGAAAGTGTCTTGCACAAGGTTCATATCTCTGGCCTCAGTAATTTTGGAGTTATTCCCCCATTTTACAATTTCTTGACTGCAAGATAAACTCTACTTATGCTATTGAAACAAAATTCCAGTTATGGAAAGAAATTGATGAGAGAAATTGTTAAAACACACAAGGTCCATAACTCTGTATGGAGCTTTAACAATAATGTCAGCCCTTTAACTTTAACTATTTGCATATGTCACTATGTGCCTTAGTGTATATGTGTGTGTGAAGGGAAGGGTGTGGGAGGAGACATCAGTTTTCTACGAAAACAAATCTATAGATGCTCTTTGCTTAATTTCCAATGTTTTAAACCCTCTTGGCCACGGAGGCCCCCTAAGTAGATAGATAACTTATGGGAAGTGGAAGATTGGGGTTGCATTAAAGGTCAATATGGTCAATGTCACTCTTACTAAAATAGTTTTGCACCAAACAGGTTATTTCTGTCAAATATCTCTTGTTAGAATTGAGATACAATTTTGGGAAGGTTGGGTTTTTTCAGGGAATAGGGTCACGGTCACTTGTTACTAAAAATAGTTTTGCACCAAACAGGCCATTCCTGTCAAATATCTCTTGTTAGAATGAGATACAATTTTGATACATAGTAGGAAGATACCTTATGGGAAGATGAAGGTTGGGATTGATTTTCAGGTTGTTAGGGTCAAGGTCACATGTTACTAAAAATAGTTTTGCACCAAACAGGTCATTTCTGGCGAATATCTCTTGTTAGAATTGAATTTGATAAAACTTGACAGGGATGACCGTTAGGCGAACCTTCACAAAAGCTGCTTAAATAAACTTGATCCATGTAGAACAGAAAGAAGAAAATTTAAAAAAAAAAGTTCTCCTTCAAAAAATTTACTAGATTTCAAAATGTTTTGGTACAGATGTTCCTTGGGTAACCCTGTACCAAGATTCTAAAATTATTCTGATCCTTAAGAAAACATGGTCACCAGAGGCAGGGCTAATTTGCCTCAAATATATATACTGAAAGCTTTAAAAGACTTCCACTCCTAAACTACTGGCCAGATTTCAAAATGTTTTGGCACAGATGTTCTATGGCTAACCCTCTTCCAAGATTGCTTTTATAGAACAGTGATTCTCAGGTGAGCAATATAGGGCAATCATGGTTCCCTTGCTTTTTAGCTCGACTATTTAAAGAATATGAGAGCTATTGTAGTCGCCCTGGCGTTGGCGTTGCAGCTTTTGGTTAAAGTTTTGCATGCAAGTAACTATCAACCTTATATCTCAGTAACTGTTTATGGTATTGACTAGAAAGTTTATAGATATGTTCAGGGGCATCAGACAACCAAGGTAGATAACTCTTGACTAAATTTAATATGAATTATGGCCCCTTTTTAACTTAGAAACTTTGGTTAAAGTTTTGCATGCAATAGAAAATTTGGTTAAAGTTTTGCGTGCAAGCTACCATCTAGTTTGTATCTCAATAACCATTCATGGTATTGACTTGAAAGTTTATGAATACCATATACACCGGCAGATTAGGCACACTTTTTTTCCAGATAATTCAAGTTTATAGCCTTATATGATGATATACAGCTTTTCAGGTTTCTTTTTTCAATCGCCGAGAAGTGAAATTTACCGGTATACGATCTCAGAAAATGGATATACTGAAAGCCAATGAATACGATAATATGCCACAAAGTCTATATGAAACCATGATAAACAATACCAGATTATTGCTTTTGTTCTTATTAGTTGTCCTACTGGTATATTTCATGATAAAATGATCGTGAGAAACTGAAACATGATTTTTTTTTTTTCAAATAAGTTGCCCTGAAAGTTAGGATACGCCTTATATGTAGCTGCGCCTAATCTGACCATGTGTACGGTATGTTTAGGGGCATCAGACAACCAAAGTAGATAACTCTTGATGGAATATATTGCAAATTATGGCCCCTTTTTAACTTAGAAATTTTGGTTAAAGTTTTGCATGCAAGATACTCTCATGCTTATATCTCAGTATCCAGGCATGCGATTGGTTTTAAACATCTTTTAACATGTTTAGGGGTATCATACTTTCATGGTAGATTACTCTTGATGGAATATGTTACAAATTATTTCCCCTTTGTAACTTAGAAATTTTGATTAAAGTTTTGCATGCAAGGTACTTTCATGCTAATATCTCAGTATCCAGGCATGGGATTGATTTGAAACATCTTTAATATTTTTAGGACTATCATATCATCATGGTAGATAACTTTTAATGGAATATATTACAAGTTATTGTCCCATTTTAAACTTAGAAATTTTGGTTAAAGTTTTGCATTCAAGATACTTCATGCTTATATATCAGATTCCAGGCATGGGATTGATTTGAAACTTTATATTTTGGGGTATCATACTATAAAGGAAGATAACACTTGATGGAATATATTAAAATTTATGACCCTCTTTTAACTTAGAATTTTGGTTACATTTTTGCATTCAAGCTACTATCCAGCTTATATCTCAGAAATTGCTTGTGGATTGACTAGAAAGTTAAGGAGTGTCTTCAGGGGCATCAGAAAACTAAGGAGGATAACTTTTGGACTGAAATTTATACAAATTATGGCCCTTCTCTAACTTTGATTTTTGGTTAATGTTTTGCATGCACAGTGTTATTGTGCTTATGTCTCAGTAACTAGGCATGGGATTGATCTTAGACATCATAAAAATATTAAGGGGTATCAGACTATCAAGGTATATCATTTTTGACTATTTTTATGTACAGGGTATGTGAAGGGCAAGAATTAAAATAGATTTCATTTGATTTACCAACAAGCATTTTGAATAGTCGAGCGTGCTGTCCTCTGACAGCTCTTGTTTTTTAGCTCACCTGAGCATAGCTCAGGGTGAGCTTTTGGGATACTTGATTGTCCGTCGGCCGTCAACAATTTTGATGTTTACACACTTGAGGCTACAATTTTGATCCAATCTTCCTCAAACTTGGTCAAAATGTTTGTCTTGATGATATCTTGAACCCTTTCGAAAATGGGTCAGGTTGGATTTAAAAGTAGGTCAGTAGGTCAAATCTTAGAAAAATCTTGTCATCCGTCAACAATTTTGATGTTTACACACTAGAGGCCACAATTTTTATCCAATCTTCCTCAAACTTTGTCAGAATGTTTGTCTTGATGATATCTTGAACCCTTTCGAAAATGGGTCAGGTTGGATCAAAAAGTAGGTCAGTAGGTCAAATCTTAGAAAAATCTTGTTTACACACTAGAAGCTACAATTTTAATCCAGTCTTCCTCAAACTTGGTCAGAATGTTTGTCTTGATGATATCAAAATGGGCAGGGCCAAAAAAGGAAGAATGTTTGTCTTGATGAATCTTGAACCCTGAAATCTTGGTTTTTTGTTCAACCATTTGAAAATGGGTGGGGCTGGATAGAAATGTAGGTCAGTAGGTCAAATCTTAGAAAAATCTTGTTTATACTCTGAGGGCAACATTTTTGGTCCAATCATCCTCAAACTTTGGCAGAATGTTTGTCATGATGATATCTTTTGTGGATTGGGTCAGAAAATTCCTGAACATTGTTTCACCTCATCATCTTAATTCTAAAGCAATCTGTTTTGTACAGGCAATGAATGATACTTTTCTCAGGTGAGTGATCTAGGGCCATCTTCGCCCTCTTGTTTGTTTTTTTCGGGTCGGTCAATGGAGGGGAAACCAACAATAGATTATTTTAGGCCTTATGCTCAGTAGGCACACTTTTACCATTGGTGCTAAATAAATGATGGTGCATTAAATTCCCTACAAATGGATCATAGGATGTACCGAAAATTCAAGCAGATCAGATTTTCAGTATTTGTAAATTCATGGCTTGTTTTTCTCCTCCTTCATCAGAGGCCATTCGTATGTGCCTTTCCCTCTAAAAAAATTCTTTAAATTCATCCAGTTTTCCCCAAATTTGCATCTTACAACAGGAATTTTCTTTACCCAACTTCTGAAAAAGAAAGCCTAAAATAAACAATATCTTTCACAGGGTAATTTTCGATTTTGACAACACAGCTTTGGCTGGTTTTGGAAAAAAGAAACCTGAAAAGCCTAATCTGCCGGTGTATACGGTACATCTCCTCCTTAATCATTTCACCAAATTTGATGAAAATTAAGTGGGATGTTCCTTGCATGAAACTCTACCAAAGTTGTTCAAATTGTTTTAGTCTGTTGCATATCTGGGTCACAGGAGCTAAAAATAGTTTTTTAAACGTGAAATCTTGAAAAATCTTCTTCTCCGAAACCGCAAGGCCTAGAGCTTAGATATTTGGTGTGTAGCACTGTCTTATGGACCTTTACAAAGTTTGTTCAAATCATAGCCCTTGGGTTAAAATTGGCCCCTCCCAAGGAGTCACTTGATTTTACATAGACTTAAAATAGGAAAAACTAGAAAAATCTTGTCAGATGTAACATGGCCTAGTAGACCTTAACCAAGTTTGTTCAAATCATGGCCTTTGGGTCAA
This sequence comes from Solen grandis, assembly GCA_021229015.1. Taxonomy (NCBI): domain Eukaryota; kingdom Metazoa; phylum Mollusca; class Bivalvia; order Adapedonta; family Solenidae; genus Solen; species Solen grandis. The sequence continues at coordinate 23,121,796 of CM037795.1, read as the reverse complement.
AATTGGCTTGCCCTAGGGGTCACTTGACTTTACATAGAATTATTTAGGAAAAACTAGGATAATCTTCTTGTCAGAAACCACAAGGCCTAGAGTTAAGATATTTGGTGTTTAACATGGCCTAGTAGACTTCTACCATGTTCAGTTACTTCTTTCAGGTATTCAGTTTTTATTAGCTCACCTGAGCACAAAGTGCTCAAGGTGAGCTTTTGTGATCGACCTTCGTCCGGCGTGTGTCGTCAACAATTTGCTTTAAACGACATCTCCTGGCCAGATTTTAAAATAAATTGGTACAGATGTTCCTTGGGTCAACCTCTACCAAAGTTGCTAAAATTATTCCGATTCGTAAAAAAACATGGCCGCCAGGGGCGGGGCTTATTTGCCTTATATGTATATAGGGAAAACTTTAAACAACATCTCCTCTGAAACCACTGGACAGAATTTGATTAAACTTGGCAGGGATGATCCTTGGGTCAACCTTCACAAAAGTTCCTAAAATAAACTTGATCCATGTAGAACTCTGGTTGCCATGGCAACAAAAAGAAAAAAAAATGAAACCTTTAAAAAACATCTTCTTCAAAACTACTGGCCAGATTTTAAAATAAATTGGTACAGATGTTCCTTGGGTCAACCTCTACCAAAGTTGCTAAAAATTTCCCGATCCGTAAAAAACATGGCCGCCAGGGGCAGGGCTTATTTGCCTTATATGTATATAGGGAAAACTTTAATCAACATTTCCTCTGAAACCACTGGACAGAATTTGATTAAATTTTATCAGGAATGATCCTTGGGTCAACCTTCACAAAAGTTCCTAAAATAAACTTGATCCATATAGAACTCTGGTTGCCATGGCAACAAAAAGAAAAAAAATATGAAAACTTTAAAAGTCATCTTCTTCAAAACTACTGGCCAGATTTTAAAATAAATTGGTACAGATGTTCCTTGGGTCAACCTATTTATCTCAGGTGAGCGATTTAGGGCCATCATGGGCCTCTTGTTCATACTTAAATTTTGTCTGGAGCTCATATAGTATAATAAAGTACCCATCAAGTAACAAAGCACAGTTTGGGAAGCATACACTGTTTCTACTGGCACTTGTGCATTTTACTGCAATATTTTCTTTATTGACAAGCACAAAAATAGCAGAGCATGTTGTCTTACGGACAGCTCTTCTTTTCTTTGAACTCAGAAATAAAAGTGAGCAATGTATATTTACAACAGGTCCAACACATTGGCCATGGAGAAAGGGCTCGAAATGGCTAAGCATCAGTTACAGGCAGTCATTACCCAAGTGCAGACGTTCCTAGACATGCACCAAGTTATCTCCGCTGGACCTTTCTTGTACGCCTTCATGCAGGAGGTATTTGGCCATAATCTTGTCACTGCTTTTAATTCCAAGCTATGAAATGGCGATGGGCATATAGTGTTACACCTTTCTGTGACTGTGTGTACCAGAACAAGATGATATGTCGGGGGGAAAAACCAGGGTCACTAGCTTGAAGGTCAAGGTCACAGCACTGCTGACCTTAAAGGAGACCCTAACACGGAGATAAACTTAATCCTAATTTGAAGATCACCCTTTGATTATGAAATCTGTGAAAGCATATCTCAGTATGTGGTTTCATAATGAAGATATGTTTTAATACACAAAATTGCGGCACAGAGCTGACTTATGGGCGACACCATTTTAATTACCTCCCCTGAAAAACAGCAGGCAGTAACATCATTCGGAATATCTCCGCAATTCACGGGCCTGAGATAGCAGAGAAGATACGACTGAATAACCTTTAATGAAGTATAATAACTGAAATAATTATGCATGTTTAAAACAAAATGAGTAATTTTTAACAATAGCTTACGTAAAGAATGTTTGGTAGATAATTATGTCATATCTTTGATAAAAAAAATGCGTAATGTATATTTCAAATGCATATATGTATGTTGACAACCTCTACAAAAAAAAAAAAAACGGTGATTTTTATACATTGGTTAATGTCAAAGTGTAAATATTGATCTTATAAGGATAAAACATGTCCTGGCCCTTCTGGGCAGTCTAAGTATCCGACACTATGTTACATAATATCGCATAAACCATAGTCACGAAAGTAACACAGCTTGCGACTAGGTCACCATGACAACACAATTAGCGAACAAAGTTAAATATTCCTGATCAGATGTGTGTATAGCTAGTAGAAATTTTATGATGACTTAAAAAATAAGAAAAGTGCATGGTTAAATAGCATGATTTTTTAGCTCACCTGAGCACAACGTGCTCAAGATGAGCTTTTGTGATCGTCAGTCGTTCGTCGTCAACAATTTGGCTTGTTAACACTCTAGAGGCGGTATTTTTGGCCCAATCTTCATGAAACTTGGTCAGAATGTTTGTTTCCATAAAATCTTGGAAAAGATAGAATTTGGGTCATGTGGGGTCAAAAAGTAGGTCATGAGGTCAAAACTTAGAAAAACCTGGTTAACACTCTAAAGGCCACATTTTTGGCCCAATCTTTATGAAACCTGGTCAGAATGTTTGTTTCCATAAAATCTTGGACAAGTTCGAATTTGGGTCATGTGGGGTCAAAAAGTAGGTCATGAGGTCAAATCTTAGAAAAAATTGGTTAACACTATAGAGGCCACATTTTTGGCCCAATTTTCATGAAAATTGGTCCGAATGTCTGTTTCCATAAATCTTGGTCAAGCTCGAAAGTGGGTCATGTGATGTCAAAAAGTAGGTCAATAAGAAAAATCCAACATATTTTGCTCATTTATAATCAGGTGAGCGATTCAGGGCCATCATGGCCCTCTTGTTTCTTATTATAATTATTTTTATTCTACTGAACGAATCCTTTCAAAACTTGGTCAATGTCATTACTATAATGGGTAGATGTGCATGAAGTGGCAATTTTCCGGTCCATTGATTTTTGCAAGATTTGTGTCCCTTGAAACTTAATGTCTGTAGCTGATTGATATTGCAGCCTTGTGAACGCAACTCGTCCTACATTTCTGAATGAATCTTTTCAAAACTTGGTCAATGTCATTACTATAATGGGTAGATGTGCATGAAGTGGCAATTTTCCGGTCCATTGATTTTTACAAGATTTGTGTCCCTTGAAACTTAATGTCTGTAGATGATTGATATTGCAGCCTTGTGAACGCAACTCTCCTACATTTTTGAATGAATCTTTTCAAAATTGGTCAATGTCATTATATAATTGGAGATGTGCATGAAGTGGGATTTTCCAGTGCATTGATTTTACAAGATTTGTGTCCCTTGAAATTTATTCTCTGTAGCTGATTGATATTGCAGCCTTGTGAACACAACTCATCCTACATTTCTGAATGAATCTTTTCAAAACTTGGTCAATGTCATTACTATAATGGGTAGATGTGCATGAAGTGGCAATTTTCAGGTCCATTGATTTTTAACAAGATTTGTGTCCCTTGAAACTTAGTCTCTGTAGCTGATTGATATTGCAGCCTTGTGAACGCAACTCCTCCTACATTTTTGAATGAATCTTTTCAAAATTTGGTCAATGTCATTATTATAATTGGTAGATGTGCATGAAGTGGTGATTTTCCAGTGCATTGATTTTAAAAGATTTGTGTCCCTTGAAACTTAGTCTCTGTAGCTGATTGATATTGCAGCCTTGTGAACGCAACTCCTCCTACATTTCTGAATGAATCTTTTCAAAACTTGGTCAATGTCATTACTTTAACGGGTAGATGTGCATGAAGTGGCGATTTTCCGGTTCATTAATTTTTGCAAGATTTGTGTCCCTTGAAACTTAGTCTCCTTAGCTAATTGATATTGCAGCTTTGTGAATGCAATTTCTTGTATGTTTCTGACCTAATCTTTTCAAAACTTGGGCAATGTCATTACTATACTGGGTAGATATGCACAAAGCAGGGATTTTGGTGTTCATCAATATTTGCAATAGTTATGCATTTCTAAACATGGTCTGTTGAAAACACAACTCAAGTTTCTAAACAGGTAAAAGTGCATAAAGCAGGGATTTTCTGGTACAATGATTTTTGCAAGAGTTATGTGGAGAAAGAAAAAAGGATTCATATTGATACTGCTATTTGACCTACTGTCATATTGGAAGCATTTTTAGGGTTCTATCACTGTTCAGCTAAATTAATTGATCTTACAGACTTCATTATGAGCTTATGCTTACAGAAATGTTTAAAGCAATAATTAAAAGACCCCTCTTGGTCTTTATATTTTGTGGCAGTGTATATTGTGGCATCACTGGCACTCTTGTTTTTTCAGCTCACCTGAGCATAGCTCAGGGTGAGCTTTTGGGATACTTGATTGTCCGTCATGCGTCGTCCGTCAACAATTTTGATGTTTACACACTAGAGGCCACAATTTTGATCAAATCTTCCTCAAACTTGGTCAGAATGTTTGTCTGGATGATATCTTGAACCCTTTCGAAAATGGGTCAGGTTGGATCAAAAAGTAGGTCAGTAGGTCAAATCTAAGAAAAACCTTGTTTACACACTAGAGGCCACAATTTTTATCCAATCTTCCTCAAACTTGGCCAGAATGTTTGTCTTGATGATATCTCGAACCAGTTCGAAAATGGGCCGGGCCGGACCGAAAAGTAGGTCAGTAGGTCAAATCTTAGAAAAATCTTGTTTACACACTAAAGGCCACAGTTTTGATGCAATCTTCCTCAAACTTGGTCAGATTGTTTGTCATGATGATATCTTGAACCAGTTTGAAAATGGGTGGGGCTGGATAGAAATGTAGGTCAAATCTTAGAAAAGTTTTGTTTATACTCTGAGGGCAACATTTTTGGTCCAATCATCCTCAAACTTTGGCAGAATGTTTGTCATGATGATATCTATTGTGAATGGGGTCAGAAAATTCCAGAACATTGTTTCACCTCATCATCTTAATTCTAAAGCAATCTGTTTTGTACAGGCAATGAATGATACTTTTCTCGGGTGAGCGAACTAGGGCCATCTTGGCCCTCTTGTTCTTCATGTGATGTCAAATGATGTTAGGGCTGAAAAAAACTTCTTAAGTTTGTTCACGTCCTACAGCTGTCATTTCTGTACCAATTTACTTTATTTATCACAGAATGTATATTACGTTCTTGTTGTGCAGGATTATATACATTTTGCAATATTCAAGGATCTGTGGCTGAACCAGGTTTCAAACTTTTGACCTGAAAATGTATTTAAGTATTATAAAGCTCTTAGATAAGCTAGAAACTTGTAATTTGGGCAGAACATGACATTGTGTCCTATGGATTTCTTTCAGCTCTTTTTTGGGGCGATTTGCATAAAATTTTCACTCAATGCATCTCATTGCCATTAGTCACTTCTGTTTCTGGAAAATTGCAATGGTCAAGGTCACATGTCAATTATCGTTTTTTTTCTTTGGTCGTAAATATTTCAAAAACAATAGATATTCTATCGAACTCTATGGGTATAATTTGAAGTGCTTTGAAAGACCTTTCATGTGATATTTAGTATTTGAAGAACAGGGTTGAATCAGTTGAGTTATTGTGGAAAAACCAAAATTTTGCTACCCTAGGTACACTTAGCTACTTATATCTCTATATTTATTTTTGTTAATAAGAGTATAAAAAAAATTGTAGAACAATGCCTGGCCACTCATTTGGTGTTTAAATATTAAAGATTGGCTTAATATTCATAAAGTTATGGGAGAAACAAATCAACATGAACATATTTTCCCCGATTTTTGCCGTTTTCTCAAAGTTTATCCGCCAATATCTTAAAAGTGGCTAAAGATACACATATTTATAAAGCATGTGAATTGTGGGGAATTTGAAGACCCTTCTAATGGTACCTAGAAATTGACATCAAATAAGGAACTTACATGAAAAATAAGAATTCATTTAAACCGTTCTTTCATGCACTTCTGCAGTTAGTCCCAATCACTTGATTACTTTTTAGCTCACCTGAGCACAATGTGCTCATGATGAGCTTTTGTGATCGCCTTTTGTCCGTCGTCCGTGCGTGCGTCCGTCGGTCGTCAACAATTTCTTTAAACATCTCCTTCTAAACTACTCACTGGACTTTGATAAAACTTCACAGGAATGTTCATTATGGGGCCCTTTACCAAAGTTGTTAAAATTATTTTGATTGGTCAAAAATCTAGGTCACAGGAGCTAAAAATAGATTTTAAAAATGAAAATTTTAAAAATCTTCTTCTCTGAAACCACAAGGCCTAGCCTTTTGATTTTTGGTATGTAGCATTATCTTACGACTCTCTACCAAGATTGTTCAAATTATGTCCCTTGGGTTAAAATTGGCCCCGCCCCAGGGATCACTTGATTTAACATAGGCTAATATAGGAAAAACTTGAAAAAATCTTCTTCTCCGAAACCACAAGGCCTAGCCTTTTGATTTTTGGTATGTAGCATTATCTCACGACTCTCTACCAAGATTGTTCAAATTATGTCCCTTGGGTTAAAATTGGCCCCGCCCCAGGGATCACTTGATTTAACATAGGCTAATATAGGAAAAACTTGAAAAATCATCTTTTCAGAAACCACAAGGCATAGAGTTAAGATATTTGGTGTGTAGCATTGTCTAGTAGATCTCTACCAAGTTTGTTCAAGTCATGACCCTGGGGTCAAAATTGGCCCCGCCCCAGGGTTACTTGATTTAACATAGGCTAATTTAGAAAAAAATTGAAAAATCTTTTTCTCAGAAACCACAAGGCCTGGGTTTAGATATTTGGTATGCAGCATTGTCTAGAAGATCACTACCAAGTTTGTTCAAATCATGGCCCTGGGGTCAAATTTGGCCCCGTCCCAGGGGTCACTTGATTTTACATAGGCTAATATAGAAAAAACTTGAAAAATCTTCTTCTCAGAAACCACAAGGCCTGGAGTATTTGGTGTGTTACATTGCCTTATGGACATCTACCAAGTTTGTTCAAATTATGGCTCTGGGGTCAAAACTTGCCCTGCCCATGGGATAACTTGATTTTACATAGGCTTATATGGGAAAAACTCGACATATCTTCTTGTCAGATACCATAAGGCCTGGAGTTTAGATATTAGGTGTGTTACATGGCCTTATAGACATTTATCAAGTTTGTTCAAAATTCCAAAAGTTTGAGATTTTTTGACTTGTTCTAATCAAGGCTCTTGTGTCAATATTGGCCCTGCCCCAGGAGTCACTTGATTTTACATAGACTTAAATAGGGGAGTATTTTAAAGATCATCCTGTCAGAAACCACAAGATTATGGGTTTAAATATTTAGTATGTAACATGGCCTTGTGGACCGGAAACAAGTTTTCAAATCATGGTTCTTCGGTCAAAATTGGTCCCACTCTAGGGGTTACTTGATTTTATAGCTATAACCATCAAAATTTGGACCACAGATACAGTTTTTGTGTGGAATTATGATTATTTTGCTGTACTTTTGCGTGGATTTTGTCTTCCGTATGACTGTGTTATAAAGGACAATGAAGGCAAAATTTCTTAAGTGAGCGATTCAGGGCCATCATGGCCCTCTTGTTGAAACTTGGTAGGGAAATTCCCCATTGTCAGTTGAAGACCCCTATTGATTTTGAGGTCAATCAATCAAAAGTCAAGGTCACACTGACATTTAATATAAAAATCCTTGTCCGCTGAATTCCTTGAGAATGAATAACCCTTTGTTTGTGAAACTTTTTAGGGACATTGTACATTGTCTATGACCAGTTCACGATCCGTTTTTTTAAATTTTGAGGTCATAAGGTCAAAGGTAAGGATCAAAGTGACTTTTAATATAAACCCTTTTTAATTTATTGCTTGAGAAGAAATAATCCTATGTCTGTGAAACTTGGAAGGGACATTGCCCACGACCTGTATATGACACCTATGATTTTGAGGTAATAAAGTCAAAAGTCAAGGTCACAATGCCGCTAAGATTATTAGAGCAGAAAGCCCTATGGTTTGTTTGGGACAAATGAAATCTAGTTAACAACTATATGCATAAATATCTTTTGTAAGGTAGTCAAAGGGATGGATCCCCGACCCACTGATACCTATGTGACGGGGACAATAAAATGTTAAATTCAAAAAAAAAAAAGATTAAAAGAATTAAATTCCATGCCAAAATCTGCTTGCCATGGAAACTAAAGGGGGGGGGGGGTGAAAATTTGAAAAATCTTCTTGTCCAAAAGTACTGACTGGATTTCAAAGATTTTTGGCACAGATATTCCTTTGGTTTCTCTCTACCAATATTGTAAAAATTATTTGGATCAGCCTGTTTTCAATATAGGTACAGTCAAACCTGTATCAACAGTTACCTTGGAACAACGGTCACCTGACAACAACGGTCACATCAGATTCCCCCCATGCATTTTTGTTCTTAAAATTAACTGTAAACAAAGGTCACCTGCCTATAACGGTCAGTAATATCATATCTCCGCTGTGCTAAAAGCCCTTCGAACAACAGTTGCTAGACAACCAACAGCCTTACTGCCTCACAGGTGGGGCATGTATCGCCAGTTTCCGGAAACACCTAGGGATATGAAAGTGCCAGCAGACATCTCAGTATACAGGGGTGGGAGTGGGGTAATACTCTGAGGGGGTGAATTCTCATTGGTTAACTGGTACGAGAAGTTTAGCAACTTCAGGATCATGGTCCTGAGAATTTAGCAAAACTGCTTATATTGTCTCGGCCATCAGCCGAAATAGGCCTGTTTGATTAATTGTTGTTTTAACACCTCTTACAATGGCTACAATTATCCCCTATCTGTTACCAATGGATGAGTATTCATTAATTTGTCACCTAATTAGAAAAATAAAACAAGCTTGATAGTTTTATTAAGCAAAGCAATCTATTAGTTGGGGGGGGGTTAAGAGAGAGAGAGAATAATAAGAAAATGTTTTAATGGCGAAACAAACATGATAAGGGGAAATCACTCTGTTAATATCACAATATGAATGGACACGGATTCTTAATAAATTGCAACATGGAAGGTTTACATTTGTAAACACACAGTTAACACGCTCTGTTAATATCACAATATGAATGGACACGGATTCTTAATAAGGCCAAAAAAAAAAAGAGGTTTGTTTCTGGTTACATGCCAAAAAAAATATGGGTTGGTAGGTAGGGATTTTTAGCTCACCTGAGCACTTGTGCTCGGGTGAGCTTTTGTGATCGCCTTTTGTCCGTCGTGCGTCGTCAGTCGTCCGTCGTCAACAATTGCTTGTGAACACTCTAGAGGCCACAGTTTTGGCCCAATCTTCATGAAACTTGGTCAGGATGTTTGTCTACACGATATCTCGGATGAGTTCGAAATTGGGTCATGTGGGGTCAAAAACTAGGTCACTAGGTCAAATCTTAGAAAAACCTTGTGAACACTAGAGGCCACAAATTTGGCCCAATCTTCATGAAACTTGGTCAGGATGTTTGTCTACATGATATCTCGGATGAGTTCGAAATTGGGTCATGTGGGGTCAAAAGCTAGGTCACTAGGTCAAATCCTTGAAAAACCTTGTGAACACTAGAGGCCACATTTGGCCCAATCTTCATAAATTTGGTCAGGATTTTGTCTACATGATATCTCAGATGAGTTCGAAATTTGGTCATGTGGGGTCAAAAACTAGGTCACCAGGTCAAATCTTAGAAAAAGCTTGTGAACACTCTACAGGCCATAGTTTTGGCCCAATCTTCATAAAATTTGGTCAGGATGTTTGTCTACATGATATCTCAGATGAGTTCGAAATTTGGGTCAGTGGGGTCAAAAACTAGGTCACCAGGTCAAATCTTAGAAAAACCTTGTGAACACTCTAGAGGCCACAGTTTTAGCCCAATCTTCATGAAAAATGGTCAGGGTGTTTGTCTACATGATATCTTCGATGAGTTCGAAAATGGGTGATGTGGGGTCAAAAACTAGGTCACCAGGTCAAATCTTAGAAAAACCTTGTGAACACTCTACAGGCCACAGTTTTGGCCCAATCTTCATAAAATTTGGTCAGGATGTTTGTCTACATGATATCTTGCATGAGTTTGAAATTGGGTCATGTGGGATCAAAAACTAGGTCACCAGGTCAAGTCTAAGAAAAACCTTGTGAACTCTCTAGAGGCCACAGTTTTAGCCCAATCTTCAATAGATTTGGTCAGGATGTTTGTCTAATTGATATATTGGATGAGTTTGAAAATGAGTCACATGAGGTTAAAAGCTAGGTCACCAGGTCAAATCTAAGAAAAACCTTGTGAACACTCTAGAGGCCTACATTTTTGTCCCAGTCTTCATTAAACTTAATATGAATGATGACTGCATGAATTCCCAGTTGAGTGCAAATTCAGGTAGGATCAATATGTAGGTCACTTAGTCAAATGTTAGAAAAACACTTTTAGATGCCAGATTTTTTGTCATTATGCCTAACACAGCCATCTTACTCAGGTGAGCGACACAGGGCCATCTTGGCCCTCTTGTTTTTTTGTTTTTGTTTTTTTTTTCCCCGAGATGGCATTCAGATTGACATTTTATATGAACATTTGACGTTACTGTCCCATGCTCCTATAAATCACTATTTATCTTGTTTAACTATGTATGTAATGGGCACATGTAAAGTATTGTGTAAATAAAGGTTCTTTGAAAAATGAAAATCTCCTTTTTTATATCAAATGTTTTAATAATGACTAGAATAAATGTTTGAAACATCAAAATAAAAACAACAGCTCATATGCTGGAAGCATAGCATACTTTTTTCACAGTATACATGTACATATCACAACTCAAAATATAAACTATAAAATGAAGGCATGACTTAGTAGACTTGTAAACCACAATACCTGCACAAAGTACCTGCTTTTCACAAAACGTCTCAAAATGAGGATCTCCTCAATTTATAAAAAAAATCCCAAACACTGTAATACCAATAATATGAAAGAAAATTTTCTGTAAAGTCATGTCAATTTTAAATAATGTATAAGTTAAAATAACATGTATGCAAAATTTTATAACTGTAGGTCAATATAGAAGGGAGTTCTTGGTCTTAAAAATTTTGAGTTGAGGAAATCCTCACTTTGAGATATTTTGTGAAACCCACACCTGGACTTTTAACCTGGAATGTTTCTATCTATATAAATGTTAAATTTACATGTATATATCAAGTCTGAATGAAAGAAAAAAAGAACATGAACAATGAAGATGATTTAAAAAGAAAACATTTATAATACTGAAGTCCTCAATCCAAGTGCACTAACATACAAAGTGTTCCTTCTGACAGCTACATATTTTACCCTTTACCTTTTACAGGACACCATGAAAAGACCTATGCAGCCAGCATAAAAACAGATCAGCCTGCGAGTAACGAAGGCTGATCAGGTTTTATGCTGTTCACTGCTCCTTAGTCCATTGGAGATAAGGTTTTTACCATTAAATTTCACAAAAAATAAAATAAATGTTCAATAAAACATACGAGGGTAAATAAACCATTTCATGAAACTTATCTGTAGCTCTGCTAAAATATTTCTTAAAATTGTCAGAAGAACGGAATTAAATGCTTAAATAAAATAAATTCGATTGTAATCAACATTTGTGTAGTGTTGTAACACGCGATATCTTTCTACTTTCGATTTGTCTCTACGGCAGAAACGTGTAAACAATTACGAAAACAAAAGGGCCGAAAAACATTTTTATATATTTATAGTATATTAAAGTATGTATGTGATGGAATAGGGCCTAGGAGCACGTTTAAATACCAGAATTGATTTATGTATCGCAGTTCAGAAATACGACGAGCGTGTTTAACTTTTTTTTCCTTAATACCGAAACCTTCGCGTCCACCCTGCATCCTTCGATCTCTCCATGGATATCAGCGTCATTAAAATACATCGTTGATTGAAGAGGTATGGTGTATAACAATTATGGAATTGATACCGTTTTCTTTATGCCTACACTTCTGCAATTTTACGGCAATCAACGAAGATGCCATTCTGCATTTTGTTTACCGCTCCATTTTACATGTCAGTGAAGCGAAGGAAGAAGGCAAAGGCATCCGCATTATTTTTAAGGGATACTATCCGAGTAATCCACATTTCTTGGCATAAATTAGAGATTAAAATCGTACGCTGATTGGACACAGCTCGCTCCGCCTTTTTTATTGATTATTTTACACACACCTGATTGCGGCATATACACAGTACAGTATAGTTCTAAGCGAGAGGTCAAACAGAAAGACAATACTGAAAGCTGTGTAAAGTATTTTGGGGGCATAAAAACTTTTGAGTCGGGGGGTAAATTATAAGGTCGGGTCGGGTAACCGGAAACATAACCTTTTTTTTTTTAGGCCTAAATTGCAACATGGAAGGTTTACATTTGTAAACATACAGTTAACACATGGAATGCGAAGATCAGTTTCACTGAAAGTCACAAAAAAAAGTTTGTGTAATTGTTGTAATTCTTTAATACAATTAAAAAAAAAAAAAATTACGTTGCTTGTGCACGTTTTCAACTTTGTGCGAATAACAATCTTTGTATTAATAAAGCGATAGTTGTTTATTTTTTTGTCTATCTACATGTACGTGACTTGTATGTACAGTATATCAAACTTCAAATCTTAACTGACTGACCCTTCGAATAAAGGTCACCTGTGAACAACGGCTACTTTTACATTTTCCCCTGCTCAAACGTTATTCACAGGTTTGACTGTATAAAGTAAAAATTTGAAAAATCTTCTTGTCCAAAAGTACTGACTGGATTTCAAAGATTTTTGGCACAGATGTTCCTTGGGTCACTCTCTATCATAAGAGTAAAAAATTATTTGGATCAGTCAAAAGACATGGCAGCCATGCGGCTGAGCTTGTCTTACTTATATGTATATAGTACAAATTTGAAAAATCTTCTTATCCAAAGTACTGGTGGGATTTCAAAGTTTTAATGCCCCCACCAAAAATGTGTGTGTGTGTGGGGGGGGGATATAGATTTGCCTTTGTCCATCCCAAAACTTTGTGACATGCCTAACTCTAAAAGTATTTGAACTACAGACTTGAAACTCCTTGGATATATTATTCAGGACATGAACTTGTGCACCTGGGTATTTTCATCAAACAAAAAAAAAAATATTTTGTGACACACGTAACTCTGACAGTATCTGTACTTTAGACTTGAAACTGAATGGATTATAGATGTTTCTTGGGTGACTTGCTACCAACATTGTAAAAATTAATTGGATCCGTTGGCCACCAGAGGGCAGAGCCAGTTTTCCTTATATGTATATAGTACTAGCTGGATTTCAAAGTTTATTTTAGATCTAAAATATGGCTGGCAGGTGGCAGAGCCCATTTTCCATAATATCCTATTTGCTGTTTCTTTTCCTCTCAATAATACCTGGTTCTCAGGCGATCAATTCCAGGGCCTAATGGCCCTCATGTTTTGCCCCCCTTCAAAGAAGAATGGGCATATTGCTTTGCACAGGTTAGTCGGTAGGTAGGTCTGTCAGCCTGCCCATAGACCAAACCTTGTCTGAGTGATAACTTAAGTTTGACCCTTGACCCTTAAGTCTCAAACTCATTATGGTTGTTGCTAATGACTAGTAGAGGACCCTTATTGAATTTGGTGTCAATACCTTGAAGGTCAAGCTCTCAAGGTCACATTTTAACATTTTTATATGGAAGTCTTGTCCGAGTGATAACTTTAGTTCTATTTGACCCGGAGGTCTCAAATTTGGTATGGTTGTTGCTTATGGCTAATAGAAGACCCCTATTGATATTGGGATTTGTACCTTAAAGGTCAAGGTCATGAGGTAATAAATTATATTCTCTTTAACATTTTGTTAAGGAAGCATTGTCCAACTGATAACTCTAAGTATCTCTTTTGTATAAAACATTCCAAATTGTTGCTCATAATGAATAGGAAACCCCTTTTTGATTTTGAGGTATGTACCTCAAAGGTCTAGGTCACAAGGTTATTGAATTCTCACAAACACTGTGTAAAGTAAATATTGTCTGACTGATAACTCAAAATCTAATAATTCCCCTCCCCCTTACAAGTCAGTAGGGACTTACATGCTTATGAGCAGCATGGCTACTGACTTGTTTTAATTATAATTAACCATGAAACTTTTATAAAATTTTGATTGTATTTTACTGACAATGTTACATTACTTAATTTACTTTTATTTTATACAATTCAAATATTTTTTAAAAAGATATATGAATATTATGGCATATGAGGGGGGGGGGCATATATGTTTTACAAACATTTCTCCTAGTAGTTCTGGCTCCTATTTCATGTGATTAGGGAGGAAATATGATGAATTTGTTGCAGTGGTTATTGCTCTTCAGCTGCTTTCACTTGAGGAATTCATTTATTTACATTGCAGGAATCTTTCAAGTTAAGTATTTTATTGCAGGGTGCGCCCAATGTGAAAATGTTTGCCCACCCTCAGTGTATCATGAGACTGGCCCGGTTCACGCTGGAGGCACACTGTTCTGTGGTAAGTGACCTATCCAGGACTCTCTCTGTACAGGTTCCAAATACAAAAATCTGCTTTTTTCAGCAATTGGGCCATTAAAAAAAAATTTGACATTTTCATCTTGAGCCCTGATCTGTGTCCGTCGTCTGTGGGACTGTCCCTCATCACATCTCCTAAACCACTGAAAGGACTTTGACTGAACTTCACAGGATTGAGCCTTATTAGGCCCTCTTTTAAAAATTGTTCAAGTTGTTTTGATTGTTTGAATAGGTAAGTCACAGGAGCAAAAAGTAGGTATTAAAAATGCAAACTTTGATAATCTTTTCCTGCAAATCTGCAGGGCTTAGAGCTTAAATAATTGGTGTTTAGCATTGTCTAGTGGACCTTTACCAAGTTTTCAAATTATGATCCAGGGGTCACTTGATTTTATATTGACTTATATTGGAAAGAATTAAAGCAAAACAAGGCCTGGAATTTAGGCATTTGGTGTATAACATTCTTTAAATCATGGCCAAGGCCGTCAACTGTTTCCCATATTCCTATATTTTTTAAAGAAATCCTATATTTTTGAAAACCTCCTATATTTTCCTATCTTTTTAGCTCACCTGAGCACAAAGTGCTCATGGTGAGCTTTTGTGATCGCCTTTTGTCCGGCGTCCGTCTGTCCATGTGTGCGTGCATCTTGCGTCAACTTTTCCTTTAAACAACTTCTCCTCCTAAACCACTGGATGGATTTTGACCAAACTTCACAGGAATCATCCTTATCATGACCTCTATCAAAGTTGTTCAAATTATTTTGATTGGGTGAATAAGTAGGTCACAGGAGCTAAAAATAGATTTTTGAAATGCAATCTTAGAAAATTTTCTCCTGTGAAACCACAAGGCCTAGAGCTTTAATAATTGGTATGTAGAATTGTTTTATGAACATCTACAAAAGTTGTTCAGATCATGACCCTGGGGTCAAAATTGGCCCTGCCCCAAGGGTCATTTTATTATACCCCCCGAAACGAAGTTTGGGAGGGTATATAGGAGTCTCCCGGTGGTCGGTCGGTCGGTCCAGCGGTCCGTTGCATAATTGGAATTCAATACAACTTCATGCAATGATCAAGCACATGGAGAGGAAGTGCAGTGCACAAGAACCATAACTCCATCTTGACTTATTACAGTTTTTGTTACATTTCCTTTCCGGAGCATAACTTGAAAAGTACAAGTTGGTTTAAAATTTAAGGAAGGAATGCAGTGAAAAACCAATAATTACAGGTTATTGCCCTTTGTATTTTTTCCTTTAATTGTAACCTTGTCCGGAGTATAAATTGTAAAGTACTGATTGGATTTCAAAACAATTTCATACAATGGTCAAGCACAATGAGAGGAAGTGCAGTGCACAAGAACCAAAACTCTATCTATAGGAATTACAGATTATTGCCCTTTGTTACTTTTCCTTGTCCAAAATAAAACTACTGGTTGGATTTCAAAACAATTTCATACAATGGTCAACACAATGAGGAAGTGCAGTGCACAAGAACCATAACTCTATCTATAGGAATTACAGAGTTATTGCCCTTAGTTACTTTTCCTTGTCCAGAGTATAACTACTGGTTGGATTTCAAAACAATTTCATACAATGGTCAACCACAATATGAGGAAGTGCAGTGCACAAGAACCATAACTCTATCTAGAGTAATTACAGAGTTATTTCCCTTAGTTACTTTTCCTTGTCCATAGCATAACTAAAAACTGGTTGGATTTCAAAACAATTTCATACAATTGTCAACCACAATAAGAGGAAGTGCAGTGCACAAGAACCATAACTCTATCTTTTGTAATTACAGAGTTATTGCCCTTTGTTACTTTTCCTTGTCCGGAGCTTAACTTTAAAACTACTGGTTGGAATTCAAAACAATTTCATACAATGGTCAAGCACAACCTGTGTAACCCGGCCAAAAATCTGGAAAAAAAACTAATGTAAAAATGTCTTTTTCATACTCTTCTTCTTAATCCTAATAACTTCATCATTTCTAAAGCAGTATTGCGGGGGTATTAATCACATTTAGTGATAGTTCTAGTTTTTCATAGGTTTATATAGTGAAAAACTTTAAAAATCTTCTTCTATGAAACAATAAGGCCTAGAGCTAAGATATTTGGCGTGTAGCATTGTCTAGTGAATCTCTACAAAAGTTGAAACCAAGGCCTAGAGCTAAGATATTTGGTATGTAGCATCATCTAATGGTTCATTACCAAGATTGTTCAAATCATAGCCCTATGGTGATAAATGACCCCGCACCAGGGGTTACTTGTTTTACATAGAGTTATATAGGAAAATCTTAAAAATCTTCTTTTATGAATCCATAAGGCCTAGAGCTTAGATAATTAGCTCACCTGAGCACAACGTGCTCATGGTGAGCTTTTATGATTGCCTTTTGTCCGGCGTCTGTCGTCCGTCCATCTGTCCGTGCGTGCCTCTTGCGTCAACTTTTTCCATTAAACAACATCTCCTCCTAATCCACTGAAGGGATTTTGACAAAATGTCACAGGGATCATCCTTATGATGTTCTCTAACAAAATTGTACAAATTATTATGATTGGTTGAAAAAGTAGGTCACAGGAGCTAAAAATAGATTTTAGAAAATCTTCTCCTGCAAAACTGTAAGGCCTACAGCGTGTAGAATTGTCTTATAAACCTTTACAAAAATTGTTCAAATCATGGCCCTAGGGTCAAAATTTGCCCTGCCCCAGGGGTCACTTTATTTTACATAGGCTTATATAGGGAAAACCTAAAAAAATCTTCTCATCAGAAACCACATGGCCTGGTGTTAAGATATTGGGTATGTAGTATTGTCTTGTGGATCTCTACTTAAGTTGTTCAAATCATGGCCCTTGGGTGAAAATTGGCCCTGCCCTAGGGGTCACTTGATTTTACATAGGAAAAATAGAAAAATCATCTCCTGAAATACTGCAAGGCTTAGAGCTTGGATATTTGGTATTTAGAATTGTCTTGTGAACTACTACAAAAGTTGTTAAAATAATGACCTCTGGGTCAAAATTGCCCTCGCTCCAGGGGTCATTTTATTTTACAAAGGCTTATATAGGGAAAAACTAGAAAGATCTTCTTATCAGACACCACATGGCCTAGAGCTTAGATATAAGGCTTGTACCATTGTCTAGTGAATCTCTACCAAAGTTGTTCAAATCATGGCCCTTGGGTCCAAATTGGGTCCGCCCCAGGTGTCACTTGATTTTACATAGGCTTATATAGAGGAAGAAAGGAAAATCTTCTTCTCAGAAACCACAAGGTCAAGAGTTAAGGTGTCTAGAACACGCTCCATTAATTTCAAAGCTAGATCAGTAAGCTTAAAGGGAAAACCTTGTAAAATCCATATGGCATTGTGCATGCAGCATTGTCTAGTGGATCATTACCAAAGTTTGTTTTTAATCATGGCCCTGTGTCAAAATTGGTCACACTTTAAAGTATGTTCATATTATAAACCATTGAAAGCAATATTTCTCAGGTGAGCGATTACGGGCCATCATGGCCCTCTTGTTAATCTTTTTCCTATATTTTTTACCAAAAAATGTCGCAACTCATAATGAAAGGATTAATGTATTGTTGTCTCTAGATAACTACAAGTTTGCAGATGAAAACTGTCCTTTATCTAGCAGTGCATCTCAATCTTTTAAAGGTGCAGCTATTTATACATGTGGCTCATCCATTTGGATATCTTTGAAGCAGGATCTGCCAAACTACAAATCTTATAACAATGTCCCAGCTAGGCCAAGTTGTTAAAATTTCTTCTGCTTTGGGGATGGATGGGGGATATGATGTTGATTATTTATCTAAAACCAAGCATTCTGCCATCTTTGACTACCCAAATGATGAAATGGTAATTAGTCATTAGATTAGTAATATGCATATACGGGATGTTCTTATAGGTAATAAATACTGATAAATCTTGTTTAAAGCACTCAAAAATAGGTCTAAGAGCTTCAGTTATGCTTACTCGTAAAATATGAATGTTTGAAAATCATTATGAAACTATAAATTCAGATTTTACACCATAATTTGAAATTAAGGCAAACTTAGTACTTAACAATATTTATGATCATAGTGAAGAGTAAAATGAGTGGAGTAACGTATTGAGATAAAATTGCATAATATTTCAGTGAAACCATTATTAGATATTTAAGGAAGTAATTAGATTGACAATATCATGAAAGTTCTAATAAGTGTGTTATAAATTAGTTATTAAATGGCCATGGAGATACTAAAGTGATATCTGTGATGAAAAACATTATCAAACAGTAATCATCTATACACAAGGATTTTAATCTGAGTCTCTACATAAGCAAGGGATCTTTGTCAAATATTCCCTGTAGAATATCCTGTTAGATGGAAAATACATTTCTGCATATTTTTTTGTGTCACCTGTTCTAAGCACATAGGGATCAGTCTCTCACACTTTTTCCATCATGCTTCAGCAGGTGACAAGTGTTCCATGGATCACTCTTGTTTAAAGTATTAAGATTTCAGAATGTGAAAACTTCATGTGATAGAAAAACAACTGATTTGGAATTCCTTTATTTTTCTGATATTAGAAATGCTGCTCTTTTACAAATCTCACATACAACTGCTACCCTTTTTGGGGAGGTTCACCATGCCGCTTTTCATATCTTCAGGAGAAACATACAAAAACAGTTATCTATATCATATACATATAAAGAAGAATAACTAGGTTTCATAATTTTCTGAGGCAATAGTCTTAGATGCCTGCTTTTATTAGGTCACCTGAGCACTTGTGCTCAGGGTGAGCTTTTGTGACCACTTTTCGTGTGTCGTCTGTCGTCTACAATTGCTTGTGAACACTCTATAGGCCACAGTTTTGGCCCAATCTTCATGAAACTTTGTCAGGATGTTATTCTTTATGCTATGACAGATGAGTTTGAAATGGGTCATGTTGGGTCAAAAACTAGGTTACTAGGTCAAATCTTAGAAAATTTTAGAAATTCCTTGTGAACACACTAGAGGCATTGGATGAGTTCAAAATTGGATCATGTGGGCTCAAAAACTAGGTCACCAGGTCAAATCTTAGAAAAACATTGTGAGCACTGTAGAGACCACAGTTTTAGCCCAATCTTCATTAGATTTGGTCAGGATGTTTGTCTACATCATGTCTTGAATGAGTTTGAAAATGGGTCGTGTGGGGTCAAAAACTAGGTCACCAGGTCAAATTATTATTAAAACCTTGTGAACACTCTAGAGGCCACATTTTCAGCCTAACTTTAATGTGAATTGGTCAGAATGTTTGTAAAAGGGCCGGGTTAAAAAGTCACCGGGAAATTTTAAAAAAATCTTGTGAACAATCTAGGGGCCTACATATTTCTACCAGTCTTAATTAAACTTGATAAGAATGATGACTGCATAAATTCCCAGTTGAGTGCAAATTCAGGTAGAATCAAAACCTAGGTCACTTAGTCAAATGTTAGAAAAACAATTTAGATGCCACATTTTTTGTCATCATGTCTAACACAGCAATCTTACTCAGGTGAGCAACACAGGGCCATCTTGGCCCTCTTGTAGTTACTTTAGTAACATGCAACTGAAATATCAGCTTCATAAACCTTTTTAACCTGAAAAAGCAGCAGTACAATGATGATTTTTGGTCAAAGGTTGTTGATAAAAAGAACTCCGCAGAAATATTTTTACATAAATAAGGCATCCTTGAATGGAATAAGAACAAAAATTCTTATCTAGACATTCTAGGGGACCTTATTTAGGGTTAAATTTTGAAAAATTTTCATAGGGGAGATCCCCCAAATCCCCCTCCCAGTCAAAAACTGTTGGTCTTAAAGCACTCTGTACTTTTAAAATTCTAGCTGGAGCACTGTTAAAGGTGATGGCCAGAGTGTTTGTTGCTTGGTTAAGATTTTGTAGAAACATTTGCTTTAAGTAAAATTCAAGTTTAATGATTATGAAACAAGTAATTAGATTTTCACTTCACATACCTCTGAGTGAAGACTTTTAACTGGAAAATTCCTATATGGTGTCCAATAAATGGCCTTAAACTCCTATATATTAGAGAGAAAAATTCTATATTTTTCCTATATTGTGATCAAAGGTCAGTGGACAGCGTGCATGGCCCTGGGGTCAAAATTAACATGCTTTTATATAAACTTTTAAGCTCACCTGAGCACATGTGCTCAGGATGAGCTATTAGGATCATTGAATGTCTGTCGTCCACAGTCTAGCCTCTTCATTTCTTAAGTAGTCATCTTCAAACTTTATAACAATGTTTATGACCATAATCTCTTGGTCAAGTTTGATTATAGCTGATATTTGCTGATTAGGTCCCCTTTTAAACTCACCTGAGCACGAAGTGTTCAAGGTGAGCTTTTGTGATCACCCTGCGTCCATAGTGCATTGTCCATCAACAATTTACTTTAAACAACATCTCCTCAAAAACCCCTGAGCAGAATTTGATTAAACTTGGCAGGGATGTTCCTTGGATGAACCTTCACAAAAGTTGCTAAAATAAATTTGATCCATGGGGAATTGTCGATGCCATTGCAACGGAAAGAAAAAAATTATGAAAACTTAAACAATCATCTCCTTCAAAAATATTATCCAGATTTCAAAATATTTTAGTAACCCTCTACCAAGATTGCTAAAATTATTCCGATCCATACAAAAAACATGGCCGCCAGGGGCAAGGCTAATTTGCTTTATATGTATATAGTGAAATCTTAAAACAACATCTCCTGAAACCGCTGGACAGAATTTGATTAAATTTGGCAGGGATGATCCTTAGGTGAAGCTTCACGAAAGTTGCTGATATTATACTGATCCATAATAATAAAAAAAAAGGCCTAAGGGGCAGGACTAATAATTTTGGTTTAATTTGGAGCCAAAAAAAAGGTTTATAGTAATTTGAAAGCTTAAAATGACCTCTCCTCTGAAACTGATGGACAGAATGATAAAACTTTGCAGGGATCATCTCC
The DNA here is from genome assembly GCA_021229015.1 of Solen grandis. NCBI lineage: Eukaryota > Metazoa > Mollusca > Bivalvia > Adapedonta > Solenidae > Solen > Solen grandis. The sequence goes on along the minus strand of CM037795.1, from coordinate 23,100,400 downwards.
TTCAAAATTTCTGGCCAGATTTCAAAATGTTTTAATGCAGACTGATGTTCCTTGAGTAACCCTATACTCAGGTTGGCGATTCAGGACCATCATGGCCCTCTTGTAATATAAAAAAAAGAGACTTCACTTTGTTTACTCTCTAGCATCCTCATTTCTTAAGCAATCATCTTCAAACTTTATGACAATCTTGATAACTATAATCTCTTGGTCAAGCTCGATTATGGCTGATATGGGCCTATTAGGTCAGGAGTTATGATACCCTTTTTGATATAGTGCTTTAATAGGTAATGCAGGCAATGTTGGCCCACTTATTAAGAAAGAAATTTTATTAACATAAATCCATAGTTACTGCTCTCAACATTTAGAAAAAACTTCCATAATGTGACAAAGATATGTGCGACAGGGTTTAATATTGATTTTTTTATTTTGGGGACATATGTCCCCTACTGTTTCAAATTTTGGGGTCATCCTAATTTTTTGGGGGACATGATTTTAGTGCATGTATATGTGCATGTGTGTGTTCGGTATTTTTTTTTAAAATAAAAATAGCTTTGATAAAACAGGCTTACAGTTAACTTCATTGAGGAATAAAATAAACAATCAAGACAGTGTTCAGATTTTGTTTTTTGTTATCATACTCATACATGTTTTACCTACAGTATTAAACTTATTTTTTTTTAAATTCAACATAGATTTAAATAAAAAAAATCTGCAGATCTAGTTGTCAATTACTCTGGATTTATCCCCGAGGAAATATAAATTGTTTCAGATGCCGTATTTGATAGAAAACCATTTAATAATAGAAATCTAAAATTAAACCAAACATAATATCCAAGTTACATGTTAATTTAACTTAAATTTTTCATAAATTAATCTGTTTAGTTTTAAAATTGTTTATTTTCATTTGTCCGTGGATCCACAACAATGCATGTAACTTGTTTTAAATTTTATAATTGGTAATAAACGAACATGTGATAAAATACTACAATTATAAATTCCTAATAAAGTTATTTTACAATTTATTTATATCTGAAAGCTTATCGATGTCGTATTCCGGTAAAAAAAAATCAGTGCATGTCGGTATAGCCGGGCCGATGTACGGTACCCCACCCACTTTAGAAATTGAAAATCGCTACGTTAATGCCGAGGTTTTTATATATTCATCTAAAATTGATGCAGCCTTTTACGAAGGGGTTGGTTTGTTTTGTATCAATACAGGGCTTGCACTTCATTGTTTGGTCCGATTCGTCATAAAACAGCCAAGTAAAGCGTTCTCCATTCGTCGCAGAAACCCCGTTGGAAACCTTTTTTCTTTTTTGCTGGTGGCAATGTCGATTTATCAGGCTCAGGGCTTGTACATTGGTCATCAACCTTTTTTTCTTCATGCGATGAGCCAGGTGCGCTGTCATTGTCCCCCCACCCACCCCTATCTTTTTCGTTATTTCCTTTCGAAAAGTAAAAATTCAGGTTTCGCTGTGACGCGGCTTCATAACAACGCGCCGTTGATTGGTCCTTTATTTTTAACACGCTTGTTGCGATATTTGATTGGTCCGTTATTTATATTATGCTATTTTCTGCAATGGGAAAACCTACGCGAATCAATATAATGCGGGTACTACTGGCAGGCAATCTATCGTCAATCTGATGCCAATTTGATTTTTATACAACGGCTGAGATATAATATCATGAATCTGATATTGCGTCAATGGTGACGCGCTGTGGATATTTTTTGGGGTCATTGTTGAAATAAATGCGACAAAACGCACAAATCTGTGCGTCATCGGAAACCCTGTGTGCGAGATTTTAATTCACCTTTGTGACAGTTTTGTTTTTGTTTTTTTTTGTCAACACTGATAGAGTCGGAACAAGAAGGCGAGGAACTTGCCACTGGTTCTTGGTGTACCATTAGACATTCAACAGGGCACTATGTTGGTTGCTGGTATACCTCCTCTGTCCATGGATGATGAGCGGAAAAAGTAAGTTCTTTGAACATTTTGATAAATTCCATGAGAAATATTGGTAAAAGCGGTGAAATATAAACTTCTATGCAATGCCTTTTGTGAGCAGCAGTGTATATATTTCCACTTCACTTCATAGTAAAGGGCCATGTATAGTGTGCCCTTTTTAGCTCACCAAAGCACAATGTGCTCAAGGTGAGCTATTAGGATCACCCATTGTATGTCCTCAACAGTTTGTTTTTTAAACAACATCTGCTCTGAAACCGCTGAAAAGAATTTGATTAAACTTGGCATGGAGTCCTTGGATGAACCTTTACAAAAGTTGCTAAAATAAATTTGATCCATGTAGAACTGTGGTTGCTTTGGCAACAGAAAGAAGAAAATTATGAAAACTTTAAAAATCATCTCCTCTGAAACCAATGGTCTGAATTTAATTTTCTGTGGCACAATTGTCACCTCATGAATGTCTACCTTAATTGCTAAATAAAGTTGTAGCTTCAAAAAGAGGCTCCTAGGGGTCAGCTAATGTACTCTATATAGAAATTTTAAAATTTTTCTTCTATGAAACCAGTGGTCAGAACTTAATTTCATTTTGCAGAACGTTTACTATTCTTGCTAAAATGAAGTTGATCCCTTTAAAAATGAGGCCCCAAGGGGGACATATGGTCTCCTTATAGAAACAACTTGAATCATTTTAAATAAAATGATGTACTCTGGTGAGCGATCTATGGCCACATGGCCCTCTTGTTGTTTTGTGTTTTTAGCTCACCTGAGCACAACTTGCTCATGGTGAGCTTTTGTGATTGCCTTTTGTCCTGCATCCGTGCATCCGTCATCAACAATTTCTTTAAACAACATCTCCTTCTGAACTACTCACTGGACTTTGATAAAACTTCACAGGAATGTTCATTATGGGGCCCTTTACCAAAGCTGTTAAAATTATTTTGACTGGTCAAAAATATAGGTCACAGGAGCTAAAAATGGATTTAAAAAATGAAAATTTTAAAAATCTTCTTCGAAACCACAAGGCCTAGCCTTTTGATTTTTGGTATGTAGCATGATCTTATGACTCTCTACCAAGATTGTTCAAATTATGACCCTGGGGTCAAAATTGGCCCCGCCCCAGGTGTCACTTGATTTAACATAGGCTAATATAGGATAAAAACTTGAAAAATCTTCTTCTTAGAAACCACAAGGTATAGAGTTAAGATATTTGGTGTTCAGCATTGTCTAGTAGATCTCTACCAAGATTGTTCAAATTATGACCCTGGGGTCAAAATTGGCCCTGCCCCAGGGTCACTTGATTTAACATAGGCTAATATAGAAAAAAAACTTGAAAAATATTCTTCTCAGAAACCACAAGGCCTGGGGTTTAGATATTTGGTGTGCAGCATTGCCTAGTAGATCACAACCAAGTTTGTTCAAATCATGGCCCTGTGGTCAAATTTGGCCCCGCCAAGGAGTCACCTGATTTTACATAGGCTAATACAGAAAAAAAAAACTTGAAAAATCTTCTTCTCAGAAACCACAAGGCCTGGAGTTTAGATATTTGGTATGTAGCATGATCTTATGACTCTACCAAGATTGTTCAAATTATGACCCTGGGGTCAAAATTGGTCCCCCCCAGGGGTCACTTGATTTAACATAGGCTTATATAGGAAAAACTTTAAAAATCTTCTCAGAAACCACAAGGCCTAGGGTTTAGATATTTGGTATGTAACATTACCTTATGAACATCTACCAAGTTTGTTCAAATCATGGACCTAGGTTCAGAATTGGCCCCACCCCAGGGGTCACTTTATTTAACATAGACTTACATAAATTATGAAAGATTTTTAAAGATATCCTTGTCAGAAACCACAAGATCATGGGTTTAGATATTTGGTATGTAACCTGGCCTTGTGGACCAGAACCAAGTTTTCAAATCATGGCCCTGGGGTCAAAATTGGTCCCACGCTTGGGTTAACTTGGTTTTTTGGACCAGATGTAAACTTTTTGCGTGGAATTAAAATTATATTGCTGTTTTTCTGTATGGATTTTGTATTCAGTATGACTATGTTGTAAAAGGCAATGAAAGTAAAATTTCTCATGTGAGCGATTCAGGGCCATCTTGGCCCTCTTGTTTTCTACAGAGTTGGCGGGACGTACAGATTTTCAGTCTGTGCATTTGTCCGTGTGACACACCTCAGGTTTACCATTGCGTTTAAGCTTTTTTTTGTAAGAAAATGACTTCTCATCTTTATGAAATTAGATACACATGTACATAATAATTTGTGCTATTAAATATTTATGCAGATTTATGGCTGTGACCTTATGACCTACATAGTTGGATGAACATGATGATAATGATTGTTCTGCCTTAGGATGACATTTGCATTTAAGCTTTTTTAGCTCACCTGAGCAAAGCTCAGGGTGAGCTATTGTGATCCCGTGAGCGTCCGTCATGCATCGTGCGGCGTCAACAATTTTTAGTGTTTACACTCTATCACCTTTATTCCTTAAGCAATCATCTTCAAACTTTAAGACAATGTTTATGACCATAATGTCTCGATTGAGTTCTATTATGGCTGAAACCCGTCAATTAGGTCAGGAGTTATGCCCCTTTTAATATTAAAAAAAATGCCATATTTCACGTTGTTTACACTCTAGCATCTGCATCTTTTGAGCAATCATCTTTAAACTTTATGGCAATGCTTATAACCATAATGTCTCGATTGAGTTTGATTTTGGCTAAGATCCGTGAATTAGGTCAAGAGTTATGCCCTTTTTAATATTCAAAAAATGCAAGATTTCACTTTGTTTACACTCTGGCATCTGCATCTTTTGAGCTATCATCTTCAAACTTTATGGCAATGCTTATGACCATAATGTCTCGATTAAGTTTGATTATGGCTAAGATCTGTCTATTAGGTCAGGAGTAAAGCCCCTTTTAATATAAAAAAAATGCCAGATTTCACTTTGTTTACAGTAGTTGTTTGAGTGACTACATCACACACAATTTCTATGGATGGATTTTCATAACTCTTTACGGAAGTGTTCAGCATAATAGATAAAAAAAATTTATAGACTTATAAAGAAAAAACTAAAAAATTGAGTAACATAGCCTAGTAGACCTCTACCAAGTTTGTTCAAATCATGGCTCTGGAGTCAAATTTGGCCCCCCTAAGGGATCACTTGATTTTACATAGACTTGTATAGGAAAACCCTCAAAAGATATTGAGAGTTAAGATATTTACTTATGGTCCTCAACCAAGTCTGTTCAAATCATGGCCCTGGTGTCAAAATTGACCCCACCCCATGTGTCACTTGATTTTATATAGACTTATTACAGCTATGACCTTCAAAGTTTGGCTGGCAGGTATAGTTTTTATGTGAAATTTAGATGATCTTGCTGTACTTCTGCATGGATTATGTATTATTAAAAGTATTTGTACTACAGACTTGAAATTTCATGATATATTATTCACGACATGAACTTGCGCACCTGGGGATTTTCATCGTACCGCCCTTGAGGTTGACAAAGTTACAGGCTGTTGTTTTTGAAAAAAATTGGAAATTTTATGCTTGTGAAGCATGTAACTGAAAGTATTTTCATAAACTTATGCACCTGGGTATTTTTATCGAACCTTCGTTTAAGTTGACAGAGTTATGGGCCTTTTTTATTAAGAATATGCAATATTATGCTTGTGATGCACGTAACTCTGAAAGTATTTGTACGGATATATTATTCAGAACATGACCTTGTGCATGCTATAGAAATATAGGAGGAGTAAGAGTGACAATGTGTTAATTGTTATCAGTCTGTTGAAACAAATGGTGCATTCATCTAGTGACCATGTCAACGCAACGTTAAAGTGGGGTTATTGGCATTGTGGAAAAATTTGACCTCCGTTTATTAAATTTACTGTGACAAACAAAAGAAATGAGACAATACAGTTCTCTTAGAACTATCAGCGCTTTGATTTGTACTACTGAGTGAAGACACAGTTTCTATTTATAGATGCTGTGGCTTTATTCTGTGTCTTTAGTAACTTCTGATAGCAGATATAAACCTGTATCAACCATTTTATAGAGCAACAAATAACCCCTGGAGATATCTTTGCTGTATCTGAGATAGTAGATGTGATTATAAGGAGGTTATACGGATTTTTATTAGTTCACCAGAGCACGAAGTGCTCAGGGTGAGCTATTGGGATCACCCTTCATCCTTCGTCTGTCGTCGTCCGTCATCAACAATTTGCTTTAAAAGACATCTCCTCTGAAACAGCTGGACAGAATTTGATAAAACTTGGCATGTATGATCCTTGGATGGGCCTCTACAAAAATTGCTCAAATAAAGTTGATCCATGAAGAACTCTGGTTGCCATGGCAACAAATAGAAAAAATAATTGAAAACTTTGAAAATCATCTCCTCTGAAACCGCTTGACAGAATTTGATAAAACTTGGCATGTATGATCCTTGGGTGGGCCTCTACAAAAATTGCTCAAATAAAGTTGATCCATGAAGAACTCTGGTTGCTATGGCAACAAATAGAAAAAATAATTGAAAACTTTGAAAATCCTCTCCTCTGAAACAAATGGTCAGAATTTATTTTCCTTTGGCACAAATAGTCACCTCATGAATGTCTACCATAAATGCTAAAATAAAGTTGATCCCTTGAAAAATGAGGCCCCTAGGGGGTTGGCTAATTTCCTTATATACTCTATATAGAAAACATCAAAATACTTTTTTTTATGAAGCCAGCTGTGAGAATTTAATTTCCTTTGGCCCAAATAGTTACCTCATGAATGTATACCAATATGGCTAAAATAAAGTTAATTCCTAAAAAAAAGAGGTCCCTAGGGGTGGCTAATTCCCTTATATACTCTATATAGAAAACATCAAAATTCTTCTTCTGTGCAAAGGCCAGTATGGGGCCGAAATTTGGCCCCATTCCCATCCGTAAAAGTATATATTTTTCCTCAACCACATTTTACACACTTCTCCTTCTCAATTTGTTTTGTTTTTTCTCATGTAACTGGTAATCCGCCTGGTAATCTAAAGAGAACTAAAAAGAGAGAGGAAAAAACTTGAAATGAGCTTATCTGTTTAACTCTATTTTGCATAAAATTCTGCCAGATTCATGGCGATGTCACGTACGCAAATTGCCAATTTTGTTAAGAAAATATTTTAATGTAGAGATGCATTGTTTTGTGGATAAAAGCTAAAAAGACACACTGTAGGTAATTTGGAGAGTACTTTTAGTATTTTGCAAAATAGATTCACAACTTTCTCTGACCATGTAAATAAAATTAATAACCAAAAAAGCTTTGCATTTCTAAATGTCATCAGTTTTCGCGGATTTACTTTCTCTTTTGACAACTTGTAAATAAAAGGAATCTGAGACGATATTAAAGAATTTTCGAAATATTTTGTTACAGATTGTTATTTAAAAGTTTAATCATGTTATGTAAAAGTTAAATCAACCATTTTAACGAACTGCTTTCATTTTCTTCCCATACAAAAAGCCCTGTGGCTTTCAAACTATCACATTGTGTAACTGCAACTGATAATACAATATATTATATCATCTTAATTAATAAATTTCAGAATTTTACTTCCATGAAATTAATGGTCAGGATTGATTTCATGAATGTCTGCCATGATTGCTAAAATGAAGTTGATCTCTGGTTTGTCATTTGATTTCCTTATAGAAAAAATCATCTTGAATATGCTGATTTACACTGGTGAGCGTTTATGGCCCTTGGGCCTCTTGTTGTAATTCAAGCTCTCTATATGGACCATTGAAACACCATTAAATAATGGAAACCTGCACATCCACCATCCAAATTCAGGCATGAGCCACCTTTGCATTCAAAAGAAACTATACTCCTCCACGTGGTAAAGTGAGTTACGCAACATCCTAGGGATAATAGTTTTTCTGTGCTTTTATACTACATACAATTATTGTAAATATTTATTTTTGACTCAAAATTGAGTTTTCACTACTTTGGCTGCATCTCCGCATATCTGTATTGTAGAATTCTGTTCAATCATTTAGTCTTTCATACAAAATTGAGGGGTTACATGTATTCGGTTTTAAATGTAGAGAAACGGACCCTCAGAATTTAGGTACTATAGTTGTGAGTGACTACATCACACACAACTAAAAATCAGGACCCCATTCGTGGGTTATCCTTGACAGCTTTGTCTAAAAGTATGGTCATTACAATAGAAGTAGAAAAGAAGCTGAGTAGCTGGTGCATTTAATAATACAGTTAAACCTGTGTTAGCGGTCACCTGTATAAAGCAGCCAACATGTATTTTGCAGTCAGTTTTTTGCTCACCTGAGCACGAAGTGCTCAAGGTGAGCTTTTGTGATCATCCATTGTCTGTCGTCAACAATTTACTTTAAATGACATCTCCTTTGAAACCGCAGGGATGTTTCTTAGGTGAACCTTCTCAAAAGTTGCTAAAATAAACTTGATCCATGTGGAACTCTGGTTACCAGGCAACGGAAAGAAAAAATTATGAAAACTTTAAAAATCATCTCCTTCAAAACTATTGGCCAGATTTCAATATATTTTGGTACAGATTTTCCTTGGTTAACATTCTACCAAGATTGCTAAAATTATTCCGATGGGGAAAAAAACATGGCCGCCAAGGGCGGGTCTGATTTGCCTAATAAGTATATAGTGAAATCTTTAAACAACATCTCCTCTAAAACAGCTGGACAGAAATTGATTATATTTGGCAGGGATGATCCTTCGGTGAAGCTTCACAAAAGTTGCTTAAATTATTCCGATCCATATAAGAAACATGGCAGCCAGGGGCGGAGCTAATTTGCCTTATATGTATATAGTGAAATCTTTAAATGACATCTCCTCAGAAACCACTGGACAGAATTTGATTATATTTGGCAGGGATGATCCTTGGGTGAAGCTTCACAAAAGTTGCTTAAGTTATTCTGATCCATTAAAAAAAACATGGCTGTCAGGGGCTGGGCTAATTTGCCTAATATGTACGAGGGTCGTCCAGAAAGTTCGTAGACACCTGCTTTAATACGAGTACAGTGATCACACGATTCCTCGAGGTTGGACGGGATCTGCAAAAAAACTCGGAGAATCGCCGTATTCGAGGAATCATTTATGTGTCAAAATTCAATACATTTACTTTTGTTGATTATTTAACGTCGTTTTTTTCATTAATTATTTTGTTACATTTAGCCTTTAACAAAAATTCATAAACATGATATATGTTTAAAAATACAAAAATAACACTATCATAGCTTTCATTGTGAGAATTAAGTCAGAAATAAAAGTTGGTTTTTTTTACCGATAATATGTTTGAAACCCTTTGTTTTAGTTTGTGTATATGGCAGCATTGTGTATTTTTTACATTCTTGTAATAAACAATTATACCGTGGTTCTTCAAATTAATGATTACAGAAAAAAAGAACAACACACAAACAAACAAAAATCACAGTTTGTTACATGATCAGTAGGTGCGAAAATACTTTCAACATTGCTGTGTTTATATAACGATTCACCAATGTACTCTAAGGAGGTTTGACAATGTGTGAAAACAAAAAGAAAACCATATTGACCAAGGTGTTAATTACATGTGGTCATAGGGCCGGAGTATGGTTGTCAAGGAGATATAGGTAGGTTTTGATATCGACTTCGAGGAATCGCATAGAAATACTATAGGATATACCATAAATTTATATAGAATAAGAAGGGCTAAATCAAGGGACCGGGCTTATAGCTTGAGCCATTGCCGGTATTCAATGAATCGCCACATTGAGGAATCGCGTGACCACTGTATTTCGCATTAGAATTAAATGAAACTTTCTCCAATCGCTCACCAATGTTTTATGATTGATGCTACAAAATTTCAAAACTTTCCGTTCTTAAACAATGAAACGGCACGGGTTTATGTAAAGGGATGTAGAGGTGTGCGGAGCACGCCATGACGTTACGTGTTGAATTTACTTACTGAAATGTGGCGTCGAAGTTAAAGCGCCATTATTCTTTCTCAAAATATACACCATTGCATCCCACACATTTCCTCTGTCTATCAACCCATTTGTAATACACCTGTGAATACCAGTCACTCTCATTTCCAGAAATAATGCATAGTGTTGCTGTTCTTAGTTCAGTGAAATTCCTGAATTTTCTATCTCTGAGTTGCGACTTTATCAATGGGAACACAGCGAAATCCATCGGCGCTAAGTCCGGACTATATGGTGCATGCAACAGAGTCTCAAACCCCAGTAACTGAATTTCTAGCTTAGTAGTTGCAGCCGTATGCGCAGGGGCATTGTCCTGATGAAGTATCAAAGTATCTCCAAATTCTCTGAAAGTGCGGGTCTTTTCTTCCGTAGAGCCTGAATGAGGTCTCTCCTTAGGACCTGAAAATAGCATTTTAAACCTACTTGCACCTTTACATTTTAAGGCATTACACACATGCAGTTAATTTTACAATGATTTAATTTATAATTATGTGTATGCTAACGTCTAATCAACAGTTAACAAAAACCTCAATTACCTTTGAGTAGTAGTCTGCATTAACAGTGGTGCCGTGGCGTGGGTGAGGATCATACCGTGTCTATCCATAATAGAATAAACATGTGCTTTCCCACTGACTTCGTAACTTTGGCTTTCTTTGGTGGAGATGAGTCTTTATGCTTCCATACACTAGACTGCCGTTTGCTTTCGGGCTCAAAAATAGTGAAACCATGATTCATCAGTTGTAATAATTCTGCATCACCGCCCATTTGCGAAGAAATGATTTTGCTGCTCTAACACACGCCTCTTTATTATCACTGGAAACTAATCTGGGTACCCAACATGAAATTTTTGCGCAGTTGTCTTTGAAATATTTTTAAATTCAAACGCTAAACGCTCTTTCCAAATTTGTCTTCCTGAACGTAAATCGTCTGTAGTTTCAACTCTACCATCATGAAATCGCTTGTACCATTTGTATACAAGAGCACGAGAAACACTTAGCCTCTTACTGTTTGAATTAATAAATTCCATCGTCTCTACAGGCTTTTTCCCAAGCTCCATGAAGAATTTTACTAGCACACGCTGCTCCGCCCAAACGTCTGACATTTCATTTTTGGCCAGTTTTCTTCCATGGTTTATTGAAAATAGTTCTCCTCACTTTTTATTTTTAAAGCGATAACATTCAATTCGTAACAATATGACGTCAACGTGTAACGTCATGTCATGAAGTATTTATCATAACGTTACCTGCAATTTTAACAGGTAAAATACCCAAAGAAAGAAGGAGCATGAGACCGGTAAATATCTCCAGTTTTGACGTGCTCCAGTTACCCCTATACAAGGTTGCCATGGAAACGATCACACGAGTTCCGATATTAATTTCATGTTTCTATCGTAATCAAGCTATGCAATTATGATCAAGGGTGAGCTCAACATAAAAAAATAGATTGAAAAAATGAAATTAACAAAGAAATATCAGTTGTCTACAGACTTTCTGGACAACCCTCGTATATAGTGAAATCTTAAAACGACATCTCCTCTGAATTCACTGGACAGAAGTTGATTCAATTTGGCAGGGATGATCCTTGAGTGAAGCTTCACAAAAGTTGCTGAAGTTATTCTGATCCATGGCCGCCAGGGGCAGGACTAATTTGCCTCATATGTATATAGTGAAATCTAAACACATCTTTGAAACTGCTGGACAGAATTTGATAAAACTTTGCAGAGATCATCTCCTTCAAAACTACTGACCAGATTTCAAAATATTTTAATACAGACTGATGTTCCTCGGGTAACCCTATAGTCAGGTGAGCGATCCAGGGCCATCATGGCCCTCTTGTTTATATTACCAAACTAACATTTCGGTATATGTTTAACTTTCATTTAGCGACCATCTATGTTAAGTGGTCATTTTCTGTTGTACCAATGATTGTCGCTTAAGACCGATTTAATGGTAATTTAATTTAATCATATTTTCAGTAGGCAACAAAAGTAAATGATGCTCCATTCCCTCAGGGAAATGACGTTGCATGCAAAGAAAAGAAAAGCCTTAAATAACTTTTATGCACCTAATTTTTTTTTCTGATAATCATTGCATAGAAAAACATTGAATTTCAACCAGCCAATGGCACTGTATTGTCTGTGGCTGTGTGATAAAATTGTACGAAAAATTAGATTTAAGAAATATTATTTCTTTTTATACAATCATTATTTTGCAAATTACTATATTCGAAAAGTGCGTATATTTTTAGATGAGCATGCAACCCTTGAAGAAAAGAAAGAAAATCGCGTATACATTATATTCAATCTTTAAACCAGTCCTCATTCATTCAACATAAACCATATTAGATTTACCAATTTAACGCTTTTACAATGACGTTTGATCAAAAAAAAAAAAATTATTTAAAAAAAGAAATATTAAATTTAAAAATATTACACAAACACCATTTGACCTAAACAATTATACATGGTTTTTGACGAGAAAAATATCAACAAATAGATATACAGGATTTTTTTCACATTGTCAATTAACAACTTTCCGATTGGCTAAAAGGTCAAGGATTTTTTCGCAGAATATGTGGTGTAGACCTACCATTTCAATGGTGAAAAAAAAAGTTTTTCTCTAAAGTTGACTTACGCAGTTTTCGTAGAGCAGCGACGATTTTGAAGATTATTCAGTATGTTTCACCTGTCTTCATAATTTATCACAGCCCTTTATATTGTTTGACATGCATGGCATACAAAAAAAACATTTTTGTTCTTTTTAAAATTGTAGCTGAGTTTTTGAGTTCCTGATTGAAATCAATAATTAATCAATACATATTTAATCAGTAAATTTGACAGTCATTTAATGTATATTGAAAAAACAGTAAAAAAAATCCTTGTAATTTTCAATGCTAAGGAAAGGATTATTCATGAATGAGGTCTCTGTAAATTACTCTTATCATTTTGTTTTTAATGTGATTGTTATACCCCCAAAACAAAGTTTGGGGGGGTATATAGGAGTCACCCGGTGGTCGGTCGGTCGGTCCAGCGGTCCGTTGCATTTTCCTTGTCCGTTGCATAACTTGAAAACCACAAGTTGGAATTCAATACAACTTCATGCAATGATCAAGCACATGGAGAGGAAGTGCAGTGCACAAGAACCATAACTCCATCTTGACTTATTATGCAGTTATTGCCCTTTGTTACTTTTCCTTGTCCGGAGCATAACTTGAAAAGTACAAGTTTGATTTCAAAACAATTTCATACAATGGTCAACCACAATATGAGGAAGTGCAGTGCACAAGAACCATAACTCTATCTAGAGTAATTACAGAGTTATTGCCCTTTGTATTTTTTCCTTGTCCGGAGTATAACTTGTAAACTACTGGTTGGATTTCAAAACAATTTCATACAATGGTCAAGCACAATGAGAGGAAGTGCAGTGCACAAGAACCATAACTCTATCTAGAGTAATTACAGAGTTATTTCCCTTTGTTACTTTTCCTTGTTTTTCTTGTCCTGAACATAACTCGAATATTATACATGGTATATACTTGAAACTTAAAATGTAAACAGATGGCGACTAGGAGAAGTGCAGTGTCCAAGAACTGTAACCTTATATTTTTAAACTACTGTGACAAACAACCATTATTTACTCTCTATCAACTTTAAATAAAAACTTTACTTATTAATATCACAACCAATATACTATGTATACAGGTTCTTATCTATGCTCTGCCTGAAGTCTGGCTTCTCCTGCATTAAAGTATTTTGTGGGGGTATTAATCACCTTCAGTGATAGCTCTAGTTTTCATAATGTTTTTGCATATTATTGAACCTGTAGTCAAATCAAGGTTAAAGATATATTAATGTCATGTAAACTGTGCTTACCATTTATCACATAACGTAAAGCGCAGATTGTATGGTATCAGATTAAGAATGCATTGTATAGAACTGTACAGGTGAATCATACGTGCTATCACAGATCGTATATCACATATTGTATGTTGTTCTTATTTAAGTTATATCAATCATATTTTTTGACAACTAATGCAATAGCACCACTGTATGTGATATTGCCTAGTGGACATCTACCAAGTTTCTTTAAACCATGGCCCTGGGGTCAAAATTGCCTCCACACCAGGGGTATCATAGACTTGTCTAGCAAAAACCTTAAAAGATGTTCTTGTTTAAAACCACAAGATCGTGAGTTTAGATATTTGGTATGTAACCTGGAAACATGAAATTGTGTCATTGAATTGCAATGTATCCATTATTATAATCCATCACTTTATGGGTTGAGTATGTGGATGCGAGTTACATATTACTTTGTCCAATCTGTAAGTAATCAGTATTTCGATTTTGAATGATATAAAGGTTTGTTTTGTTTCAGCTTCTTTGGCAAAGCATTTGAGCAAGCAGCCAACAGCACCAACTGTCGAACACTGCATGACAGCTTTGATACATTCAGTAAGTACAAGTTGGGATCTTGCCATTCTGTTATCTTTCAGACTTTGCAAAAGTCGTTGGACTGGCAGACGTATCCGACAGATTTAGGCTTGTCCAATTAAAAATTGTATTTTGTTCATCCAGGTGACTGACGATTTTTCAGCAAAATCAAACAGGGAAAATGTTGATTTTTAATCCATAAATTTTGCAAAATAATCCGTAGAGCAAAATAACTTGATGCTATTATTTTCTGTTTGAGATTTCTTTAATATGAGCGCAAGCAGCAGACATTGAGACACTGATAAAAAGACTACACGCAAAACATGATTATATATATATATATATATATATATATATATATATATATATATGTGTGTGTTTCTACCCGATTACAATATGTAATAAACATAAGGAAATGTATAGAGATAAATGCAGACCTGCCCATGTGTGAAAATTGCCACTGCTCCACCTTCTATGTGAAAATAAAATAATTAATCCAATCAAGAAACACTTTGCAAACTCTTAATTTGACTGCTACCTTGAACTAAAGACAATATGTAATTCACACGTATGATGTTGCCTCTCCAGTAATTATGTCCCCCCCCCCCCCCTTATTTATAGGGACATATATGGGGGGGGGACATATTGTTTTTGTCAGAGTTGTCTGTCTGTCACACATTTTTTCTGGAGCTTAACTCACAAAGTATCAAAGCTATTAACTTGAAACTTCACAGGTGGATAGATCTCATGGTGGAGAAGTGCATTGCAAAGAACCGTAACTCTGTGCATCGAATTTTTGGAGTTAATGCCCGTTGTTATATTTCAGAATTAATTTTTGTCTGGAATGTAACTAAAAAATTAGAAAATCTATCAACTTGAAATTTTACTGGTAGATAGATCTCATGGAGAAGTGCAGTGCAAAGAACTGTAACTTTGCACTTTGGGAGTTATTGCCCTTTGTTAAATTTCATACTTCCTTTTTGTCGAGAGCGTTTCTTGGCACTATAAGACATTACCTTGAAACTTTATAGATGGATAGATCACATGGAGGAGAAGTGCAGAGCACAAGAACTGTAACTTTGCACATAATATTTTGGTGTTACTGCATTTTGTTCAATTTCATACTTATTTTTTATGCAGGGCACTGATAATTCACATGTGAATTCCTTATGGCAAGACCTTTCCATCAATGTTACACTTTTGACCTTGACTTTTGATCTTTGACCTATTTTTGAAATATTTAACAAAAAACTTTATCGTTGGCCGTAATTTCTTTACAATTTGACATACAACTTTTATTTATGGTTGCATATTCATCTTTGCAAGGGCTATTCAGATATACCTCAATATTTCATCTTTTGACCTTGGTTTTTGCTGTAATTTTTGGCACGACCTTTCCATCAATGTTACACTTTCGGACTTTGATCTTTGAACTATTTTTGAAATGTTTAACAAAAAACTTTAACTTTAGCCATAACTTTTATATTTGGTATGCATATTCATCATGACAATATTTTTTCAGATATACCTAATATCCTTACCTTTGACCTTATTTTGCCATAACTTTGGACAAGTTTTATAATATATATTTCTTTGTCATTTTTCAATTTTTTTTTTTTTTAAACTTTGTATACTGGTTTGTCATCATATGAACCTGTGCAGGTGTGATTTTGGTCATGATCTTCAGGCAGATAAAAAAGAACTCTCAATCACTTTCTGACCCAAAATGATCCCTGATAGCCTAGTAGGCCTCTACCAATTTTTTTCAAATCATGGCCCTGGGGTCCATATTTTCCTTGCTGTAGGGGTCACTTCTGCATGGTTAATATATTCAGATGACTCATAGCTTAAGAGTCAATGAAGGCACTGTTTCTCAGATGAGCGATTTAGGGCCATATTGACCCTCTTGTTTAGCTCACCTGAGCACAATGTGCTCAAGGTGAGCTTTTGAGATCCCCCTGCGTCCATCGTGTTTCATCAACAATTTGCTTTAAAACGACATCTCTGAAACCACTGGACAAAATTTGATTAAACTTGGCAGGGATGATCCTTGGGTGAACCTTCACAAAAGTTGCTAAAATAAACTTGATCTTAAAAAATCATCTCCTTCAAAATTACTGGCCAGATTTCAAAATGTTTTGGTACAGATGTTCCTTGGGTAACCCTCTACCAAGATTGCTAAAATTATTCCAATCCATAAAAAAAACATGTTAGCCTGGGGCAGGGCTAATTTGCCTTAAATTTACATAGTGAAAACTTTAAACAACATCTCCTCTGAAACCACTGAATAGAATTTGATTAAACTTGGTAGAGATGATCCTTGGGTGAACCTTCACAAAAGTTGCTGCTGCTGGAGGCGGTCATATATTGGCATCATCTTCTCCGTCTGTCCATCCGTCAGTACGTTCTGATCTACCCATAATAGTATATAATGCTCAAAATATTTCAGTCCATCAAAAAACGAGTCGCAGGGAGCGGGGTTTATATTTCACTATATAAATAACAAAAGACTTCTGCTCCAAGACTACTAGCCAGATTTTAAAATGTTTGGCATGGATACAGTTCTATTGGTAACCCTCTACCAAGATTGCTCCTTCAGAGCATTGGTACTCAGGTGAGCGATGGCAACCAGAAGATAAGATCTTTAAAATGCATTATCTCAGAAATTTATAGACCTACAGATTTGATATTTGGTACATAGCATCAGCTCATGTTGCCTCAACATCGGTGCAAAATTTTTGCCCCTGGGGTCACAATAGGCCACGCCCAAGGATCACACCCGGATTTTTGTAAAGAACTGTATAGGGAGTTCTTGAAAAATCTTCTATTCAGAAACACCTCCATGGATTTTCACCAAATTTCCCTAAAATGATACTAATATAAGTCTGAGGCTAATTCCTAATTTTTATACGCTGCCAGAGGCGGTCATATATTGGCATCATCTTTTCCATCTGTCCATACGTCCATTTTTTGTTAACGCAACTCCTCCTACATTTCTGAATGAATCTTTTCAAAACTTGGTCAATGTCATTACTATAATGGGTAGATGTACATAAAGTGGCGATTTTCCGGTCCATTGATTTTTACAAGATTTGTGTCCCTTGAAACTTAGTCTCTGTAGCTGATTGATATTGCAGCCTTGTGAACGCAACTCCTACATTTCTGAATGAATCTTTTTAAAACTTGGACAATGGCATAACTATAATGGATAGATGTGCATGAAGTGGTGATTTTCTGGTTCATTAATTTTTGCAAGATTTTTTGTCCCTTGAAACTTAGTTTCTGATTGATATTTCAGCCTTGTGAATGCCTAATCTTTTCAAAACTTGGGCAATGTCATTACTATACTGGGTAGATACAGTGGCGCTATCGTATCAGTTGTCAAAAATAGCGTATATCGTTCGTATCACATCGTATCGTATAGTATACTCAATCGCATCGTAACGTATCGAATCATATCCTATCTCATTCAATCGTATTACACATAATGAACAGGATCTTATCGCATCGTATCTTAAAGCAATGGTATATCGTAAATTGTATATCGTTAATCGCATAACGTATATCGTATCGAATCACTCAAAGATTTTTGGCAGTCTATGTTACGGGACACCCTTTACTTATTTATTTTTTTATATAGAAAATAATTATTCTTCGTTTCTCTAAATTCAACATTTTGCGTATATTTATTATTTTTTATCATAAATTATATTATGTAGTATAATCTTATTATTTGTTTAGTTAAAATAACATTATTTACTTTTTATGTACCGGTATATACATGTGTAGTGGCCTACGTGACTTTCTGCAGCAGACGCCGTGCGTCGTTAAGCAATTTTATGTACTTGTGAAAAATATGTATTCGAAAGCATTAAATCGGTATTGAAGTAAACGCTGGGCTACATACATTCCTATAAGTTTATTTGATGTGTTTGATCAAAATTTTCATGATTAGCAAGTCTGAAAATTAACAATTTAAATCTGACCTAATTATGCATAATCAAACTCCGATTTCGTCCAAGATGTTGCTTCCTTTGAATAACTTATTTTCCGGGACCTTTTTCCTCTGCAGTGTTCGCTCGCGTGCTCTTATTAAAAACATTGAAAGAGATGATCTTAAATTACACATATACCTACATTATAGTTCTAATGTGTATTTTTTTTTTTTATTTCCTACTTTATTTACCTCCCTCCCCTCTCTCTCTCTCTCTCTCTCTCTCTCTCCACATATGCAAACATCATAATTCGCACAGAACATATTTCGTTTTCTTCTCTCCCTCTCTTTCAGTTTGAATAATCAATATAATATCAGGAGGTCTTGGATTCGAAACCCAACCGGGGTACATTTCTCCGGTGATAGCGTCAAGACGTATAGAATTTGTACTAGATTTGCCCTTGTCTTGCACTCGGCAAATTGGGGTTGCTATGGGAACTCGGAGAACTCAGTACTGTGCAAAAAAAAAGGAAAAAAAAAAACAAAACAGGACCCCTACAATAGAAGATTAACATACTGCCTTTGAGAATAGAGGCATACGGTTTTAGTCAAATTACCGGTCTCTCCTTGTCCGTGAAAACACAAATTCACTACATGATAAAAGTTAAATGGGAAAAAAATCTATAAATTCCATATTATTACATGTATAGTTCACTTAAAATATATCTGATTTCTTTTCTCATGTATGTACATTTATGCATGAATGTGTATATTTAACCAACGTAATTGTATTTCACCAGACGCGTGTCATACCTTCTTATCAGCGGGCACAGCATGTGTTAATTTTGACCGGATATGTCACCTTTATGTAATGCCGATACCCATATACCGTCACTCACCCCCCACCCCCAATCCCACCCCAAGGCGAGGGAGGGACAATCAACCTTTACACAACATGAGTGTTATAACCGTACTAATTAACGTGACAGAAAACCTGAAAGATGGTCGCAAGCCTATTGTGAGAACATTATCACAGAAAAAACCAGGGTGTTATGTACGTAGTGTCACTGGGTAGCTTAGTCAAAAACTGTTCCTCTATTATAATAAATATTATACAATAATTTACAAGTAACTTAGAATAAGTATGTGTATATACATACATACACTATTGAGCACTTACGTAATATAAACTGTACCAACTAAATTAATACCGTCTGACTAAAAGCTCTGCCGCCTACGCGTTATAGAGTATATATTCACAATATTGCGATTGTACATAATGAAGTGTGACCCTTAATACAGAAAACTCAAAATTCTTCATCCTACCAAGGAGTGTCCCGAAGACAACGGAGAAATCTACTAGACAACAACAACATCACTACAAGTTTCTTCCATTAATTAATTTGATTCATATTGTTTATTCCTTTTAATGTATATCATTATTACATTATTATTCTAAAATTAAATTGTCATCATAGAAATATTATTTTCCGAAGAGGAAGACATTCTATATATCAGTATATTTCCATAGCGAATCTTGTTGCTGATGATATTAATAATAAAAAAATCTCTCTCTCTCTCTCTTTCGTGGGGGTGGGGTTCTTTACAAATTAAAGACTAATGAGCTTTTAAAAAATATAGAAATCACATACAAGTAAGTCTTAGAGTATTCTTATGATTGATAAAACAAATAAAAATATTTTTTATAGTTAAAACAGAGAGTAAAATATAGCAACAGTTCTTTTATAGGAACAAATAATATGTGCTTATGGTTGAAAGCATGGGACCTATTTAGAAGTTGTTTGCAAATTAGATATTCTGCTATCATCATGTATAAGCTGCGACAGAATCGGCAACCTCTTCACTAATTACTTCTCTTCAAACAAGATGGCCTTTCGGTCTTCATTTTTTAGCTCACCTGAGCACAACGTGCTCAAGGTGAGCTTTTGTGATCATCCATCGTCCGTCGTCGTGCGTCGTCAACAATTTGCTTTAAACGACATCTCCTCTGAAACCGCTGGACAGAATTTGATTAAACTTGGCAGGAATGTTCCTTGGGTGAGGCTCTACAAAAGTTGCTAAAATAAAATTGATCCATGAAGAACTCTGGTTGCCATGGCAACAAAAAGAAAATTATTTGAAAACTTTAAAAATCATCTCCTTCAAAACTACTGGCCAGACTTCAAAATAATTTGGTACAGATGTTTCTTGGGTCAACCTCTACCAAAGTTGCTAAAATTATTCCGATCCGTAAAAAAACATGGCCGCCAGGGGCGGGCTTATTTGCCTTATATGTATATAGAGAAACCTTTAAACAACATCTCCTCTGAAACCACTGGACATAATTTAATTAAACTTGGCAGGGATGATCCTTGGGTCAACCTTCACAAAAGTTGCTAAAATAAACTTGATCCATGAAGAACTCTGGTTGCCATGGCAACAAAAAGAAAAATAATTTGAAAACTTTAAAAACATCTC
>CM037795.1:23060265-23079507 GCA_021229015.1 Solen grandis | reverse complement strand
CTTTTCAAGAAATTTCCCCAATTTTTTTTTTTGAGATATTTGGATCTGAGTCAACCCTATCGTTTTATTCAGCTGCGATTATTCCTGAGCTTTCCCAGCTTGGGGAAAAGTTTCAGAACTTTCATTCTTTTTTCTAGCATCAAACATTTTCATTTAGACATGATGGCATAGGGCGTTACCATTATGTTCTTAATTTTCCCCCGGGTTAGGGACTTCAGATTTTTCATGTGAGGAAGCCTTCCAGCTGGCTTGGGGGTGGTCGGTGGTTTTTTCCCCGTACCCCTTTGTACTGGGGGTTTCTTCCCCCAAACCTTTTAATTAACGGGGACATATGGATATAGGTTTGGGAAATCCTACCCCATTGAGGGTTAAACCCCATTAAAATTTTTTACAACAAATATTCCTTTTTATTTCACAGCGATTTCTTGTTTTTAGCAGCAAAACAGTCAAAATTTCCCTTTGGGATCAAGCAATTAATAAAAAACCTTTTAAACTCTCAAAAGTTTGAAAAAAAGTCCACATATAATTATGCTTTCAAAATTTCCCCAACTTTTAAACACCAATCGTTGTCATCTAGTCGACAAGCAAAGCAAAACGTAGCAGAACCCAGTGCATAACTTTTAATACATGATGGTTTTTCATCAAACAATGCATAGATAAAAGGAAATTTGGGGAATTTAATTAAATCACTCATTGCGGGTTTGGGATTGGGTAAGCTTGCCCTTCGCAAAAAAAAGGTGACTTTTGGCAAACACCGAAAATTTGCCAGCGGAAGTGTCCCAATTATGTTGCGGGGGGGGGAAGCAGGGGATTAATAGGCACGCTTTTTCGGTGGGGGATCCACCAGTGATTGCCGCTAATTAGGACTCCTTTGAAGTAGGTTTTTCCCCCTTTTTTAAGGTGACCGTTGACGACATATGACAATTGACCACAAATTTTACACAAAAAATTTAAAGATAAATTTTTTGCTGGGGGGAGGGAACCTGACAGGCCCGCTTACGCCCAGGGTTGCCCACTTGGGGGACACGGGGCCCAATATCACAAGGTTCGACTGTTTTATGAGTCATAGTGAATACAAAAATCAAATTCAGAAGTCGCAAGATCATTTAAATTCAACACAAAATTTGTACCTCCCAAATCCAAAACTTTGAAGCCCTTTACTCTAAACGAGTCTGTATATAATCAATGACCCCTAGGAGGGAGGAAAATTTTGCCCAAGGGCCATGATTTGATCAAAATTGGTAGATGTTCCAAGGCCATGTAACTCCCCAAAAATATCTAAACTCTAGGCCTTGGGGGTTTCCCTGACAAGTTTGATTTTTCTAGTATTTTTATTTTCTTTCATGTAAAATCAGGTGGCCCCTGGGGGGGGGCCCAATTTAGACCAGAGGGTATTTTTTGAACAAATTTTGGTAAGGGCCCCAAAAGACAATGTCACCACCAAATATGAAAAAACTCCGGGCCTTGGGGTTTTCTGCCCAAGAGATTTTTTTTTTTGTTTTTCTTATATAAGTTTATGTAAAACTAAGTGACCCCTTTATTACATTTTATGTAAAAAACAAGTGACCCCCGGTGCGGGCCTAATTTTGACCCCAGGGTCCGATTTGAAAAATCTTGGTAATGGTCCTTTAAGACAATGCCAAAACACAAAATTTAAAAATCTAGGCCTTTGATTTCTGATAAGGGATTTTTCTAGTTTTTTTTCCCAAAATTTTGTCTATGTAAAATCAAGTGACCCCCGGGGCCCCCACCAATTTTGATCCCAAGGCCTTTGGTTTTTTAACAAACTTACTGAGGTTTATAGGCTTTGTTACACACCAAATATCTTTTAAAATCCAGGCCTTGTGGTTTCAGATAAGAAGATTTTTTTAGTTTTTCTTATATAAAATCAATGTAAAAGAAAAGTCTTTTCCCCGGGGGGAGGGGCAAAATTTTAAACCCAAAAAAGGGGCATAATCTTAAAAAACTTGGTAATGAAAAAAAGGGAAAAATTCCCCAAACCCAAATTTTTCTAAATCCGGGGCCCCTTTTGGGGGTTTTAGGAAAAAAAAATTTTTCCCAGTTTTTTTTTAAAAAAGTCTTTAAAATAAAAAGGTTTTCCCCGGGGGGGCCCCAATTTTTTTCCCCGGGGTTTTGATTTGATCAACCCGGGAAGTTTCAAAGCAATCCAAACCCAAATTTTCTTAAAACCCCCCGGGTTTTTTCTTTCTGTCAAGAAGTTTTTTTTTAGTTTTTTGTTTTAAAAAACTATGTAAATCAGGTGGCCCCGGGGGGGGGCCCAATTTCACCCCACGGCATGTTTTTAACAAAAGGGGAATGGTTTCCCCTAAGACAAGGGGAAATAAAAAATCTAAACTCCCCGGGCCTTTTTGGGGTTTTAGAAAAAGAAGGGTTTTTTAAGTTTTTTGAAAAATTTTTTTTTAAAAAGGGGGGCCCCCGGGGCCCCCCCCCGGGCCAAATTTTTGACTCCGGGGTCATAAAAAAAACAAATTTGGGGAAGGGGCCCCTAAAAAAATACACACCCAAAAATCAAAACCCGGGCCCCTTTTTGTTTTTGACAAAGATTTTTCTTTAATTTTAAAGTAAAATTTGGTGACTCCGGGGGGGGGCCAAAATTTCGACCCCGGGGTCATTTTTGAACAAAGTTGGAATGGTCCATAAACAATCCCCAAAAAACAAATACTAACTCGGGCCTTAATTTTTGGGAAAAGAAAAATTTTTTAAAGTTTTCATTTTAAAAAAATTTTTTTTTTAACTCCTGTGACCCAGAAACAATGGCAAACTTTGGAAAATTTTTTAGCAAAGAAAAAATCGGGGGGTTTTTTTTAAAAAAAATTTTTTGGCCCAGTGGTTATGGGGGAGATGCCTTTTGAAAAAAATTGTGGCGCGGGACACCCAAAATTGATCCAAAAGCAACAAGAGCCAAAACCCCCTCATTTAACAAAAAAACAGTTTCATCTATTTCATGGAAGTTTCAAAAAAAAAACCCCTTGTAAAATTTTTCAAAAATTTAGCAAATAATTTTTTGGCTTGACAAAATTTCATTGAAAAATTAAAGGAGAAAATTTAAAAAAAGGGGGGCTATGACCCAATAAATTTTTTTTTTGGGCAGTTTCAGAGGGGGTTCACAAATTTTCATAAAGGGCTATAAGCACCAACAATTTCTTTTTAGCATTTTCGAATTCCTATAACAAAATAAAGGAAAATTTAGCACTGCCCTTGAAAATTTTTTTTTAGGGGGGAAATAATTTTAGCAAACTTTTTAAAAGCGGCCTTTTTTTTAAAGGGAAATGTTTTTTTAAATTTTTTCCCAAAAAATTTTTTTTTTCCTTTCCCAGGAAACCATGTTCCCCTGGATCAAAGTTTTTTTAAAGGGAAGCATTGGGGAAGGGCCCCCCAAAGGGGATCCCCCTGCCAAGTTTAATCAAATTCGTCCGAGGTTTAAAGGGGAAACCCTTTTTAAAATTTTTTCACATTTAAGGCAAAAAACCCTGCCCTGGGGGCCATGTTATTTTACGGAAAAAAATAATTTTAGAAATTTTTGGGGTAAGGGTTCCCCAAAGGGAACTTCGTACCAAAACATTTTTAAAAAGGGGGGCCAGTTTTCGAAAAAAGTTTTTTTAATTTTTTTTTTTTTCCTTTCCACCCCCCCTTAGCAAACGAGTTCACTAAAAAATTTTTATTTTAAAAATTTTTGTGGGGGTTTTCCCCCCAAAAGGGATCATCTCCCCAATTTAAATTAAATTTGTCCTGCTTTTCTGGGGAATTTTTTTAAAAAGAAAATTGTTGACGACCAGTTTAACCCCTTTGGTTTTTTCTTTATCCCATTCTATGCATATATAAATTTTCAATTATGGCCAATTTTAAAATTGCTGACAAACCAAAAAACAGCCGTGCACAAGACTTGCAAATGCTTGTCAAAAAAAAAAATTTTGCATTTAAAAAGGCAAAAAAAAAATCACTGTATTATCAAAATGAAAAAAAAGGGGATAAAAAACTTTTTTAAAAAATTTTTAAGGCAAAACCCAAAAGGGGTTTTAAAAAAAAAATTTGGGGAAAGGGGATAAAAAAAAAAAAAAAAAAAAAATAATGGATTCTAATAAAAAAGGGGCATTTTTGGGAAAAACCCTTGACATTTTTTTCCCCCCTTTCCCTTTTCAAATACAATTTTTTCCAATTTTTTAAAAAAAACCCCCTTTTGGGGGGTTCAAGAAAAAGTGAGGTGGAAGGAAAACTTAAAAAATTAAAATTTTAAACGAGAATGAGCCAAGATAAATAAATTCTTTACAACCCCCCAAAAAGTTTCGTTGTGACGGGAAAAAAAAAAGGGCAATAATTGCAGCAAAACCTTCCCCCAGTATTCACATGGGGGATGATTCATGACAGAAATTGTCCAAAAAAAAGAACCCCCAATCACTTTTTTTTTTTAAAAAGGGTAAAAAGGGGGCAAATATTTGCCTTGGGCCACTAAAAAATTTTTATTACAGAATAATATCATAAACAAAAAATTCCATATTTTCCAAAAATTAAACCCCCCCTTTTCCCTCGTAAAGGGGAAGGTAAATTTGATAAAAAACCCTAGTCACAATTCGGACCGGAAAAAGGGAAAAACATTTTTTTTTTTTGATTTTCCCAAAGGGGTTAAATTCCCCTTTTGGGATTAAATTTGAAATTTAAAAAAAAGAAACAAAAGAAAGCAAAGAAAATTATTAAGCTAAAAAAAGGTTCTTTCAAAAAAATATAATTAAATTTTTTTGTTACCCATGACCAGCAAAAACAAAATAAACCTTTTAAATCTTTTTTTTTTTCTTAAAAACCATTTACCCTAACTTCCTTTTTGGGGGTTTGGGGGAGTTTAAATGAAAGTAAGTGTCCTTTCGTATTTTTTTATTTTGGAACCCCTCTAAAAACAGGAAAGAAAACCATAAAAAAAATCAGTAAAATTTTTAAATTTAAAAAATTAAACATTTTACTTTTTTTGTATTTAATCATGACCCATGTTAACATGGCCCCCCCCCGAACCCTTTCTCGTTAGAAATGTGTTAGAGAGTAGAAAAATTTTTATTTTTAAAAAAAATTTTTGGTAATGAAGACGGGGGTTTGGGGTGTTTATAAATGTAAACCCCCCTTTAAAAAAGACCTACAATTTTCCCAAAAATTTTTGAGGCCCCGGGGAAAAATTTTAAGGTCACTGTACAAAAATTAACCTAAAAAAAATAACAAAGGGAAATTAACCCAAAAATTTTTAAGGGTAAGTTAAATTCCTCATAGATCATCCATTTTGGAGTTTCAATTGAAATTTTAAAAACTTTTTTAGTTTTGGGCCAAAAAAAAAAATTTAAACTTAAAAATATCAAAAAGGCAATAACTAAACAAAAGCACTGATTTTGGGTTTTTTTTTTTTCCCAAAGTTTAAAACTTTTTTTAAACTTTTAAAAAAAAGGGCCACTGGCCCTAAAAACCCCCACCAGATTTCTTTAAAATTTAAATTAAAAATTTTATTTTTTAACCCTTTTTTTAAAATTTTAGTTTAAAAAAAAAACAATTTCATACGACAATAAAACCCCCCCCCATCCCCAGGACTATTTTCAGGGGGTAAAAAACCCTGAAAGAGAATAGGGCCCAAAGGTATTGTGTCAATTTTGAATTAAACTTTAAAAATAGAGGGGCATTCCACTTAAACAAAAATACCAATTTTTTCCCGGGAAAAAACAAAACAATTTCCATATTTTTATTAAAATTTTTTTAAAACATAAAATCAAAAGGGAATTTTAATTAATTTTAATTTTATCCATAAATTTTTTAAGAAAAAAATTTTGAATTTTCCCTCGGAAACAAAGAAAAAAAAAAACAAGGTTTGGGGCCACTTTTTAAGGGAAATTCTTTTTTAGAAAATATTGTAGGGGAAAATTGTGACCATTTTGTCCTGAAAAATTTAAAAATTTGACCTTGGTTTCAGAAAGATTTTTAAAATTTTCTACATATAATAAGGAAATTTGGCCCAAACCCCCCTTGGGGGCCAGTTTTTAAAGGGCAATTTATTTTAGAAAAAAAATTTTTAGAGAAAAATTGGTGACAATTAAAAATAAAAATTAAATTCTGACCTTTGGGTTTCAGAAAAAATTTTTTAAAATTTTCATATAGAAAGTATAAAAGGGAAAATTCCCAACCCCCCGGGAGGGGAGGGAGGGGGTTTTTTTAAAGGGGTAAACTTCTTTTTTTGAAATTTTGGGAGAGAAAGGAAAAAATTTGTCCAAAAAGGAATTAAATTTAGCTATTTCAGAGGATTTTTTTAAAGTTTTTAAAAAAAAGGTACCGGCCCAGATTTTCTGTCGGTAGAGTTATCATTCTGAAACTACATGTCGATTTAGATTAATTTCACAGTGTACTTTAAATAAAAAATTTACAGGTTATTTAAAATTTTTATAGGAAAAACATGTTCCCCTCTTCATAAAAAAAATGGATTAAACTTATTTTTAAAAACACACACAAAACTTAATTTTTTTAGCGCAATTTGGAAACACTAATTCCGAAGTAAAGCAATCGTTCAGAGACTAAAAAAATTTTTAAATTTTAAATCACCCTGGCCCTGCATAATGTTACAAAAAATTTTCCATTAAAATGCCTTAAAATTGGGGATAAGGGTAGGAAACCCCAATCTTTTTGCCAAACTTTTTTTTTTCTATTCACTTGTGGCCAAGTAGTACATATACACAAATGGTTTGGCCCCCCCAGAATGAAAACAGAGCCCCCTTTTCATTTTTACATCATTTTTTTCCCGGGAGCACCGCGAATTTTGGACCAAAATTTGCCACCAAAATTTCCCCAAAATTTTTCCTTTTAAGGAAATTTTTTTGCGGGATCCCGAAAAGTTGGCACCAATAGGGGCCCACTCCCCCCCCGGGAGGGCTTCAACCAATGATTTTTTTTGGGGACTCCGAGAAGGACTAAATAATTTAGTGACATCTACTTTAGAAATTAATATACATTGAGAAACAATCACCAGGTGAAAGGAAAAAACTTTGGTAAGTATTATTAAAGGAGATTAACCAGCAAAAAAATTTTGTGGAAATACAAAATACCCATATGGCTTTCTGCCGGGGGAGGTTGTTTGAAGGGCCCCCTGCCTTTTGGGGTTGTGCACCAAAAAATTTTTAGTTTTGCTACCATGTGGGTAAAGGGGGAAAAATGGGTCACAATTTAAAAAGGCACAAAAGGAAATAAAACATAAACAGAAAAAAATTTCCTAAAAAAAGTGCACCAGCGACACATTTTTTAAGAAAAAAAGTGACCCAAAAAAGCAACATTTTTGAGAAATTATGAAATCATTTAACATTTCCCATTAAGAAAATAGGAGGGGTCCTCAAAAGGACAGGGTGCAAACCCAGAGCTTTTCTTGAGGAATGGAGCCCATTTCCGGGCAAGTTGGTAAAAAGATTAAGGCTCTAATGGTGAAATTTTCCCGCTTCCTTTTAAAGGGCAAGCTTCGGGGGGAAAACCCAGACGCAGTGAAAGTACACTGACCCTGGCCGCCACAAGCGGGGGCTATTTTGCAGAAATGAAATAAGGGGGGGCCCCCAATCGAGCTTTCCCCCGGATTCAAGAAATGCCAAAGGGACCCCAAAGGGCGGCGGGGGGTAGAAAAGGTATGACCCTTTTATAACATTCCAATACAAAACCCTTTAAAGGGGGGTCGTATATCCACTACCAAATGGGAAGGTCTAAGAAAGCCCTTGTCAATGTAAAAAAAAAGGGTGCCACTCCTCCTTTTGGGGGCTGTTTCTCCCGTTTCCAGCGGGGATCTGTGGCAACCAAAAAAAACCCCACCCACGAGACCTGGATTTACAGATTATGCCCCCAACCAACCAACATTCAGAAAAAATTTAGAACGAAGTATTTCGAATGACCCCGGTATTTTAAAGAGAGGTGGGGATAACCCGGGTTGACTGTATGTTTGGGAAAAAACCAAAAAGGGGCCAAGGGGCCCCAATCGACACCGAAAAACATTCCCCAAAAGCCCAAATTTTGATTACAGTTAACGAATACATAATCTTTCAGAATACAGCAAAACAAATTCAAAAAAAATACCTGCCACCCAAACTTTAAAGGCATAGCTCTAATAAAAAAGTGACTTGGGCTGGAAAATTTGACCCCCGGGGCATGTTTGATCAAAATTGGTAATTTAATGCCCTTTCCACCAAAACAAACCCAAGGGGCCTTTTGGGGTTTTTGATAAAAAATTTTTTTTATTTTTTTTTTTATTAAGCTACATATAGCTATTAAAAAAACCCCGGGGCGGGGGGCCTTTTTGTTGGTAGGGTTCATTGGCCATTTACCACCAAATATCTAAATTTCCGGCCTTGGGTTTCGACAAAAATTTTTTTTAGTTTTCTTATTAAGTCTTGTAACATAATTTTCCCCCCGGGGGGGGCCAATTTTTGCCCCCGGGGCATGATTTGCAAAATTGGTAAGGGGCCAAAGCAATGCCACAAACCAAAATCAACTTTAGGCCTTGGGTTTCAAAAAGATTTTTAAAAAAAATTTTACTTTAAAAAAAATTTTTTTCCCCTGTGACCCCGATATCAATGGCGGAACCTTTGAAAACTTAAATAAGCTTCTGAAGGGGAAAACCCCCGGAAAATTTTTTAAATTTTGGCCAAGTTTTTTTTAAATGTATTTAAAAAAAATTTTTTATCCGGGGGCACGGGCAAGGGGCTAAAGGAGATCACAAAAGCTCACCATGAGCTTGTTGTGCTCAGGTGAGCTAAAAATATTATATATATAAGATTAATGTTGAAAATGGTTAAAAATATGTTATTCAATTTACAGGTGTGTAGTTAATAGTAAAGCAAGTAATCCGCTTATGTAAAATATCAAAACACCTGTAATGTAAAAATGCGTAAAATAATACATTCAATAATGATCAATAATTAGAAGATATTCAATATAATCATTTAGTTTTAAGAGTTTATTCTTATGATCTATCAATTGGTAATCCACAGCATTCATAAAAATAAACATCCAAACTCGCTAAAAGTGATTTTATTCAATATAAAGATTTCTGGTAATTTGAATTTTTGATTAAAATTTGCAAATTTACGTTTTTATTGATTTTTTCTACTTAAATTCAATATATTCTATATCTCCAGAAAAATTAAATACATCAATTTGGCAATTATTTTTCTAAAATTTTAAAGGGGTTCCTATGTTAAAATGGGTCAGGTTTTGAGGAGTGAAAAAATATACCTGCAACAAATTTGTTACCCCTTTCAAACGCTACAGGATTCACTGTAAGGTTTGGGCCCCGTTTCTGAGGCAACGATTTTTTTAAACCCATTTCACTACCTTACAGGTGCGCAAAGGATATACTGTCTAATGTTTGAAGATGATTGTTCAAAAATGAAGATATTAGAGTGTAAACAAAGAAAAATTTCTGACATTTTTTTTATATTAAAAGGGGCAAAAACTCCTGACTAAATTTGGGCCAATATCAGCCATACTTGAATCAATAGATTGTTGAGGCTATACCCAGCAGCATTTTTTTCAGTCTCTAATGGTTTTTAAAACATACTTATTAAATGAAGATGTGTGAACGCCGATCCCCTTCGACCTTGAGACCACTGTAGTAAAGCTTCATTCAATTCATGCACTAATTATTAAAATCAGCTTTGCATACAAAGACTGAACTTTTAATATTAATTACCTTTAATACCAGATGGTACCAAAACATGATTAAAACCTTACAGCACATTTAAGCTTCATCTCTACACAAAGTATCAAATTTGATTACAACATAACATTCCTGATAATTTTTTTCTTTTTTAGAAAATTCAGTTTTGGGGACAGTGAGCATTAACATAAGTCTATTTTTTGTACAGTAACTGACCCATCAGCCCAAATCAGCACATCAAAGCTTTATATTTACACAAGGTACCCTGTTCTAAATTTGGTCAAAATATCTTTTTTTATTATTTTTTTTTTTAATAATGAGCATAATAACATGGTAACAACATTTATACACAGATAAATAAAATACTACAGTCAAACTTGTGATAGCGGTCACAGCAGTTACCATGACGTAACGGTCATGGGCAGGGGCCTCCCGGGGCAAAATTTTCCTTAATTGTTGTGTAATTAGCGGTCACTTGTCATTGCGGTCAACGGGGCACCCTTTAAAAGGGGATAATCTACTTCAAGGAGTCCTAATTAGCAGTCAATCATGGTGTGATCCCCGCACCGAAAAGCTTGGGCCCATTAATCCCTGCTCCCCACCCAAAGGCATAATTGGCACATTTCAGCTGGCAAACTTACGGTGTTTGCCCAACTCACGCTGTTGCGAATTAAGGGCTAGCTTAAAAATCAAACCCGCAATGAGTGATTTAATTATTCCCGATTCCTTTTATTTTATGCATAGTTTGAAGTTTGATGAAATACGCAACATGTATAGACAGTTATGCACCGATTCTACTATGTTCGCTTTGCTCGGCTGACTAATGATGGCCGTCGGTGTTAATGTTGAATTTGAATGCATAATTATATGTGGACATCTTTTACTTTCGAGAGTTATAAAGGTGTTTTTATTAATTGCTTGATCAAAAAACATCAACTGTTGCTGCTTAAAACAAGAAATCGCTAGCGATATAAAATGGAATATTAGAACATAACAGTAATGTGTCCACGTATGCCATCATGTCAGGGAAACAAAAATGTCTGACGCTAGAAAACAGAATGAAAGTTCTGAAACTTCCCAAAGCAGGGAAAGCTTGGGAAAAAATCGCAGCTGAATTTAACGATGGCTTGACTCAATCCAGAATATCTCAAAAAGAGGACGGGAAAATTCCTGAAGAGTTTGACAGAGTGAAAATTTAGAGCTAAAAAAACATGGCGAACAACACCAAACGATAATTAACGATATCTGTTCCGCTGGTTTTTTTCAATGCAACAACAAAACAATTCCTGTGTCTGGCCCACTTAGAGTATTTAACTTTTTTAAGATACATGTTTTTTCTGATATATTCATACACGTGCTTATCAGTTGAATATTTACTTTGTTATAGGGTTTAAAACTCAGAAAGAGAAAGAGATAAAATTGAATGGGGGAGAAAAGAGAGAGAGAGAGAGGTTGTGTATAGGGATTATAGATATATAAAAGGTAAAAATAAATAAATACATACATACATACAAGCAAGTATATATACATTGACATGTACTATTAAAAAAAAAGGTCGATACTATATTTTGTCTTAAGCAACCAACTTGTCTTAAGCAGCCAATTGTGGGCCCGTCCTTTGGATGGCTGCTTAATACAAGGTTTGACTGTATTTATAAGATTTTTCACAGTTTAAAGGTGGTTACAAAAAAAATTAAATAGTAGAAATAATACATTGAGAATGTTATGTAATAAACCCTGTCAACTGATATAAAGATATTACTTTTTGTTGGTAACAAAAACCTGTTTTTTGTAAAAAGTAACCTTGACTCATTAGACCGTAACAGCACACAAAATTTATCTTTACACAAGTTATGTGGTAATGGCCAAAAGTTCATGGGCAAATTCTATAACTTTTTCTTTTCAATGAAAATTTTTACCATTTTTACAAATTATGAAAACAAGTATTAGCATACGCAATAAATATAAATTATATCAAGAAATACATAGCCAGGTTTAGCACTATTGGTTACCTGTTGTCAAGCCACCTTGCCACAAGTAAGACAAATTGTTTATGGAATATTTTTATTCAATAAACAACCCAGAAAATCATATTTTGGGGGAAATGGACTGACGATACGTTATGACACATTTTTTGTTGTGTGGGGTTTAAATTTAATTTTCAGACCAATTGTTATTTGAATAAAGCTCATCTCTGCTGCAAGAAAATGCACCTACACCTGTGAAATGATGAAAATTAGAGTGATGTTACAATTTTGCATGACTTTGGGTAAGACTCAGTTGAAAACGATTGAAATGATGTAGTCAGCATCAAAACAGATCCATGTTGCTATATCTCTCGTTCATAAATGGCGTAAACGATACGTCTGGAAGAAAAAGTGTGAAGCACAGGTACTTGAGGACGGGGCCCCCTAGCTGTGCCCCTTCATCCCCCCCCACACACACCACACGACGAAAGGGTTTGAATATAGGTTTTTAACTTTAATTCACCATTTACATTGAGTTTTTTTGTATCAAAATAATTCACATTCAAATATTCTTTTTTCACTATCCATGTCTTTATAAATAAAAAAAATCACTATACAAAAAACAACAAGGTAACCACTTCAGCCGGATACTGAAGAGCACCCATCAGAATTTTGGTGTCAAAATGTCTATGAAAAATATGCCCATCGGTAAATTCGCGAATTCCCACTGTCCAAGGATAATTTTCCTTCATAACTGTTCAAAAGAAATACAAATAAAATTATTTCTAATGCCCTAAAATGCCAAAATTTCAAGTGGGATTTAGTGATTTAACTCCATTAGAACCTCGATCAATGGAATGAACCCAAAAACGATATCTATGAGGTCAGCGCTGCGATTTGTTTTTGTACAGAAGGGAACGGTAAGAGAATTCCAAAAGTTATTTTGTTTACAAAATTTTCGGAGCACTCTTACTTTCCCGTTCTGTATCATATACAATCGCAACAATCTTTTTCTCGGTCTGGAGTTGACCTTGTGGGCGATGACTCATAGATGTCATTTGGGTTCACTTCCGTTTGATCGAGGTTCCAATCGGTTAAAATAGTTAAAGCTCGAGTAGAAATTAAGAAATTTCAGGCTTTTAAAAATGATAATATCTGTATTTCATGTGAACAATTGTGAAGGAAAATTAACCCCTGACATGGGGATTCTCAATATTATCGATGGGACACATTTTCATTGAGTTGTTGACACTTATTCCCGATGGGTGCCCTCCAGCATCCTGCTGAAGTTGGTAACCTTGTTGTTTATTATGTATAGACTATCGTGATTTTTTTTCTTATTGATAGAGACAGGGTCCTGTCCTCAAGTACCTGTGTGTGAAGAGGTGAAGAGCCAACGCTCAGTGACCTGCTGTTGAGAAAGTGACATCAAACTCATTAAAAATTGACCTTCAGGTGTGGAGTGTGATCTTGGCGACGCGCACAGTAAGAAGAGGCCACTGGTGCTCCAGGATGGATTCATCCTACACCACAGCAATATGCCCTCACACATTTGCGAAGTAACGAAGTCCACAGCCATCGTCCAGCTGGATGCCGATATTTCACCCCCACCCACCTTACTCATCTGACCTTGCAACCTATTGTTTTACTCTATTTTCACATTTTTAGAAACAGTTAAAGGGTAAGCACTTCAATTGTTTTGAGGAGCTACATTCTTCTACACAGACTTTTCTTAATGGGTAGGAGGCAGAGTGCTACCAGGAAATATATCAGTACTGGGTCGTGCAAAATCGGCGTTGTGTAGAGGCCGGCAGATAGGGTTTTGTAAAGGAATGATGTTAACGTTGTTATTGTATGACATAACCTGCGCCAGGTCAATGTACCAAGTGTTATAAAAGTTAATGTAGTATAGTTATACGTTGATGTATGAAGCTGTATTTTTTACTTTATGCTGCATTGACATCACATACATCTAGGAAAATTCTTTACTGTAGCTTTAATAATCAAGTTTTAATTCGATTTGTCCACAAACTTTTGGCTTAACCCTTGTATGTGTTTCAAATTTGGTCAAAATGTTACTTTGACAAAAGTTATAAAGAAATTCTTTTTTGGGACCGACAGACTAAAAAATCAATACAGTGATTTCAGTATCCTCTCTCCAACACATCTTATCTGTATAACTGAAACAAATTTGTCCTCTGTACTTAACCCATAACTGACCTCTTGGGTGGCTCTGCATTGCCTGCTGCATGTGGAGCTTCTAGTCCTTTGTTCTTTCCATCCAGTCGGTTACCTGATCCCTGGAACACCTGTAGTATGGCAAAATATTACCATTTTGTTTTCAGATTTCTCCACTATGGACAGTTCCGCAATTTGTATGTAACTCCTCCCCCAACTGATATTTCTATTCATACCTAGGTCAAGTACTCACAAACAGTAATACAAACAACAAGATGTGTTCGAAAAACTCTATGCCCCTGTCTGAGCAGGTCAGATGTTAAATAATTGACATTAACAGAAAGTCGAAAAGCCATACAAAGCCCGTACAAAGTTGCTGGCGGAAGAAAGAAGAAGAAGAATAATTAGAAATAACAAGACTTATTTTGATGCAAAGCATCAAAGATGCTGTGCATGTTTTTGAAGCACAACTTAAATAAAGCAAAGCTATTTTCAGAGCATGTGCATGAATCATTTACAAACAGCAGGTCTAATATTTCCACTAGCCAATGATACATGTCATTTTCACAAATTTCCTCAGCTGTAGGCCATTTGTTTCAGAGATTTCTAAACTTTGTTCTAAAAAGTCCATTTAAACCAAAAGTGTCTTCAGCCTAATTTACATATTTTTTTTTCAAACATTTTTATCTATTGAATATTAAAAAAAAACAAACAAGAGGGCCATGATGGCCCTGAATCGCTCACCTAATTATAAATGAGCAACATATGTTGTATTTTTCATATTGACCTACTTTTTGACCCCACATGACCCAACTTTGAACTTTTCCAAGATTTTATGGAGAAAAACATTCTGACCAAGTTTCAGGAATTTTAGGCCTGTAATGGGTCTGGAGTTTAAAAGGTTTTTTTTTTTTTTTTGGACTTCTCCAAGATTTAAAAATTTTTATAATATTTGACCTTGTGACCTACTTTTAGACCCCACATGACCCAATTTCAAACTTGTCCAAGATTTTATGGAGACAAACATTCTGACCAAGTTTCATGAATATTTGGCTTAAAATATGGCCTCTAGAGCCAAATTGTTGACAACACATGTTGCATGACGGACGTCGGACAAAGGGCAATCACAAAAGCTCACCTTGAGCACGTTGATTTCAGGAGACCTTAAAATAAACAAACAAAAAACATTTAATTACGGAGAATATGGCCAATGAAAAACTCATATCAAATTATTCAGAGATATAAAAAAGAAAAGTACCCCTGGGGTGGGGTCAATTTTGAACCCAGGGTCATGATTTGAACAAAATTGGTAGAGGTACACTAGACAATGCTACACACCAAATATCTAAGCTCTAGGCCCTGCAGTTTTGCAGAAGAAGGTTTTCAAAGTTTGCATTTTTAAAATCTATTTTTAGCTCCTGTGACCTACTTTTTCAACCAATCAAAATAATTTGAACAATCTTGATAGGGGGCATCATAAAGATGATTCCTGTGAAGTTTGGTCAAAATCCATTTAGTGGTTTAGGAGGAGATGTTGTTTCAAGGAAATTGTTGACGACAGAAGCACGCACGGAAGATGGACGCCAGACAAAAGGTGATCACAAAAGCTGACCATGAGCATGTTGAGCGTAGGTGAGCTAACAAGAGGGCCATGGTGGCCCAGGGTCGATCACCTGAGAAACAGGTATTAGTGGGAGGAAAAGAAACAACAAATATGACATTGAGGAAAATAGACTCTGCCCTCTGCCAGCCATAAATGGAATTTTCAAATTTGTACTATATTCATATTAGGAAAACAGGCTCTGGTCCCTGGCAGCCATATTTTTTTAACAGATAGAAATTTTAACTATCGAATTTTAACAATCTTGGTAGAAAGTGACCTAAGGAACATCTGTGCTAAATAACTTTGAAATCCAGCCAGTACTTTTGGCTTAGAAGATTTTTCAAATTTGTACTATATTCATATAAGGAAAACAGGCTCCGCCCCCATGGCTGCCATGTTTTTTAAAAAATCAAAATTATTTGAACAATCTTGGTAAAGAGTGGCCTAAAGAACATCTGTGCTAAATCCAATCAGTACTTTTGGCCAAGAAGATTTTTCAAATTTGTACAATATTCATTTAAAGGAAAACGAGCTCCGCCCCCTGGCGGCCATGTTTTTCAATTGATCAAAATAATTTGAACAATCTGGTAGAGAGTGACCCAAGGAATATCTGTGCCAAATAACTTTGAAATCCATCCAGTGCTTTTGGCCAAGAAGATTTTTCAAATTTGTACTATAATTATTCATATAAGGAAAATGGGCTCTGCCCGCTGGTGGCCATGATTTTTAACGGATCAATTTGAACCATCTTGGTAGAGTGTGACCCAAGAAACATCTGTGCCAAATAACTTTGAAATCCATCCAGTACTTTTTGCAAAGAATATTTTTGAAGTTTTTACTATAAACATATAAGGAAAACGGTCTCCGCCCCTTGGCAGCCATGTTTTTCAACGGATCAAAATAATTTGAACATTTTTGGTAGAAAGAAAAGAACATCTATGCCAAATAACTCTGAAATCTTGCAAGTAGTTTTGGAGGAGAAGATTTTCAAAATTTTTTATGTTTTTTTTTGTTGTTGCCATGGCAACCAGAGTTCTGCATGGAATCAAATTCTTTGAACAACTATGAAAGGGCTTCATCCAAGAAACATTCCTGTGAAGTTTCTTTAAAATTGGCCCAGTGGTTTAGGAGGAAATGTCATTTTAAGTTACCGGTAATTGTTGACAACGGACGCTGGACGCCAGACATTCATCGGTCACAATAGCTCACCTTGAGCACAGGTGAGCTAAAAACAATAAGTCTCCAAACTTTGTTTGGGAGACTTCATAAGAAACGGCGTAAAAACAATAAGTTTACAAACTTTGTTTGGGAGACTTAATAAGAAATGGAGTAAAAATAGTAAGTCTCCAAACATCGTTTGAGAGACATAATCATATGTTACATACCTAAATCAGACTGTCAAAATTAAATCAGCACCAATACGATTTGAATTGCACTAAGGTGATGTGACAGGACAATGCATAATTTGCAACTTAGTCTCAACCTGTTAAGTTTCACAGTTATACAGACTATATTCTCAGTGATGGATTTGTTTTCTTTATATGCATATACAGTGGAACCTCAATATTAAGGCCACGTATGGGACTGGGCACGAGTGGCCTTATTTTGAAATTTGGCCTTAATAGCAAGGTTTCACAAAGTCAAAAGGGATTATGTCCCTAATGTCCCTTTGACACATCAACCCTACACTTGTGTGTTATGTGTTGTGTTTGCTATGTGAGTTTTGTGTAATCAAATGATTAATCAATAACTCATTAAATAAGCCATTTTAAGTTTCGTTTTTATAAGTTTTATTTTTTTAAATTGTTAAAAAGAAAATCTAAAAGAATAATTGCATCCATATCGGAAGTCATTTAGGCATAGACTCCGAAGAAAAATCATATTGTTTAAAATAAAACTTATAATCAAGGTTGCTGTTAATGATAATGAATATTGATTCATGTTTTATACCTGAGTCTTTCCATTGCCAAATTAGCAATTTCCGGAAATTTTGCCTTTGAGAGAAAGTCCTTTACATTTCTTATTCATAGTTTTGATAGTTACAGTGAACGTAAGAAATGCAAAATGAATTCTGAATGCATTTCATGAAGTGCACATTATTTATCATCGTTTTAATATGAATATTTACTAATTAGCTATAAAGTTTGCAAAACAGACGTGCCGACTATCAATTACCCATAATCATCAATTCATATGTCCCTAATACTTTAATTAAAGTATTAATTACCATCAGTTTGATTTCGATGTTGATAATGGCGATGCATCGAAAACATAGCGTTATCATACATCATACACATCGCTTTTGATAAAGGGATCCATTAATGTCCCATTTTTCGAAACAAACTGACACTTGGACCTGTTGTCAGTTTGTTCCTTGTGTACTGCTATCAAAACAAAAGAAAGTGTCAAAATGTCGGGCGCGTGAAACACACAGACTGGTTTGCAAAATACTGAGACTGGTTAACATAACTTACGACGGTATTTTACGTAACCAGTCATATAAAAAATCGAAAGTGTTAGCACCCTTGGACAGGTGCCCGCTTTAGCTAGGTTCATTTTGCACTGTAAACACCGATCGGGACCGAAAATGGTGCCCGCTTTTCGCAATAGCCAGGTGCCCGCATTATTGAGTTTTGCGGGCAAATAAACATATAGCAAAGCCCGCGAATTTTGCCCGTAATTAGAAGTTGCCCGTATTATTGAGGTGCCCGCTAAGTGAGTTTCTACTGTATAATAATTTTTATTTGGAACCCAAAGATTCCTCGTTCAATTGCCCTACATGTAGAGAATAATATGCTACTGTGCTTTGATATAAAGTTTATCAGATGAGGTTGGGAGATTTATAAATGATGAGACTCTGTCAAGTCATTTATATTTCTCCTAGCTGAGTCTGATAAACTTTATATCAAAGCACAGTAGTGTGTTTTTCTCTCTATATATATGACAGATGCAGTGAAAAGTAATAAAAAGTTGTGTGGTATTGGAAAAGCAAACTCTTTTAGATTGAAGTAAATTAAGCTTTAAATATATTATAAAGATTACTCAGAATTTTTTTTTTAAAAAATTTACATACTTTAAAGACAGTATCAGCATCCATTTCAATATCCTCCTGAAAAATAAACACAAATATATACATCTTTCTCAATAATCTTAAATGTTATTGAAATTGAAATATAAAACAAGAGGGCCATGATGTCCCTATATCACTCACCAGAGTACATAAGCTTAATTATCTAAAGCCCTTCAAATCACATCACATTACAATCAGATTCAAGTCTCAGATACAAAGAATTCTTAAGTAAGTCAATTATCTGGAGGCTTGTTTTTCATGGGATCAACTTTGTTTTAGGAATAATGGACAGCCATAAGGTGATCATTTGTGCAAAACGAAATTAAATTCTATCTATTGGCTTCAAAGAAGAAGAATTTGAATTTTTGTATATAGGGCTATATAAGGAAACTACCAGACTCCCTAGGAGCCTCATTTTTCAAGATATCAATATTATTTTAGCATCAATGAGGACAAAAGAAATTAAATTCTATAACCATTGGTTTCATAGAAGAGGAATTTTGAAATCTTCTATAAAGAGTATAGGAGGAAACATGCCAACCCTTGGGGCCTCGTTTTTTACGGGATCAACTTTATTTTAGCAATTATGGTAGACAACCATAAAGTGACAATTTGTTTAAAATGAAATAAAAATCTGGCCATTCATAAACAACCATGAGGTGACCATACATGCCAAAAGATATTAAATTCTAACCACTGCTTTCATAGAAGAATTTAGATTTTTTTATGTAGATAAGTTCAATGATGATTGCTT